>CM060698.1:33267000-33776347 GCA_030686995.1 Artemisia argyi
AGGCTTTCATCAGCAACAAGCTCAATAGCTTTCTTCTTTGTTGACATAAATAATGCCTAAAAATATTATTAACATGTTATCAATATCTCTATGTTTTGATTATCACAAAATATAAACTCATAGAACTAAAACTTATGACATAAACAACTATTTAGTGATTAATAATTCTCTTTACATACAAATCACTTAAGGTATGAATAAACAAGGTGTTTAGTGTATCTTATGATCAAAGGAAAGTTTAATTAAGCATTACAAAGTTTATTTAATTATATAAACATATTATATATTTTTGAAAAACACTTTTGGTAATAAAGAAAAATGTTTTATTCATACTAAATATATGAATTCAAATTTTTAACCAAAATCAGTTAGTTTTTCACCAAATAAACTTTCCTCACTAAAAGACAAAGAATATGGCTGTTTCAGCTGGGCGGCCCCCTTAATTATAAAGGGCGGTCCCCTTAATTTTAAGGGGGCCGGCCAGGGTTTAAGGGGACCGGCCACGCTCCTCTGTCAGATTATGTTGCCTATATATACCTTCTTAAACCTGGATTTTTTCCTCACCTTTTGCACTACTAAACTTTCTGATCTAGATCCAATTCTCCATTCTTTTATCCTTTGATCATAAGTATATAAATTCTTTGTTTCAAAATGATCCAACCTTCATCCTCTCAAGTGCAAGAGAATAATACTTATATCCCTCAAGACAAGAAGTATTACAACTTGTTGTGATCTCCACATCCAAGTTGTTGGTACATCATCAAAGATCATTTACATTATTCTTTGTGAAGATTGTTGTGAATATTTGATTGTAGATAGTTGTGTTAGATATTGATTGTGTGATTAGTTAGTAGCTTGGTGTGAAGAAGATAAGATAGGTATTAGATTGGTGTGACGAAGATAGGTGTGGAATAGTTAGTTGTGAAGTAGATAGATTTGTAGAAGTTGTGTAGAAGGTGTGACTTAGGTGTGACGAAGTTGTGGTGTGAAAAGCGGTGTGTAGATTGGTGTGTAGATTGGTGTGTACGGTTTTCTCCGCCATAAGGGAGCTTGTTGATATAGTGAAGAAAACTCTCGAGTTAGGTGCTCGGGGAGTGGAGTAGGGCAAGGAAGGTGTCCTTGTAGCCGAACCACTATAAATCTCTTGCCTCGCGGTTCGATCTTTCCATCTCTTACTTATTTCATTACTTATCATTATTATACTTTGTGTAGCATTAATTGTTTATATTGTATAAGACTTGAGATCACATATTTTCGAATCTAAGTTTTAAAAGGCTAAGCAAAACTCTAAAACTAATTTTTATAACTAAGTAAAAAGACGTAAAACTATTCAACCCCCCTTTTAGTTTTCCACATTCTTTATCACTGGATCAGAAACAATCATTTTCTCAATATCTTCATTAGTATACTCATAAGCACCTTTTTCAGTGTTTGGAATTGGAACAATGTTTTCTCCCGGTTACATCTGTTTTTGAAGTCTTTGTTTTTCCATGAATCTTGCAACATCCTCTTCTTCACTTTTTCTTTCCAATTCATAGTCCATATCAATCTGAGCTTGTTCACTTTTGGAGATCTTTCTTGGTTGCTCAGTTGATTCTTCAAAAACATGAACTTTCCCTTTTTCCTGCATTTTTCTTTCAAATTCAACATCAACAGTGTCCACTGCTTCTTCTTGAGTTTCCACTACTTCATCATTCTTTTCTTGTTCATCATCCTGATCATCAAAGTCCATATCAATATCAAAATCCATCTTCATCCCCTTAATTGTAGCATCAGTTTTCCTCCCCTGTTTGGAAGAATCACCCATAGCATCATCTGATGCAGCAGAATCATCATCATGAGGAGTAGATGGGGATGAGAACACAAGTGTGGCAGATCTTTGCTTCTTTAACCCCTGCGCTTCTTCCTTCAAGGTCTCAATCTCAGCTTTCAAACCATTAAGCTCTGTGGCATGTTGTTTCTTTGTCTGTGCCAGATCTTTCTCCAGAGCTTGAACCTGCTTGACTAACTTGTTACAAAGTTCCATCAATTCAGTATGTTGCTCACTACCCTCAACACTTCCAACTCTGTGACCTGTTGGGAGAGGTGAATCATAGGGCATTGGTTCATACTCTTCTCTAGTTGGACTAGATTGAAGCCTAGAATCACCACTGCTTGTTCCTAAACCAAAAGGTTCAGAATCATGCAATGTTGTGATGGGAGGAGGTGGCTATTTTTGCCTCCTCTCATATGTGTGAGTAACTTGTGGCGTGTATTGGATAGGTGGAACAACAATGGTGGGTGTGTTTTGGGATACAACTGGGATTGTTGCATCTTCACCCTGTACCTGTGAAATCTTTGAAAGAATTTCAGGAAAAAGTGGTTTAAATTCCCCATTCCATCCATCTGAAGCCTTATTCAAATTTTGAAAAACTTTTGGCTTAAGATAGGGGGTTTTATAAACTCTTTTGTGGGTTTGCAGTGGAAATTCATTTAACACGGCTTGCACAAACCTTGGATACATCTAAAATTTTATGAACTCTTTACATTGCCTTTCATACTATTAAAAATTAACTTTGAAGAATTGAACGTCCTATCTGTGGCTAAGCAAACCAAAGGGTAAGCCATTGTTGAACTGAATTGTTCATTAGAAGTTTTCTTAGGACTTAGGCAATGCAAAAAAGTATGAATTAAAAATCTCCAACGGGGACAAAAACATCCTTTTCTGAAAGTAACCTTTTTATCAGATGTATCATACCCCATTGATGAGAGATGTTTATGAATATCTGAATAGGGCAATGTGATTCCTCAAGGATGATTCAGCAACATCAATAGTTACCCCATCCACTGTGGCCCTAAGAGTATCCACAGATTCATGTGTGTCTCCTTGTTCAATGGTTATGGACTCCACAGAGTTCCAGAACTATTTGATTTAAAAGACAATCTGATGAGTGGTATTAAGATTGTGGGATTTAAAGTTAAAGCATACCTAATATGAGTGGTATTAAGAAAGTCCACAATCTGATGAAAAACAGGGCCACTCTTGTCGTCTGAATTCTGCAAGTAGGCCACTTGGTTGTGCTCATCTGCAAAGTTTAGTCTTGCCATAGTTATTGTGAGAAAGTATGAATGTGTTAGTAAAAATTGAATGGTGAATACACCGTGTGAGAGGTAAAGGATATATATTATTAGGGTTTGAGAATTATGCGCAATTGGAATTATCTTTAGTGAGGATTTATCTTTAAGAAAAGAATAAATTAAAATAGGTAAGAAGATATTTCACCAAAAAAAATGCACCCTATTAATATTGAAAAACGGTTACTCTCAGCATAATTGTCATCAGTATGAATTTTGACAACTTGAATAAGCTTTTTCTCATAACAATCTCTTATAAAGTGATGTCTAATTTCAATATGTTTAGTCTTAATGTGTTGAACATGATTTTTAATTAAGCATATGGTATTGCTATTGTCAATAAAGATAATGGTGTTCGTGAAATTTTACCCATAGTCCAAAAGTTGATTTTGAATCCATAAGACCTGAGCACAATAGCTTGCAGCAGCTACATACTCTGATTCAGTGGTTGAAGTAGTAACCATAGTCTGTTTCTTGCACTGCCATGACTCCAATCTACATACAAGGAATTGACATCCTCCTGTGGTTGACCTTATATCCAAACTTGCACCAGCATAGTCACTATCTGAGTAGGTAACCAATTCCATAGGAGATTCTCTTGGATACCATAATCCTAGATTAGGATTTGTCTTCAAATATCTGAAAATATTCTCCACTGCAGTCAAGTGTGATGTCTTTGGAGTGACTTGATACCTTGCACAACCACACACAACAAACATAATGTCTGGTCTGGATGATGTATGATACATCAAGGAACCAATCATTGATCTATAAGTGTGAACATCTACTTCTTCCCCTCCATCATCCTTCAAGTGTAAGTGTGTAGTCTTATCAGCAGGAGTGCTTGAAGGCTTTGCATTAGTAAAATGGAACTTTCTGATTATCTTAGTCACATATTTGTCTTGACTGATAAAAATTCCATCTTTTCTTTGTTGCACTTGAAGTCCCAAAAAGAAAGTAAGTTCCCCCATAGAACAAATTTGAAACTCATCCTTCATCAGCTTCTCAAATTCTTTGCACATCTCTGGCTTTGTGGATCCAAAAATAATATCATCAACATAAACTTTAACCAACAGGGTATCATTTTTGTCTTTCTTGATGAACAAAGTCTGATCAATCTTCCCTCTATGAAACCCATTATTCAATAGATAAGCAGCAAGGGTTTCATACCATTTTCTTGGAGCTTAATGTAAGCCATAAAGAGCCTTGACCACTTTATAAACTTTATTAGGATGTTCAGGATCTTCAAAGCCTAGAGGTTGTGAAACATAGACCTCCTCATCAATCTTCCCATAAAGAAAAGCACTCTTGATATCCATTTGATAGACAGTAAAGCCCATAAAAGATGCATATGCCAGGAACAATCTAATAGCCTCAATCCTTGCAACAAGAGCAAAAACTTCTTCATAGTCAATGCCCTCTTCCTGAGTGTATCCTTGAGCAACTAGTCTAGCTTTATTCCTGATAACAATGCCTCTTTCATTCTTCTTGTTTCTAAAGACCCATTTTGTACCAATAACCTTCATTCCATCAGGCAGATCACAAAGAACCCAAACCTTTTGAAGCTTGAACTGTAACAATTCCTCTTGAATAGCCTCTACCCAGCTTGATTCTTCCAGTGCTTTTTGCACATTCTTAGGTTCCACTTGTGATAGAAAACAGAAAAACAAGCATTCATTCTTGTTTGCATGTTTCTTGAACTCATAAACTTCACTAATGAATCCATGATCATTGGTCATCTTTGTTTGTTTTCTGGTCTTCACTCCTGATTGTAAATCACCAATCACTTTGTCAAGTGGGTGTATTTTGTTAATTGAAGCTTGAGGAGTAATTGAACATCATATGCAGAAGGCATATTTGTGATTTCCACATCAGTTATGATAGTTTCTTGAGCAACAGAAGTAGAATTTTCCACATTTGGACCAACAGTGGAAACTTCTGGTGTAGCAGTGGGAAGTGAATTACCACTGCTTTCTGGAATGTCTTTGTTCTGAGCTTCCAAGTTCACAACTTCTGCATCACCTTCTTTTCCAATAGCTGTTGAAGGTTGTGGATCTTCCTTCTTTGCAACATCATCATTTTCTACAAAGTCCCAGATTGGCATAATAATTTGATCTTTATCATCCTCAGAATCTTTAGTAGGTTCATCTTCATCAAGAAATTCTTCTGAACCTTCAAAGTTGTTATCCCCAGTACCTGAAGCAACAGGTACATAGTTCATTGTGTTTGAGAGTGTATCAAGATCAAATAACCAATCAGGACCTGCACCTGCAGTGTTAGCTTTATTTTCAAGGAACTCAACATGCAGATTCTCTTCAATCTTCTTTGTTCTCAAATTATAAACTCTGAAAGCTTTACTAGCCATGGAGTATCCAACAAAGAAGCCTTCATCTGACTTTTCTTCAAATTTACCCAGATGATCAATGGTATTGAGAATTGTAACATGACATCCAAATGGTTTCATGAAATCCAGGATAGGGGGTCTTCCTCTGAATAATTCATAAGGTATCTTGTTCTTTGTCTTCACCACCAAAACCCTGCTCTAAATATAACAAGCAGTGTTCACTGCTTCAGCCCAAAATGTCACTGGTAGCTTAGAATCAGCTAACATGGTTCTAGCAGCTTCAATCAGTGTTCTGTTTCTTCTTTCAGCTACACCATTTTGCTGAGGGGTTCTTGCAACACTGAATTCTCTCTTAATACCCTTCTCTCTGCAGAAATCATCCATAACTCTGTTCCTGAACTCTGTCCCAATGTCACACCTGATAACCTTGACCTTCTTATCAACTTGGTTTTAAACTTCAGTAATAAATATTTTAAGGATGCCAGTAGTTTCATCCTTGGTTCTTAGAAAGAAAACCCATGTAAATTTGCTGAAGTCATCAGTTAAAACAAGATAATATTTCTTCAAATTTATGCTGCTAACAGATGTAGGACCAAATAATTCCATATGCAACATATAGAGAGGATGAGCAATAGAGTTATAGGCCTTGTTTTTGCAAGATGCTCTATGTTGCTTGCCTTTGAGACATGCAACATAGGTTTGGTCATTCTGAAATCTCTTCTCTGGTAACCCTCTTACTAAGCCATCTTTCACAATTTTGTTGATGGTCTTAAAGTTAACATGACCAAGTCTTCTGTGCCATAGCATTGATTTATCCAAAGTGGCTTTTGCAATTAAGCAAGTATCAATATCATTAGCCACAATCTTCTTCATGTCAATGCTATAAAGATTGCCTTTTCTAGGGATTTTAAGTAAAACCTCACTTTCATCAGGTAACTTATAATCCTTGGAAAGGACATAGAATTCATATTCTAAGAAAAGAACTCTGTGCTTCTTGTCACACATCTGTGACACACTGAAAAGATTATATTTGAGTTCTTTTACATAGTACACATTCTCAAAATCCAAGTTTCCAGCCTTGATTGCTCCTTTGCCAGAAACTTTGCCACCAATTCCTCCTCCAAAGTTGACAAATTGTCCATCAAAAGTTTTGAAGTCTGAGAGATAGGACTTGTTGCCAGTCATGTGCCTAGAACATCCACTATCTGAATATCCTTGATCTTCTTTAGTCTTTGAATGTCCCTGCACATAAAATAAAGGAATTAGTTCCTTTTGGGACCCAAGCCACAAATGACTTGGATCTGCCTCGTGTATCAATATAGTTATATTTGTCAAAGGTCATTGATACACCATTGGGATTGACAGAGGTGTTAATTCCTTTAGGTTTCCATTCCCAACGTGCTGAGGCCTTCACAGCATTTCCCAATTTTACCCCATTTTTGTTTACAGAACCACCAGTGGAAACTTTTGGTCTAGCAGTGGCAACTGCTGGCTTTGAAATTTTTGGTGCCCACTTATGATTGTAGTAAACCTTCTTTTCATAAAAAGTCTTATTGCCTGTTTGTACAAATTTAACAAAAGTTGTAATGGGTTTTGCACTTTTGATAGGTGACTTTGGGTAAACTCCGTTCACTTTTCTGGCAGTTGAAAGAGGTTTGAGGCCAAATTTTAGTAGAACAGCTCTGGAAATCATTTTACTTAGTGGATTTGGGTGAGTATTTTTCTGAACATTGTTTTCATTCACCCTGGTATTCCTAAAAATTTCCCTTCTTCCCTTGTGATAGTTACAATAAGCATGAAGGTGATCAAAACTACCACAGATGTGACATGGTTTGTTGTTAAACTCAAAATCACTACCAAATTGTTGAGATTTTACATGATTCCAACTCCTCTGGTTGCCCCTAGGAGTTGATGACTTTCTTCTATACATCTCAGCATATTTAGTTGTGGGCCTAGTATGATTAGCTTGTTTTCTAGGCATTTCTTTTTCAACCTTAACAACCTTTGGGATACTAGTTTTAACTTCCACTTTAACTACTTCAGGAACACTAGTTTTAGACTCAGCTTTCACACAATCATCCTTAAGAGATGAATCACTAGCACTTTCAAATGCATCAGCCTCAGCCTCAACCTTAACCTTTTCATTAGTAACTTCTTTGATAAATTTAGGGCCATAGGTCATGGTCGGTTCTTGAAACTCTTCTAACCCTATATGTGCTAAGTCAATACCAGGAGGTAATGGAACACCTCATAGGGGTGGTGGAACAGACTTGTATCCTACACCTGATTTGACTTTACTAAGTACTTGTGCCTTAGAAATTGGTCAATGCACTTAGATTGATGATCTAGTGTATTACAAGTTATCTGAATGTTTTCATTTGCCTTTTTAATCTTCTCTAAGAGTCTCATTCACATCTATCTTATAATCTAAGTCTCTTCTTAAAACAGCAATATCATCACTAAACTTAGATTCATTAGTGTGGAAAACTAGAAGGGGGGTTGAATAGTTTTACGTCCTTTTAAAAGTTTATTATCAAAATATTTTTTAGGTTATTAAAAAATTTCGATTCGGTCTCAAGTGAATTCAAATGACAACCAATATGAGCAATTCTAGTCAAGTAATGAAAGTATTGAAATGTAATGAAGAAAAGATAGAGTTAGAAAGATCAAACTACAACACGCGAATTTATAATGGTTCGGCTACAAGGACACCTTCCTTGCCCTACTCCACTCCCCGAGTACCACACTCGAGAGTTTTCTTCACTATGTCAACAAACTCCTTATGGTGGAGAAACCTTACACACCTTGGCTTACACGAGTTAATGACACTAAGCTAAATGTCGAGTTCTAATCGTAGCTAGAACCAATATCACGACTTCTTCAAGGCTTCACACCTTCTTCACAACTTCACAACTTCTTCAAGGCTTCACACCTTCTTCACACCTTCACAACTTCACACCTTCTTCTATGCACAACTAATTCACAAGTACTAAACTACTTTACAACACACCTAGTTTCTACAATCAACAAATTTACACAACACTTTTACAAATATCTACCACAACTACAATATGAAACTAGCTATTCACAACACTACTACAATTAGATGGATGTAGAGAAGTGTTCTTCTTCTTGAACTTGAATGGATGAAGCTTTGGATCACTTGGAAACAAAGACTTATGAATTATATGATCAAAGGATTTTAGATCTAGAAATGGAGGTTCGATCAGAAAGTTTATAGTGCAAAAAGGTGAGAAAAATGTGTGAAATGATCCAATATTTATTGGGCCAGATTTTACTGTTCTGGAGCGTGCCGGTCCCCTTAATCATTAAGGGGGCCGCCTAGTAAAATTAAGGGGGCCGCCCTCCTGAACGTTGGAAAAGTTTTTCTGGATAAAATTTGCCCTTTTTGGTTGGAAATTTGAAATCATATCTTTGTGGTTTAATATAGCATTACCAATAATGATTTACCAATGTATATAAAATGCTTATATCATTTTATAAGATGTTATGTCTTAAGACAAAATTTCCTTTGATCATGTAATGCATAAGATGCTTAGTTTATGCATACCTTAAGTGATATAAGATGTAGAGTTAAATATTTGTTACCAAATACTTGTTTACGTCTTAATCAAGACTTAATTTGATTTGAGTTTTGTGATTATCAAAACATAGGTTTATTGAGAGATATTAATAACCTTTTCAAACATTATTTATATCAACAATCTCCCCCTTTTTGATGATTACAAAACTTAAACTCATTAACTCAAAAATTAATTTTTAAACAAGTATTTTAGTGAGTTTATATTTACCTCTCCCCCTTTTTGTAGAATCAAAAAGGTTATGCCGACAATTTTCAAACGATAAAAATTGACGGGAAGATATCTCCCCCTTGATGTGTACTCCCCCTCGTTTGGGGGCACCAAGAGAACGAGCTATGGAATGCTTTGCAAAAAAAATATTAGAAGCACAAGTATATGCATGCAAACATGTATAAGGTGATTAGAAAAAAAATAAAGCATGTTTGAAAGAAAGCATTCATATTAAATAATAGGTTGTGTCAAGACACAACATACAAGAAGCAATTTGGATTACAAGTAGAAAACCTAGTTCACAAACTAACAACAAGGAAAATACATCATCATGGCAAGAGTACATGGTCTTCATAGAGCTTGCAAGCAAAAGGATGGAAAAGGCTTTATTTATTAAGCATATCAAATGCTTAATTAGGAGAGCATGATGGTGATGATGGAGGAATGGGTGAGAATTGTGGTGGAGGAATGATTGGAGAGGATGGTGGAGTTGGTGGTGGTGGTGGGTTGGTAAGCAAATGTTCAATATATGAAAACATATATTGAATTTCATCTCTAAGGCCAAAGATGACCGTGCGGTTATGGATGCAACAAAGACAAGTATCCCCATGGGATTCAAGTAGCCTCCAAGGCGCGGGATTGGCAAAGAATGGTGGTGTAATTGGTGGAGATGAGAGATGAGCATCAAGTGGTGTTATTGGTGAAAGTGAGATGATAAGATGGGTGGACATGGGTTCTTGTGTAGGAAGTGGTGATGATACTTGTGGTGACAAGTGTGAGTTGATGTAGTCATTGATTAATGAGGTTGAGGGTATGGAGGATGAGGAAGTTCCATTAGTGGAAGGTGTTTTAGATGGTGCATTGGGTGCACTTGGGGATGAGCATTTGGGTGGAGGTGATGGTGTTTTGTTGTCTTCATTTGTTAAGTCAATGAAGAGTTGTTTTTGGGGGATGACCACAAGTTTTTGTTTCTTGGAGGATTTGGAGTGTGAGGTTCTTGGTGGAGTCATGATGATCTAGATGGTGAATGATGAGATGAAGAATGGTGATTGTGGAGGGAATTTATAGTATGGAAATGGTTGATTAAGGTATGTATTTTAAATGGTTGAATGAGATTCTAAAATCAGTTGGGTTAAAATGGGAAATGGTAGCTGAAACTAGAGAAAGGGTTCACAAGATGCAAAAGAAAACAGTGAATCCAGTTCCAGATGGTCGGTCCCCTTAATTGTATGCCAGCCCCCTTAATAATTAAGGGGACCGCCTAGGGAATTAAGGGGGCCGCCCATCTGGTTTTTCCCCAAACGACCAGAAACCCAAAATTTGCAGAATTTGGTGATTTTTCAAGTGTGTTTTCCCAGAAAGCTCTATTAGATGTATATACTCTAGGAATGATGATATATAAACATATATATATAACCAAATTTCATGCAAATAAACATATTATAATCCATTTTGAAAATAAGCATGGCATAACATTAAGATAGTAGCATGATAACAATTAAAGTCTAAACATCGGATAAACAAGAAATAAGACAAGTATTTCTGAATAAATCGGACAAATAGCAAACCATACAAATCTCAAATAGAACCAAGTAGTAACAAGTAGCAATACATCAATATCTCCTACTTCTTCTTCTTTCCAAGCATCTTCCTAAACATCTTCCCAACGGATTTGAAACCTCCTCGAAGTTCTTCATGCATTTGTTGTTGACGGTTGAGGATAGACGTTTGACGAGTAAAGAGAAGCTCATCGGTACGTTCATGAGGAAGAGGAATTTGATACTCGATATCATCAATATCGGAAAGATCTTCAACAAAGGTCGTGGGGGATGGAGTACTAACACGTGAGGTGTTTTCCTCCTCATCATCATCGTCATCACGATGAGATGTAGAACCACGAGGCCTAGAATACAAAGGACCATGAGATTTTCCTTTGTCACTTCGAGCACGACGAGTACGAACACGAGTAAGTTGGTTCAAAGTAGGAAGGATACGAACGTAGTAGTCTCTTTGAAGATGTGGGTAATGTTCCATCGCATAACGATAAAGTCGTGTGAGAAACATACCGTATGGAAGATTGGCATTTGGGGTGTTCTTGGCGGACATGATTCGATGAATAAAAAGATAAGCCAAATTGTATTGCTCTTCAGCAATAACACAATAAAGCATGTGGGCAATGCTCGCCGTGACATGATCACGGTGACCACCAGTACCAAACGCATTCTCTCGAATGAGTTTCTCCCACTTCTTCATATCTTGGCTCAGCTCTTTGAGGAGGATTTGATTGGCATGAATATCGACATTCTTTGACTTGATCACTCGACTAGTCGTACGACGTTCTAGTTCAAGCATTCGACGAATGTCTTCAGGACTAGGAATCTCAGAATAGTAGGGGCCATCCTGAGGAGGATTTCTTTCAAGAGTGGAAAGATCCCATTCATTTGAGAAAACGGCTTGGTCGTTGTATGGGATTCGAAGAATTTGACCAAATTGAGCATGAGTAAGAGTTATGAATTGATTTTGAATCATGAAGGAAATGAGGATATTGCCATAGGGATTGGTTTGCACCGTCACTTGGCTATAGAAATCGAGGACAAAACGAGGAATGATTGGTTCGTTGATTTGGAAAAGACATTCAAAACGAATATTGGTGAACATTCGTTCTGTTTGATCATTTTCATAGAAAGATGGATCGACAATTCGTCGATCGTGAATGTTTCTATTTTCAATAGGACGATAGAAACATGCAACTGAAGGAGACATGCCGGGAGTAGAAGAGACATTTGGAATGTATTGTTTGATTTTGGAGATATAACCAACCGTGGTCTTAGGCATTTTCACCTAAACAATATAACAACAAAAATAGAATTAATATAAAAACAACTATCATGCATATGTTATATATATATTTATATAATTATATGCACTATATGTGGAACGAAATTCTACTTCGACAAAAACTATATATATATATTCAATGAAGTAGTTTTATAATGTTCCTTTTATTTTGATTTTAAACTCGTTTAGAATGTATAATATCAAAGAGTATGATATCATAATTCATTTCGAAATAAGGCTAGATATATATTAAATTATATATCTTCCATTTCATAAGAGTTTGACACAACATAAGCTTGCTTAAAAGATTAAAATGCGAATTTTAGTTTTCAAAAATATCATTTTCGTGATAAACCAAACGCTCCCTTAACTAGATAAAAATATCCTAAAACATCAATATATATATATTGATTATATATCTTGATGATGTCCCCTTAATAATTAAGGGGGCCGCCCCTCCAGAACGTTGGATTTTCTTGTCCATTAGTGGGGAAAATTTTTCGGGATAAAACTTGCCCTTTTTGGTTGGAATTTTGAAATCATATCTTTGTAGTTTAATAAAACAATACCAAAAATGATTTACTAATATATATAAAATGTTAATGTCATTTCATAAAATGTTATGTGTTAAGAAAAGGCTTCCTTTGATCATGCAATGCTTAAGATGCTAAGTTTATGCATACCTTAAGTGATATTAGTTGTAGAAGTAAATATTTGTTACTAAATACTTGTTTATGTCATAATCTTGACTTAATTTAGTTTACATTTTGTCATTGTCAAAACATATAGAGTTATTGAGAAATATTAATAACGTTTTTAAACATTATTTATATCAATAGTTTATTATGAGCTTTGATTATTTAGAGTAACCCAAAATTTGAAGCTAAAACTACAGCTATAACTATTTTTGTTCAAATTAAGCTCTTATATACTATATTTTAGTTGCCGATGATTGGTTTTGGTAAATATTGATCTTATAGATGGAACGTAACATTAGCTTTCTTAATAATCTTAATGATTTTTATTTGTTATGTATCGATTATCGAGTAAGTTCTTTGGTCTGGCATGAATGATGTCTCTAAGAACATGCAGTTATAAGGATTCAAGTCAAGGCGGGCAATGTTTATTAACTGACATGAATCTAAATACAAGTAGTTTAGTACTTTCATGATTTCAGTTTGTGACATCCATTTTAGTATAAACGGCAGTCAAGTTGAATTATATTAATAGTTGAACGCCACATAAATGCTCAAACACATAAAATATATTATACATGCAGACTTCTTGATTGCTGATTTTTGGTTCTGTTTGTGGTGATATAGGCAACACTAGGTGTTGCTAAAACAAAAGAGAAGGCTATTGTTGTGTGCAATGTTGGTGATAAGAAACATGTATACTTATGCTCGCTACTACCAAGCAAGATGGAAACTTGTGCATTGAATGTCGAGTATGAAGAATACGAAGAAGTAACTTTCTCAGTGGAGGGACCACACAACATTCATCTTTCTGGTTACTATTTTGGAGAAAATCAAGATTCTGAAGGAGAAGACAAAATCAAACATTTACCTCCATCGAATGTCGAGTATGAAGAATACGAAGAAGTAACTTTCTCAGTGGAGGGACCACACAGCATTCATCTTTCCGGTTACTATTTTGGAGAAAAGCAAGATTCTGAAGGAGAAGACAATGAGTCGTATGATAGTTTTGTTAAAAGAAAAGTTATTGAGATGCGTAAGCGGAAGAGGGTTGATGAATTTGAAAAGATGCAACGAGATAGGGCTGAATTTGAAGAGATGCAGCGAAAGAAGGCTGAATTTGAAGAGACGCAGTGTACGGATTCTATAAAAACAGAGCAGGATAGAATGAGTTTGATTATGAGAAAAGATATAGCGAGGTTGCTCCTAATATAATGAGTTCTGATTATGAAAAGAGATCGGCTTATACGCTTTTCTATGATATTCTTCGACTGAGAAAAGGTGAAATATATGTGTGAAGGTTTCCAGTTGAGGAGAAGATGAAGGCTGTTGGTTTGAAGCTGTTAATAGATTGGTTGACAAAATTGTGTAAGTAAAGTGAATCATGTTGCATAACAGTAAGAGAGAAGACAATACTTGAAATGAAGTTCAAATAAGGATGATTACTACCTGAAGATATGGAGCCGTATAAATTAGTTACAACAGGTCTTGGACCATTAGTACTTGGAAAAAGGTATGTAAGACTGTAATGGATCAATTTACATATTCTTGGACTAGAACGTAAATTGTATTTAAAAAGATGCAAACTCCTGATACAATACAAATTCTTATATACAAAATCCAGATACAATACAAATTCTTATTGTATTGCAATTTAACGAACTTCAATCCTTATATATACTCAAATCATAAGGCCGTTTATTTATTCCATCTAATTAATCAGGACGAACTATCTGCAATTGCTCATTCTATAACAGCCATCCAATATCCAGGTTTTTTTAATCTCTGTACAACCATAGATTTATTTGATAACTTATTCATTAGAATAACCCTCTGTTGAATCTACAATATTCTTTTACAGTATAAATCCATACTTTTTTTTAATTATTATTATTTTTATTTTTATTCTGTTTTTTTATAGGTATGTCAATGAAAATCACCCCTCTTCAAGAAATCTCCCCTGAGAAAGGTAAATTCAATATTAAAGTTAAGATAACATCTCTTTGGAATCAATATTATGCCAACAACAATCCATCAAAGGTAGCTGGCATTGACATGATCCTAATGGATGAACAGGTATTGCTTATTCTTTACCCGTTTGTAATTTTTTAAACAACTTCATATTATATTCGTATTATATAGTTATATATTTATAATGGTTTCTTTTTCCCTTTTCCCTCCAATTTTAGGGCACCAAGATTCATGCTACAATTAATAGTTCTGTAGTTTGTGATTTTGATACTCTTTTAAAAGAGAATGCGTATAAGATAATATCAAACTTTAATGTTAAAAGGAATGTTGATACTACCAAATTAACAAAGCATGAGTTCAAAATCCACTTCTATACAAAAATAAATGTCCGTAATTGTTCAGAATTCAACTGCAAGGACGATGTTTTTGAATTTATATCATTCAAAGACTTTATAGATTCAAAGATTGATGAAAGTTATTCGTTTGGTAAGTGAATTTTATCAATCAAACTATATGGTGTACAAAATATTAATATTCTTATATGCTAATGTTCCCTTTATAATTGTAATGCAGATGTTATTGGTCGATTGATACAAAATAAAGATATCACTGTTTTGAATCCAAATAATGCACCTAAGCACATTCTTGAATTTCAAATCCAAGATATAACGTAAGTATCTATAAATATTATAAATTTTATGAATTTATATCAATTTAATATCTTATAACCATATGTATATATTATTATTTTATACAGTGGAACAACAATTCCATGTATCTTATGGAATGACCTTGCAAAAAAAAACTCCATGAATATATCAAGGATCATGAATGCTCAATAGAACCAATAATTGTTCTTATCAAGATGGCAAGACTAAGTACATGAAATCGTAAGTCCTTTTATTTTACAATTTCAAATCATTTGTTATATGAAAGTCTATCAAAACTGAGTAACCTATCTTTTGTATACAGGTGTAACTCAAGTTTCAAATTGTTTTGCTGGATCAAAGTTGCTTATCAATGAAGATAATCCACATATAATAGCCTTCAAAAACATGTAAGCATATATATAAGCTTGAATCTACGAATATTATCACAAATGAAAACTCAAGAGTTGTGTTATCATCTAACACAATCATTAGAGAACCAGAAGATTTCTATTCACAATTTCCAATTAAGACAATTGATGAACTCTATGAGTTATCTGAGGTAAATAACGTGCCATATAATTCACACATAATATAATTATAATATTGAAAATTGTTAGTGACCAAGGTTGGTATTACATGATATGTAGCAATTGTAATAGCGTTGTCAAACCATTAGAAGGTAAACAAATTGAAAGAAACTACAACTGTGACAATTGTAAAAAGAAGTCCGATCTTTATCCAAGGTAAGAATATCAATATATAAATATCTTTTATATATATATATATATATATATATATATATATATATATATATATATATATATATATATATATATATATATTCTTTAACTTTATAAAAGAAAAACATATAATTGTGTGTTTTGTTGTTGTTTTTTCTAATTTAAATAAATGTATTATTCAGGGTTAAGATCAAAATTCGTGTTCAAGATGAAACCGACTCAGCTTCTTTTTGGTTGTTTCAACAAGAAGTGGCTAAATTATTAGGCAAATCCGTGGCGTATCTCATATCTAAGATTGATAAGGTAATAACACATATACATTTTCATTTACATAAGTTAACCATTTATTAACTAACTTTTAATATAAGGAACAAACAACCCAATTATATTTCCTTTTTAATAAAATTGATATTCCTGACATTTTAAAATAAATGACAGGATGAAGAAACCACATCATACCCCGTGATTTGGATAGTTTAGTAAACAGGACGTTTTGTGTTTTAAATTGCAAGTTTCATCATTCAATATTCAAAACAACTATCACATTTTTACCGTTAATAAAATAACGGATGATGAAGCTGTTATGAAATCATTGGTATCCAAACAAACACAAGAAGAAGAGGTATGTTATGATCCTATCTCCTTATAAAACATTAAATATGAAAATAACATAACAATGGTTGTTCATTAATAATTTTTATTATTTTCAGGATTCTGAATCTCATTCTATTGAAAAGACATCAGGAGAATGTGGGTCTAAAGGAAAGATCATTGAACATGATAATCTTAACATGGAGACATTAG
This sequence comes from Artemisia argyi, assembly GCA_030686995.1. Lineage (NCBI taxonomy): Eukaryota > Viridiplantae > Streptophyta > Magnoliopsida > Asterales > Asteraceae > Artemisia > Artemisia argyi. The sequence continues at coordinate 33,283,969 of CM060698.1, forward strand.
GAGAATGTGGATCTAAAAGAAAGAACATTGAACATGATAATCCTGACATGGAAAAGAAACCAAAAGTTGAGCATGGAGACGCGTCAGAACAAAACAAGATGCAAAACACAACAACGAGTGATAAAGAATAATGACACAAGAAAGTTTCATTTCCAAAATACTTTATTTGTTTTTTTAGGCATTTTTATTTTCTATAGTTTGTTTATAACTTTCGTATGGTAATTATCTATCCCGAATACTCTATTTGTTATTTAGGCGAATTTATTTTCTATAGTTAGTTTACAAACTATTGTATGGTGATTTTATTTTTTCAAGATTTTTTATTTTTGATTTTAAATTACCGTTTTGCCCCATTTGACCCGTTCCCTATGTTGAGAGTGAGTCTGTAATTTTGTATTTGGATAGATAAGTATCTTAAAAATCTATAAAATTAGTGACAAGATGATATAGCTGGTTCGATCCAAAGTATATCCTTTTTCTATTTAAAACAATTATGTTACTTTGGACCTGTTTTTGAACATTTATCCCCATTTGACCCATTCCCTTTTTATGTGATTTTGACTTTGTTGCTTTGGCATTGTGTTTTAAAAATTTTTATATTACTCAGGATAATAACAAACTTTATGATTCTTGTTCGTTTTAATCAGATATAATGGCACATAAAAATTGTTTGAAGCTTCAACCTGTATTGACCCATTTATTAACACATTGTTTGAAGTGTTTGCAACAAATTGTAAAGGGGCATTTAGGTCAACACAAACTTCCAAATCTATTATATTGTAAAATCTATGTGTAAGTGCTGGTGACCTTACTTATATTAATAAACTTTAAATGCATTTTGATTTAAACAATATAATATACATTGTGTAAGCGTTTGAATGTACAAAAGGAAATTTTGGAACATATGTACCAAACAAACCATTTAACAAATGAAAGTTTAAATTTTGAGCAACAAATTATTGGTTATGGTTAATGCAATGAAAAATTTATTGATTTTCAGCAGCTACAATTGGTCTTTATGGCCTCCTACTACAACAAACACTCATACCATTATGCATAGTCGGCTCATGAACCGTTACACCAGATATCTCGGGTAACAAATCAGCACAATAATCATCAAGCGGATAATTCAACCATGGCACCATATCATGATATTGATCCAATCCTATTTCCGCCATAGGTACATTCAACATATCATCTTTTCCTTGAACTTTCGGCGCATGAAACTGAAAGTTACTAGAAACCGGCGTCTTTCTAACTTTACTAGACTAACCCTTCATCATAACCTGACCCTTTTCCCATATCAACTCCACAAACTCATCATTCGGTCTGCAATCCAATTATCAGAACATAGAAACATCAATTCAACAACTTTAACAAAAGTTTTATATCATTTTTGGCAACAAGGCAAACAAGAAACATACATATATGATACATCAGTCAATTTCTACTGAGACAATTCATTTTTATACAGCTCTGAAAGTGGCATTTTTTAAACAAATTTATTACTACTACAAACAATGTTCTCAAAAACTAATAAAACTAATAGTATTTGTTCTATAAACTTTCAATAATTAAAAACTTCATCATTTGTGTTTGGAAACACCTAAACAACAATATTTATCATCATGGCCCAAATAAAAATATAGAAAGGGCTGTTTGGAATTATGTTTTAAAAGGTCATCATGTGATTATCATGTTATAGAAAGGGCTGTTTGGAATGTTGTTTTAAAAAGTCTTCATGTGATTATCATGTTGTTCGAACCTTTGCTGGAAATGAATCATCATTAAAGATTGTAAAAAATGAGAATAAAGTATCGGAAAACAACTCATTTTAACGCATTATCATGACATTAGAATTCAGAAAAAACAACTCACCAAAAACAACATACACAAGTAAACGTTACGGTCAACATAAAAACTTTTATGTATTCTACAAACATATAATAAAAATAACATCTTGAACATCCAACCTGTATTCATCCATTTATTGACCCGTTGACTTAAGTGTTAAACTATGTGAATATATGGATCTACATATGGCTTAAATAGGATGCAAGTGCAAATTAGATGGCTTAATTATGTAGCATTGCACTTAAGGTCAAAGATTTACAAAGTCCACAAACCTGATCATTTAGGTGAAAGATTGAAAGCTGGAATACATAATAACAAACAGCCCTTCATTATGTATGCTAATAATAGTTATTTATATGTATAGTACAAACACACAAAAAACTTATACTTCATTTACATAAACAGGCAACAAAAAACATTTAGTAGTTTAACAGGGGTTTTAAACTACCTATTTCAACCAAATTTGAAGGGGTCTTTGTGTCAACATAAAAACTTTTATGCATTCTACTGGGTACATATAATAAAATAAATTGTTTGAACCACCAATCTGTATTGACCAATTTATTTAAACAACCGTATTTTAATCTCTACTTTATGGTTATATACAGTTTGCGGCCACCAATTACAAAATATCTATATACTAGCATAAACTAGCAAAAATAGACATTATTCGTTTATGTTAGAGGAACTTTTTTCCAATTAAATTGGATAGAGTGACAATGAATCATATGACTGATAATAAAAACCCAAAAAAAAAAAAGAAAAAAAAAAAAAACAAAAAACAAAAAAAGCCCAATAAATAAATAAATAAAAAGCCTAAAAGAACAAACTCAACTCTAATTTAGAAAAAAAATAAACAAAAAAAACAAAAAAAAAATATCTTCTTTTACTAACCCAAAAAAGTAAATGCTATAACCTAAAACCTAAACAAAATACTCTAATGCTTTAAAAAATGTATCAAGAAAGACATGCTCAAACATTTTCAGCAACATCTTTTATGTGTAACACAAGTGGAACCTAAAAGCATTCAAGATCATTGCCTAAAATCAAAAAGAAGGTTTCAATGGCAACTCCATTGTAATCAAAAACAGTAAGATTAAACCTAAAACCTCTAGCATGACAAAAAACCATTTTTTGCCCTTCACTAATATTTTCCTTTTCAAGAAAATCAGCCCAATTACTTCCACAAAATCCACGTGGCACGTCTTCAATAAAGTAAAGATCCACCTTGTGCTTTTAATGTGGAATAAAAGATTTGAAACACAATAAATATTAAAGATTTGAAACACAATAATATGGAATAAAAGAATTTACCATTCCACCATCTACCCTGTTCTTTGATTCACACACACAAACTCCATGTCACAGAAAAGAAAAAAAAAAAAAAAAGAAAAAAAAAAGGAAGAAGAACGACTATATTATTTTACTAAACAGAGCTTATAAAACCAGATGATAAATACGCTTAAGAAAACAGAATGAAACATCTTATATAGACCACAAATATGATAACATAATCCAAATACAAATACAAGTATATGTAAATAATAATACAAATACAAATACGATAACATAATCCTTCTACAATAATAATAATAATACAAATACAAATTCAACTATATCTAAATATAAGCGCATATCCAATATGTATAGCCCAAAAAAAAAGCACGACCATTCAGATACAAAAACCTCTCAGAATTGTACCCAAAGTATGATTTGCATGTAAGTATAATAGCATCTCATAAAACTTATATAACAATAACCGGATTGCTTATTCTCTTTATCTTTAGTATAAAAGGTAACCTGAAACCAAAAACAGAAAAGTCGACTATCTCATGATGATGAATCAAAGCCTCAATAAAAAAAAGAAGAAAAGAACAAGCTCCTGCTGAAAAAGAAGGAACAAGAAAAAAACAGGTTAGGCCAAATTCTTCTTAAGTAACTTCAAATTTTATATTCTTTTCATCTATAATAGACCAAACTAAATAGTTCACTGTAAATAGCAGAAAAATATAAAATGGGATGCAAGCTTGGACAGGAAATTCATCGATATAGTTATTAAAATCGGAGGATCCCAAGGTTTGCAAATACAAACACTTTACAAAAAGTTTATCTGATTTAACGGTTATTTTTTATGCATTTAATACCTAAGAAAATTAAATAGCAATGGAAAAATGATGATGTAACACTTTCCGAAATAAAAAGCCATCTCTAGGTCAGTTAAAACTTTGAATGGTTATAACATATTATAGTGTCAACATTATTAAACAAGATTGGTGGCCTATACTTTATTTACTAACAAATATATTTTATTTGTTCTTGAAGGCATTTAGAAAAAAAAAAAAAAAAAAAACAAAAACAGTTGACAATTTTGTGAACACAAATGAACAACCAACTTTTGTTGACACTCAAGATTGGACACTACAAATGATATATTACTTTAAATAAAGGTGGGAACAACTAGAAAGTCAAAAAAGCTCAAGCATGCATCATGTTACAATACACAACACTTTAGAAGCAACCGGACAGTATTATTACTGACCAATCTAAACACAAAAAAATAAAAATAATAAATAAATAAATAAAAAATAAAAAAATAGGTCGGTTTTGATTATTTGTTATCAACTGTTATACTTATATTGAACTATGATTGTCTAACATTTATGAGAAGAAAAATTGCAGAAATATAGAACATGGTCTACAGATATGTGCAAAAAATTCATGGATATTGTGCTTAAACTTGGAGGATGTCAAGGTGAGCCAATAATACTAATTAGTGATAAGTTTGGTTTTATATATCAAGTAACAGACAAATTAGTGATAAGTTTGATCCTTTACAGATGCAACTCCCAAGAGAATCATACCGCATATGAAAGATGATAATGTTACAATCTGTGGAGTTAAAAATCATTTTAAGGTATGTTTCTAAAAACAATTAATTATGAGTTATACATACAAGTATGTTAAGTTTATAAACAAAATATTTGCAGAATTTTAGAGCAAAAGCAAAGAAGGTCGACCACTTTATAATGAAAAACCAACAACCAGCAATTTCAGAAACAAACAAGTGGTCGGAAGAGATGCTATATTACTACCATAAAAGATGTGGAAGCATTCAAGGAACAGAAAACCAAACACCTGCTGAATACAAAGGGATTTCTAAAGGTATTTTATTGTTTTGTAATTTTGAGAATTACACCTTACATATATATTGCAGATGAAATTAACAACCCCTATATCATAAACAGTATACATAGATATTGGAGACCTACTACAAATGTGCAAAAGTTGCAAAGCCAAACTATGGAGAGCCAAAACAAAAACAAAAGGCATAACAGAAGAAGATTCGTTTACAATGTGCTGCAAGAAGGGCGAAGTTCAGATACCAAAGATGGCAAACCCTCCTAAGGAATTGCTAGAACTCTATACAGGAAACGATCAGATTAGCAAACGGTTTTTTCATGACATTTGTAAATTTAACATTATGTATAACTTCACATCGATGGGAGGAAAGGTAGACAAGAAAGTGAATAATGGACATGGCCCACGGATTTATAGAATGCACGGTCAGAATTACCATTTAATGGGAAGCCTCGGCCCGAAAGAGAACGATATTCCAAAATTCTCGCAGCTGTATATATTCGATAGACAAAACGAAATAGAAAACAGATTTAAAGCATTAAGGTGAGCAACACATCCATTTTTAATACGGTATTTTTATATTTCAAACAAAATCTAACATTTGTTGTTTTAACAGCTCTTCTAGCGACAAACCAACAAAAAAAGATAAAAACCAGTACCTTCTTATAGCACAAAAAATCAAAAAATTCCTAGACGAAAACAACCCTTTGGTCCAAAAGTTCAGAATGGTCGGAGATAGGATTGAAGGTAACAACTTGTCACAACTCATAATTTCAGGTCCTTTTTCAAACATTGAAATTTCATTAATCATCTCGGGAAGTTACTATTCATCATTTACTATTCATTGTTTTACTATTCATCATTTCTGGAGTCAGTTTGAGATTCCGAGAAGCGTTCAAAAATTTCACTATTCACATGACACTATTCCTTTCTGGAGTGAAAACACTATTCATGTACTTTATTCATTTCGTCATAAATTTAACTTACGGGTAATTAAATTCGCGTAACCGGATTGGTTTAGCTGCGAATCCATGCATCGTCAGCAGGGACACATCATATAGACTAGAGTAGTCTATATATCATCAGTAACGTCATCAGCACTTTAGATCATGCATGGATACACATTATTTCAATTTATGTATGGTTAATTTGTAATTAACGTTACCACTCAGTTTTTACTACTAATATATACCCGATACTCCCGTCTACGATCCTAATATATTTTCATGGTCTTTATAATAATATAAAAATTATATTATTAATTTACCCGGTGTTTTGAAACCAATTGCTATATTTTCCGGTAAACGCCTAAAATTACGTCGGATCGCGATATTTCAACACGACAAATATTTTAACACCCGATACTTGTGCAAAATACATTTTTATAATTTTAATGACTTCAATATACTTTATTTTATTCCGTTAAAATTTATTTCTAGCTAACTCAATACCCAAAATTATATATATACTATACAAAATATCACCAAATCTAACTAAATACACAAAATTTCAACCCATCACATCTCACTCACCCTCCCTCCTTCAATTCAGCCGACCCCCACCACATTAGACCAAATAATTCTTTCACTTGACCATTTATTTACAATTTTGCCATGGATTTAACTAATATCTATTTTATACAACACATACATTTCATTTCAATAGCAATATTTTACACAAATTTTCTCTTATCCATCCTTGTGGATCGGCCAAAATTAGAAGAAGAAGAAACCATAGAAATTTCAAGATCAAAGTATTTTTCAAGTGTTATTAGTGATCTCATGAAATCCACCATTTTTGGTGAAGATTAGGAACTCATGACACCCTAAGAAGGTGTATGGTAGGATTAGAGTACTTGTGGAGTTGAATTGAAGTGGTTTGATTAAGTTTTGAACAACTCTTGAACTAGAAAAATGAGTTTTAACAACAATAGAAAAGGTTCTGTCCTTAATCACGAAATTTGGAAAACTCAGTAACTCAGGGGATATTTTGGCTTAAATATTTAGAAAATAATTTCAAAAACGAAGCCGTGGGCGAAAGAACGGATTAAAATGAGTTTATAACGAAGGAGATATGATTTTTGCAAGTTTAACGACGAAAACTATTTTCTGAAAATGTACTTGCTGTTGGACGAATTTTGACGGACAAAAAGAGGCGTTAGACGTAATATATAGGATCCGAACTACTGAAAATATATTAGTATATATTAATACGATTCCGGGGATATAAAGAACGTATAAAACGAACTTATAGCGACCAAGATATACATGTTTGAAACCCGACAAAACTTATAATAAATTGACAGCTTTTGGTTATAAAAGTTGCTAAGTGTTGAAAACTATATTTTTCAAGTAACGACATTGAAAGCCGTATTTCTTAACCGCCGAGACCCGTATTGTCAAAAGTTAAATGACATGACTTCCAGACATTGTTGCAAGGTTTTCAAAAACGTCGAGTTTCATCACTAAAACTTAACGTACGATATTTTGAGACTAGTTTTGCGAAGCCATTTAGGCATATTTTCAAGTTATTAAAAGTGTCATTTTACGACGAAAACATTATATTTACCGATAAAACACCAAACGAGGATCGTGGAGTACCGTTTCAACGTATTTACATGGAAAGTGATTATTAACTTAACGAGACGTCAAAAATGTATTTTTTGACGATAAACATTATTTTCAAATTTCACGAGTGGTATCGATAACATACGTATTTGCATGTGTAGCATCATTTCATTTCTTAAATTAGAGACTATCATTCATATTAGGTTGCGGTTAGAGATCGTGCCTCATTTAAGTGTATCCACTTTTGTCATCGTAGCTATCGCTCCAGGTGAGTCATAGCCCCTACTTTTTCAATTGTTTTGGTAAACTCTTTGGGGGAGAATACATGCTCGTTTTACTTAAACGCATTATTCGCTTTACATGGTTGATTACCTGTATTTCATTGGTATGTTTGATTACCGGTATTTCATTGGTATGTTTGATTACCTGTATTTCATGGATATGTTTGATTACCTGTATTTCATTGGTATGTTTGATTACCTGCATTTCATGGGATTTGTCATCCTTGTTTATATGACCTCATGGTCACCAATTGTTCATATATGTCAAATGTAGTATTGTGGTTTCCCCACTTGGCTGTGACGTCAAACGTATTGTGGTTTCCCCACTTGAGTGTGATGTCAAACATAATATTGTTGTTTTCCTACTTGACTGATTTATCATATGACCTCCTTGTAATATTGTGGTTTCCCCACTTGGCTGTGATGTCAAACGTAATATTGTGGTTTCCCCACTTGGCTGTGATGTCAAACGTATTGTGGTTTCCCCACTTGGCTGTGATGTCAAATGTATTGTGGTTTCCCCACTTGGCTGTGATGTCAAACGTAATACTGCTACTTTCCTACTTGACTGATTTATCATATGACCTCATTGTCAAAATTGTTTATCTGGCGACATTGTCAGGATTGTCAAAACTGTTTATCTGGCGACATTGTCAGGAGTGTCAAAGTTGTTTACCTGGCGACATTTTCAGACTTATTTTATATGACCTCATTGTCATTATTGTTTACCTGGCGACATTGTCAGCTTTGTCAAAAATTGCTTATATGGCCTCATTGTTAAAATTATTTATATAGCAGTTTTGCTATATTTATCTTTGAATCTAGATACAAGTATTACTTTTGTTCACATAACTAAATCATATTTGGCAGTGGGTCATAAACACACAGGTTACAAGTCTTTTATGGCGGGACTTGGAACTGAGTGGATTTACGATGCCTTTGCTGGGAAATCTTCATTCATATGCATAACATTCTTTTTCACAAGACTCTATGAACTCACCAACCTCGTGTTGACACTTTAGCATGTATTTTCAGGTATTAAGCAATGGCACGCTACAGGAGGTTTTGGCAGGGCATGGCATGGTCATAGAAGACTGATTATTAATTTGGGGACCGTTTTAAACTATTTTAAGGGCCTACTTCCGAACTATTTTTAACAATGTAAATTCAACCCTTTTGGTTAAATGATTTTATTCTAAATGATTGAAATGAAAATCATTTTGTACTTGTGTTGTGGTACCAATTGAGTTACACCCCAGCTACATGTATGCTTCCGCTGGACCCGATTTTGGGGGTGTGACACAACTGCTCTAACGTTAAGCTAATATTAATCGAGAAACGAGAAAGAAACGGAAGAGAATATAACCTTCCAACAGCCGACGAGGTAGCGGCAATTATAATTGGAGATTTGGACGATTCCGGAAATAAATGAGATATCATTGTCGAGGGCATGATGGGTGAAAAGAAACGTATAAATGAACTTCACCTCCAACATCTTTCGTTACAGTATCTACTGTTATTTCTATACGCTGAAGACGGGTATCGTGATAAGATATTCCTCAAAGGAAAGGTAATAGAAACGGAAAACGGGAGATGGAGGCTATCAATGAGGGAATGGTTTGCGTACAGAATGCAACAAAGGGATGACGAAACATCATTGATACTGATGCCTGGCAGGCTCTACCAACAATTCATCGTGGACGCATACACAATGGTAGAGAATGAAAGGCTGAGTTTCCATCGGAAGAACCAAAAAACGCTACGGATAGCGCCTATCGCTAACCTTAACCAGTCTTTAGCCGCTGGGAACTCGGATGCTTCAAAAATAGGTAATCGTATAGTCCTTCCTTCTACGTATACAGGTGGCACGAGATATAAAATGAAAAATTACCTAGACGTGATGGCTCTTTGCAAAGCATTCGGATATCCGAATCTCTTCATTACCATTACGTGCAACCCAAAATGGGCAGAAGTAAACAGTTTCATGCAAAAGCATAATGTGAGTGATGAAGACAGGCCGGATGTGTTATTGTAATACCTCAAATTTTAAAACAAGCAAAAAGACTAAAATGTCCCTAAGTTTAGGAATTTGTATTAATATTTAAATAAATATCAACTAAACTCTAGAATATGAGAATTTTTCAACAAATGATTACAACAAAATATGTATAAATAATATTTGTATATTTTTGTAAAAGTAAAATAATTTTTATTATATAAATAAATAAAGTCGATATATATATATATATATATATATATATATATATATATATATATATATATATATATATATATATAATAATAATAATAAAAATATGTATTTATATTAAGAAATAAATCCGAAAATTAATAGGAAACATGTATAATCTTTTAATTTGGACTTATCACAATATATCCAGCCTAAGATAATTATTTTACACCATATAAACTTAAATTACACGTTTTAAATTTTATATATATACTAAACCGACTATTGAACAAAAGTCGACACCTCATAAACCCTCACAAGTCGACTCAAACTTTCTGAGGTTCCCTAGTATTTTTCCTGGACGTTTTTTAAGTATAAGAAGGTGAGAAAAATCGTGGTTGAGGATGTGGTAGCTTGGTTCGATCGTTGGATTTGTTTTGCTCGATTTAAATTAAAGCGAGAGGTAAAAATTTATTCTGCTTGTTCACTCGTTATAAAATATTTTTGGTATTTTTATAGTAACCTATATATCATATATTATCAGTATAAAATATTAGAATTGAACCATGCATGATAGAGTGATCATACAAATTTATAGAAACTAAAAACCCTAAATCGAACAAGAAAACAAGGAATCAGCCATGCGATTTTTTGAGGCTTTGTATATATTTTTCTCTTGTCCTATAAGTGTCATATAACATTATAAAAATAGTTCTTATAATTTTTGAAGCTTAGAAACTCAGTTTGGAATTATTGTTGTAAACGGTTTAATATATAAAAAGAAAAGAAAATAAAAAGAATTGAACTAGGGTTAGGGTTAGGGTTTTGGTATTGGATATGATACATTTAATGTGTTTAAGGATAATGTATTAAATGTGTAATGATTGGTAAAATTAGGGTTAGGGTTTATGGATTTTATTTAAAATCGATTTCATTAGTAAAACTATAAGGGTGTATTTTGTAAATTATTAAACTTTAAGGTTAATTATGGAAATCATAAAAATACATGGGGAATCTGTATAAAATAAGTATAGGGGTGTATTGTGTAAATTTGATAATTAAAAGGTTTATTTGTAATTTTTAATAAGTAAAAGGTTTGAATTGTAATTAATTAAACTTGATGGTTTGTTTTGGAACTTTACAAATAGAAGGGTTAATTTGTTAATATTGGTAATATAAGGTTTAACTTGGATAAAATATGGAAATTGAGATTTTTACACTTTAGACATTGAATTTGGATTAATGACATATTAAACCCTAAACTTTTGATAGTTAACATGTTTTACCCTAAACTATTATAATTGTATAAATAAACCCTAATTCCATAATAATGATTCATCTAAAGTTTAAACCTAATTTAATGTATAATTTTCTAATTAAAGAAACTTACTAATTTGGGAAATCTACTTAATATGGAAAATTGACTAAACGGAGGAACCTGATTTAAAATAAAGTTATTAATGATAAAATGAACTCTAATTCAAGTATAAAAATATATTAAAGAAGTGAACTCTTCCCTTCTGTGAATCTTTCCTGTGATTCCATTGCTTTGCTAAGTACGGATATTCTGACCTTACTCTTAAGGTTTCCTTCGTGATTACAACCTCTGTTATGAACTTTCTGTTTTGAAAACCTCTGACTTGAACCTTTGCTATGAACTTTCTGTTTTTGAACCTTGACATGATAAACTTTGATATTTGAAATTTCTGATATGAAAATTATGTTTTGAACCCTTAAATATGAACCATTTAATTTCATGAGTTTCACTATGCATGGGGTTTCCATGTCCGTGTCAGGGATGCACCTCCGACATGACTCTAGGGCAGTAGAGTGATGTTCTGCCACGTCCCTTGGTTTAGCTGCAAATGTTTATGTGTTGGGAAGGGGCGTATGGATACATCCTAGATCTGTTTCTGTTTCTGATATGATATGATATGATATGATATAATTTTATCTGGTGAATGTGGATGTGTGTGCAATACACGTCCTTCACAAATTCTTGGAGCTAGCTACTCCATTATGTTGCCTTATATGTGATTTTGATTATGATAAGTTATATGTTTCTGAGCTTATGGTATGATTATGGTTCTGACTCTGTTCGTACAGGTGACTGTATGAATTCCTTAATTAACCAACATATTTTTAATTCTGTATTATCCGTTATACCTAAAAATGTTTTTCCTAAAATATATCATTTGTACTTCAGCATTTATTTTTCGTCTCATTTTGTTATATATCTGTTCACTGGGCTTTTTAAGCTCAGCCGCATTTTCTTTCACCGTGGCAGGTATTCAAGTTAGCTCTTGAGATAGCTTTATGGGATTGAGAGTAGAGTTGAATTGAAGATTTTGACCACAGTTATTTAAAGTAAGTTATTTATTTAAGAATTCCGCTTTTGATATGTTCTGTTTGTTCTGATGTAACACCATATTATTGTGACATTTTTACCCTTGTCGGGTTGGGGTGTTACAATTTATGGTATCAGAGACAAGTTTGATCGGTGGATTCATAACCCGTAGAGCATAGGCTATGTCCTGTGAGTATTAGGCCTTTATGTTTTGCACCATAGGAATTATGAAGCAACTTTTGATTATTTGCTTTAGGACTACCTTATATGAAACTTGAGTTATGACTGGTGAGGATTTGGTAGACTAGGATATCTGCTTGAGTAGAATTGCTTCCGCATCACTCTGAATCGTGCTTTTGCCTTTAGTTAAGTCCGATAAGATCATTCTTTCTGAGATTAGAAAGTTATGCACAACCTAAGGTTCAACAACCTAGCACGTTTATAATTTCTTGAGAACTACATGATTAAGCCTCACACCATTTAAGTTTCATTTTCTGATTCTGATTCCCATCTCTGATAATCAGTTTGACCATTCAGATGATTATTACAACCCTAAGTGTTTGATATACTCTGTGAATCTTTCTGCTTATGTTTGGCATATTAAGTTTTGACACTATTTGATTTTCCATGAATCTTTTCTATCCTTATGAGAGATTTGGAGGTTATTAGTCACAAATATAGGAAATTGTCCACTCTATTATGATAATGAAACTATGTTTACTAAGGTTTCCTTTGGAAGATTATAATTCTGACAACAATCTGGGTATAGGTTGATTTCCCTAAGTTCTTTCCGTTAATAATGATTAGGATATCACATGATAATGAGGAAGATTGACAATGGTGTGATTGAATCATTAGACTATTAAGTTCTTTTTTGGAAGTTTATTATTATGAAAATTCCGCGTATGTTCGCTAAGTTTATGATTATGAGCATTTTGGTGAATTTGGAAGTAATGGTACTTTATTAAAATAGATCTGTTAGATTTAGGTTATTTTCTGATACGTTTCGTTTTCCGTTCGACCTTATTGATGATAATTGATTCTGCTAAATCCTGGGAAGAAGAGAAGAATTGTTAGGTTGCCATTAGGTTGTTTTATTCACGACTTGAGATAAAGTATGGTCGCCATGAAGATATATTTATATAATGCAAATATTATGTCGCCTGGCCAACATAATAATATTTCCATCATATAACGTACTCTCATTGTGACCATATGATATCTTGGGAAGTGATTGAGGAGCATTAGATTTATGCTAGTTGAATTATCCGCGATATGTGAGACTTTAGGATTTATTCTATTCGTCTGTGCTCCGTTTTCATCGTTAGATATATGAATAAGTTCAAATTCTCATCGTACGTTTGTTGATCGTTGTTCATCCGTTAAGAATTTTAGAACTCATTATAGAGTTTCCTATCGTCTGAATTTCCGCACTTAATCTGTTTTCTGATATTAGTTATCTATTACTAGTACGCATTCGTTGAATTGAATTATGATTTGTTTTGAATAAGATATGAAGTTATGAATTCTGATAAGGAAGATATGTCTATCTGTTAGAATCTGTTAGAAAGGTTATTTCTGTAACTGAAAAATTCTGTGTTCATTCCGTTCTGGGAATTTCTGCAATCTGATTCATATTTGTCTATTCTGCCTACTCAATTTCCAAGGACAGAAATTTCCTTTTAGAGGGGAAGAAGTTGTAATACCTCAAATTTTAAAACAAGCAAAAAGACCAAAATCCCCCTAAGTTTAGGAATTTGTATTAATATTTAAATAAATATCAATTAAACTCTAGAATTTGAGAATTTTTCAACAAATGATTACAATAAATTATGTATAAATAATATTTGTATATTTTTGTAAAAGTAAAATAATTTTTATTATATAAATAAATAAAGCCAATATATATAATATATATTAAATATATGTATTTATATTAAGAAATAAATCCCAAAATAAATAGGAAACATGTATAATATTTTAATTTGGACTTATCACAATATATCCAGGCCAAGATAATTATTTTACACCATATAAACTTAGATAACACGTTTTAAATTTTATATATATCCTAAACCGACTATTAAACAAAAGTCGACACCTCAAAAACCCTCACAAGTCCACTCCAACTTTCTGAGGTTCTCTAGTATTTTTCCTGTACGTGTTTTGAGTATAAGAAGGTGACAAAAATCGTGGTTGAGGCTGTGGTAGCTTTGTTCGATCGTTGGATTTGTTTTGCTCGATTTAAATTAAACCGAGAGGTAAAAATTCATTCTACTTGTTCACTCGATATAAAATCTTTCTGGTATTTTTATAGAAACCTATATATCATATATTATCATTAAAAAATATTAGAATAGAACCATGCATGCTAGAGTGATCATACGAATTTATTGAATCTAAAAACCCTCAATCGAACAAGAAAACAAGGAATCAGCCCTGCGATTTTTTGAGGCTTTTTATATATTTTTCTCTGGTCCTATAAGTGTCATATAACATTATAAAAATAGTTCTTATAATTTTTGAAGCTTAGAAACTCAGTTTGGAATTATTGTTGTAATCGGTTTAATATATAAAAAGAAAAGAAAAAAAAAAAAAAAAAAAAAAAAGAATCGAACTAGGGTTAGGGTTAGGGTTTTGGTATTGGATATGATGCATTTAATGATGTTTAAGGATAATTTATTAAATGTATAATGATTGGTAAAATTAGGGTTAGGGTTTATGGATTTTGTTTAAAATCAATTTGATTATTAAAACTATAAGGGTGTGTTTTGTAGATTATTAAACTTTAAGGTTAATTTTGGAAATCATAAAAATACATGGGGAATCTGTATAAAATAAGTATAGGGGTGTATTGTGTAAATTTGATAATTAAAAGGTTTATTTATAATTTTAAGTAAGTAAAAGGTTTGAATTGTAATTAATTAAACTTAATGGTTAGTTTTGTAAGTTTACAAATAGAAGGATTAATTTGTTAATATTGGTAATATAAGGTTTAACTTGGACAAAATATGGAAATTGAGATATTTACACATTAGACCTTGAATTTGGATTAATGACATATTAAACCCTAAACTTTTGATAGTTAACATGTTTTACCCTAAACTATTATAATTGTATAAATAAACCCTAATTCCATAATAATAATTCATCTAAAGTTTAAACCTAATTTAATGTATAATTTTCTAATTAAAGAAACTTACTAATTTGGGAAACCTACTTAATATGGAAAATTGACTAAAAGGAGGAACCTGATTTAAGATAAAGTTATTAATGATAAAATGAACTCTAATTCAAGTATAAAAATATATTGAAGAAGTGAACTCTTCCCTTCTGTGAATCTTTCCTGTGATTCCATTGCTTTGCTAAGTACGGATATTCTGACCTTATTCTTAAGGTTTCCTTCATGATTACAACCTCTGTTATGAACTTTCTGATTTGAAAACCGCTGATTTGAACCTTTGCTATGAACTTTCTGTTTTTGAACCTTGACATGATAAACTTTGATATTTGAAATTTCTAATATGAAAATTATGTTTTGAACCCTTAAATATAAACCATTTGATTTCATGAGTTTCACTAGGCATGGGGGTTCCATGTCCGTGTCAGGGATGCACCTCCGACATGACTCTAGGGCAGTAGAGTTATGTTCTGCCATGTTGTAACAATTCGCATTTTCGGATTACTATTCATTTTTACTATTAACTTTTTACTATTCACTTTCACTATTCACTCCTTAAATTTTTATTTCATATTCTCATAAGTTAAACTATTTTAATGATAATCCGAGAGTTTGACACTCGTCGGATCATTTATGCAAAAATCACGAAACCGCGTCCGAGATTTACTTTTAGGTTTAAGCGTCATTCCAGCATCCCGATATGTCCATAATACACTATAAACTATAGAAATATGAATTTCTCTCATTTTACGACAATTCCAAAAGTTTTGGAATTTTACGTTTTCCAGTTCAGCGTTTTACGCGAATTAAGCGTTTTAGACCCGCGTTTCCAGTTTTAACAGCATTTAAGCAACCCGATAGAACTTATCACTTATTAAATATGCTAATATAGGTTATATCAATAATTTCTAACATATTTATAAGTTTCATATTTTTAGGATACCCGATTTTAAGTTTCATGACTTAACCACTTACAGTTAGCAATTAACGGAACCAAAACTCACTCCGTAAGCTAGATAATACCAAGTTAATCATATAGTCACACCATACCATCATATGAACGTGTATAGGGGTGATTCACCATGCCATTTGTCTTGGTGATAAGTCTTGAAACATTAGGAAGCTCACATGTATTAGATACACTAGCTAAGTAACTTAATCCTTAAGTTTTCTATAGTATAACTAGCCAATTTGATCACAACTCTCTCAAACACATTCACCTTCTCATTTATTCACCAAGAAAATCTTCCTTTTTCTCTCTTCATCACTGATCCATCATCATCATCCTAAATTATCCATCTTTTGATTTCAATATTGAAGCTACATATCAAAGTTCAAGGCTTAGTTATTCTCCACATGAAACTAGTGTTTATTTGGTGATTCCACGGATGAATTAGGAGCTACACAAGGGTACTAGGGCTCAGTTAATAAGGTTTTCACAAGGTCTATATCAAGGCTAGCAATGTTTACAAGAGTTGTGGTGAAGGATTAGAAGCTAGGGTTTTCGATTGAAGGATATAGTTCTTGTCCTAGTTCATGAGTTCCCTTTTCATTAAGGCCAAAAGTTGTAAGAAACCCTAATACACTTTCTTACTCAATATCATTTTCATGCTTATTATGTTTCATTCATTCTATATATGGTCTTTGTGTTATGTTCATGATGTATAAAAACTATTAAAACGAGTTTTGGAAACTATATATTAACTTATGTTAAGTAAACAAGAAAACTAGTGACTTTTATGGAGAACCACGACCAAAATAGAGTAACCATGATATGAAACACTTACCTACTGTTATATAGGACTTAAAAAGGAAAACATAGCAATTTGAATCACCTAAAACGAGTTTACGAGTCAAAAGAAATGGCCATAAGAAGTTAGCGAAACCAAAACGCCGAAACTGCCTAAAAACAACCTGTTAGCATTCTGACCTTTTTGAAAGTGGCATTTCTGGTCCAATTCATCAAAAAGTTAAAACACAAAAGTTGTCCGGAATGACGTTTTCATTCAGGTTAATGAAGCTCGAGCCCTGAAAATGGTTTACGAGTGATGTTTTTCTTCAAATTCTTAACAGCCCCTTTTTAAGACCAAATGACCATATAATGGTTATGGTTAGTTATAACCAAGAGGTCTAATGACCTAAAGCCAAGACCACAACCATGGCTAAGGCTAAGGATGAGTCTCAAGACCATGGTAGCAATGACCAAAGCCACGGCAAGGCCACGGCTAAAGACCTTATGGCTTTCTAAGTCGAAAAGATAAACTAAAGAGTTAATGGCAACATAAACATCCAATTTGGATCTACTCCATCAAAACAACCATGAAACTTTACAAGTAATATTCATACTAGACTCAAGAAACTCATTGTAATAACAATCTTCATCCAAAAGTAAACTTTCCTAAGTTTATTCAATTATTTGGACATGTAACTTTTCGGATCAAAAGCTTATATATATTTTATCAAATACTACAATAGTAGGGAGCCTCATGTGAGGGGTTCATTAAAGTAAACCATCGAGATGAGTTGTGGATTTACGAATTAAAGTGTCCTGGCTCCTCGAACGGTTACTACATGACCTCTGAATTATGTCGGCTCGAACGGTAGTAAGCTATATATAAACTATACATGTTTCATAAACCATTTCTTTTCAAAGACTTACACTATACTAAGTACTACATCATGGACTAAATGCAAGACATATATAGGCAATTCTTCATATTCCTTACTCCAATCCTAAGTCGCAACATTCTATTATAGGTTGCTCGTAGAAACCTTCGCGATTCGACCATCACATTCACTACTTGCTATATAACTTAAGGTGAGTTCATAGCCCCACTTTCCATTACTTAATTGTTTTACAAATCTTTGGGGGGAGTACATGCTATTTTAAACCGAACACAATGCTTTGAAATTGTATGCTACCTGATTGTTTTATTATTACTAAGTACCATCCTTGCTAAATCCAATATCCCTTATTATGAACCATTTAATCACTAGTAATAGTGAGCGCGAGTATTGTGAATAGGCCTATTGGGATTGACAAATCCCATTTGTAATGACTAAGTTAAAAAAAATGCACTATATTTGAGATTTAGGTATGACAGCAAAGTACCTACCGGGATAACTTCGCTAATTAATATTAGTACCCGTTAACATTTTGGTGTCATGAGCTTAGTATAATAATAACTGTTTTATTTTCCAACCATGAGTATGAGTCCAATTAACTCATACTACCAACATATTGTGTTCAATCATTTAATAAAATCTATGAATTTCACTCAACCTTTGTGTTGACCTCTTAAGCGTGTATTTCATGTCCATGATGATCAAGGATGGCACGGAGGGGCACGGATATTCAAGAGGGCTATAAATTTTATTATCATTCGAAAACTCATTTAATGTAATTTGTAAACATGGAACCATCTGGGACCTCATTTTGTAATCTATGATATTTATATAACTTGAATGATAAATCTTTTAAAACGACTCAATTAGAGTTTGTTTTCTATTATTATGACTGTTGTGCCGTCGAGTAACACCCAAGTTGAATTCCGCTGCATCATGAATTGGGGGTGTTACAGATTGGTACCAGAGCCATGGTTATAGAGAAACGGGTCTAATTGAGATTGGTACCAGAGCCATGGTTATAGAGAAACGGGTCTAATTGAGACCTAAACTATAACCACACTTACAAGCAAAAACATTTGTATAGCCTTCCGCTCTCCGTGTCTTCCATCCTCCAGACGATTATGAACTTATTAAGCATTTTATACTACACAAACATGTTAGCATATGGATATATGTACCCTTAGCATAATTAAGCATTTTCCCGTAAGCCTTTTTATACTACATGAACATATTAGTATATTGATATATACACTCGATTTATTTTCAACCATTTTTATCTAAACAATGGACTAAATATATCTGTGTATGCCTATTCTAGGGCATTTCGACACAATCACACTCTCCCAATCATGTTCCTACTCTAACATTTTATGTCCAAGATATTGTAACGAATTACAATGGTCTTACCTATTTCCCGGACATTGTATGATACAATGGTCTTAATCATTTCTCAAATGTTTTGAGTCACACAATGGTCTAATCTACTTCCCTAACATTGTGAATTGCACAATGGTCTAATCTACTTCCGAGACATTGTGATTTACGCAATGGTCTCTGGAAGTATTCCATCACCTCACCAATATCATTTCATATGATATCAAAAACCCATCACAATCTATCGATTTCCAAATAGAAATATGATATTTCTAAAGGATAAACTAATCCATTATCTACAAAAGCTGAAGTTTCTCTACATTCATCAAAGTTCAGCAACTTTCTCTACATTCATCAAAGTTCAACAACTTTCTCTACATTCATCAAAGTTTTCTTCTGAAACCTTCATTGTTAAAAGTTCGCGATCCTGGCCAAGTATGGACTGTTTTAGAACTACTTAAAACTTACTTTCCACACATATCTACCCGTACTATCTTCTATGCAATGGAATGTGAAACCATAGGTTACTAGTCTTGTATGGGCGGGACTTGCAACTGAATGGTTTGACATCGCCTTTGTTTAGTGGACAGTTTCCCAAAAGCAACGGACATATCATAAGTATACCTAATTTAGGTATTTGAAAATTTTATCGAACCTCGGCTAAATATAGACTAGTCACCTATATTTAACCTAGGGACAGTGAAACATAGTCTGACTAACTATTTTTGACATAAAATTTTCAAATACTGAGAATAGTTGTACTAGGGTTATGTTCAGATTAATTTCCTACATGAACTCGATAGACCACTAGAATACATTAAAATGATCTAGAGACACGATAGTGTCTTACCACTCAGCAAGATCTTAACACTTTATTTGTACTATCTAATTTTATTCTTGAAAGTTTTCATTTATAAGATAATCCGAACCACTATCTTGGGATAGTTATCAATTCTTCTCTTCATCCCGTAGAAGTACTATCTTGTTTAGTTCCTAAGGATACCATTTGTTGATACAAAAGTTGGGCATTCCTGATTATGGGCTCTTGCTCTCGTACCAATTCGCTTCTTAGTACTTGTAACCTGCGCACTAAGAAAATAAACAACACCGTTAGACTTATCGTGGGATTGTCTCCCATGATTAGACTCCGGCGTGAGAGTAAGTAATCGATTTAGGGTTCTCGTAAAGAGTTAGGGTTTGTGAATCGTACCTTGAATGAGAGTTATGTCATTCCTTATATAGGCGCAAAATCCTTGTAGGGTTCGTGCTCCTTACGTTTCGCACCCATGGTGCTTATCCGGGTAAGGATATCTATTCCATAGATAGATGATCCTTATCTATACCGTGTATAGCTTCTTTGGGTTTGGGCTTACGTGAGCCTGTTCCTATCATTGATGCGGCCAAAGTTACAATAGCCCACGCATGGTGGTTTTGGGCCTTAGTAATGTTTATCATTTGGGCTCGTGGCCCAAATATAGACTATACATCATCATGTCCCCCCAGTCTAGTGTGCGCGGCTCGTAGCCGCGGATGTTAGACTAATATTAACAGCGGTAAGCGTGGTGGGAGAACATTGAAATATTGCTGCCCATTTTGGAGTGCAATGCACCTAGTCATAGATATTTCAAAAGGAATACCTCAAAAATTGGGGGTTGTGTCCACGTGACCCTCGTAAATCGAGAAAAAGTGCATGTACCGTTTCGGTTCTAGCCACACATTTTTGTGAATGGGATCCACGTGGACATCATCTAGGGTTTTTTACTCCCTATATAAGAGTCACCGCCCCCATTGTTACAAAAACACACACTCACCCTTGCTCACTTCTTTTAAAAGCGTATTTTTGCAAAGAAAGTAATCATTTCATTAGGTAATTTTTGTGTGCGTTTCTCAGTGAATTAATGAAAATGGTTGCCCAGTTAGAGGACTTTCGCTCTGCGATGACGGAGAATGATGTTACCCAGTTTACATCTGACTACTTCATTCCTCTGGATGTGCGTCCAGAGGCTCCAGATGTTGACGCGTGTATAGCCGATTTCCCCGAAGGGAAAATCGGGTTATACACGAAATTCTTCGAGTACGCGAATTACCGCGTACCGATATCTATCTTCTTGAGCGACTTACTCAACCACTATCGCCTCCACATCTCACAGCTGCACTGTATAGGTGCGGCTAAGGTGTCGAATTTTGAAGTAAACTGCCGTTTACTTGTGATAGAGCCGACCATTGCCCTGTTTCGCTCCTTCTACTAGACGACGTGGTCAAATGGATGGGTATCTTTTGCGAAGTACCCGGGGGCGCTTCAGTGTTCGTCCCTTCTACTTCAAATATGTAAGTCTTTTTGTATGTGCACTTTTAATAACTAATCCTTTATTCTTTGTTGTTTTGTTTATGTGCGCAGAGATGGATCTGTTCGCCGTTGTTAAGCTGGAGAAACCGAAGCAGGTGACTGTGGGAGTGCGCCCTCTGAGAGAGGGTGTGCAGCCGCTACTGGAGGCGACCGAGGGTCGTTTGACAGCGCTGCCGAAGGTTGTCCCTGAGAATACACCGCCGCTCCAGGTAACGCCTGCTTAGAGCGTGGCGCCAAATGTGGAGATGGCGCAAGAGGAGGCGCGCGCTGAATCTTCTGACAGCGTGGAAATCCTCAAGCCTGAGGAGGTGCTGAATGAGGAGGTGGGAGCAGTGGCACCAAGAAGAGACGATGCTACCTCATTGGGGATGCGGAGTCGTCCGCGGAGGAGGAGACATCTGCTCCTGGCGTGGATAAGAAGGCTGCCGAGGCCTCTCCATTCCTGTAAGTATCTGCGTCTCTATTATGTTTCTTGTATATTACTTGTCGCAATATGTACTAACTGTCGTCTTCATGTATTTTAGGGATGATGCCACAAATAATCATGGAGTTTTCGTGGATGTGGTTTCCTCTCCGCAGGATGAAAACAAGGAGGGGAAAGCCAACGTTGCTGAAGGTGTAGAGGCGCAGCAACTGATGGATGAGTTGGCTGCGACTGCTGCGCGTCAGGCTGAGCTGGTGGCTCAGTTCAAAAAGAAGTATGTCGGGGAGAGCAGTACTCTCACCCAGAAGGATGAGGAGATAGCTAGGCTCCGTGCGCAGCTGGCGGAAGCGCAGGCGGAGTTGGAGTCCTCCAGGGTGTACACTAAGAAGGTCACCCATGAGAAGTTGTCCGCACTGGCTGAGGTGGAGCAGGCGCGCAGGCAGCTTCATCATTATAAGTCTGACATGACTTGGGCTGTGAGGTTTTTGGAGGAGAAGAAGGTGGAGCATTTTGCTAACATCGCCAAGTTCAAGGAGGATATGGAGAAGATCATCCAGGTTCAGGAGAACAAACTGCGCGGTCTGAGCATCGAGTACGATGAGGAGTTATACCCTCATTTGATGTCGACCATGGCTGAGCGCAGGTATTTCCTTTTTACTCTTCTTCTTTATAATATTTTTTGTTGCTATGCTTTTCCTTAACATAAATTGTCTTTGTTGATGTAGGTGGTTGATTAGCCACGGGCTGCGCCTGGCAGTTATGGGCACTCTTGAGTCCCAAGAGGTGTTGGACGCCTTTGGGAAGGTGGTTCACTGTGCGGTGGCTCGTGGGAAGTCGCTGGCTATGGAGGATCTCCATGAGGCCAAGCTTCTGA
Source organism: Artemisia argyi (assembly GCA_030686995.1). Classification (NCBI taxonomy): domain Eukaryota; kingdom Viridiplantae; phylum Streptophyta; class Magnoliopsida; order Asterales; family Asteraceae; genus Artemisia; species Artemisia argyi. The sequence continues at coordinate 33,307,172 of CM060698.1, forward strand.
GCAAGGACTTGGCAGAAGTCCCTGGTTATAATGCGGCTGCGTATGATGAGTTGATGCAGGCTATGGTAGGGTTGAAGGTCCTCGAATTGCCGCACATTGGAAGGTTGGAGCGCGACCAAGACAACCCCATAGATGTACTTATGGCGGGGTTGACTTTGGAGCGCCACCTTTTAGAGGATGCAGAGGCGCAACCAGATTACTTCTTGAAGCCTGATTTGTCGCAGCTGCAGATTCCCGTGTTCGCGCAGCCTCGTCACATCCTCACCCCGTTTGCTCTTGAAAGGGAGATTCCCTTGAAAGAGGTTCTGGAGCGTCACGCGCAGAGGGCTACCCAGAAGAGGGGTATTCAGGGCAAGGCAGTGTTGTGTGGTGTGCGTGCTGCACACATCCCCAGGTCTGATGGGGTTCCCGTGAGTGTTCCTACCGTTTCTCCCAAGGATGACTTGATTCTGAGAAAGCTTCAGGAGACGGGGAGTTCTGCTGCTCCGGAGGATAGCCCTGAGCATCGCCATAATGTGTAGGCTTTTTGTATATGTATTATTGTAAATGATGAAGTGTATCTTTCCTTGTAATTTTTGTTAAAAAATGTTGAATAAGATACCTTTTTGTTAATTAAGTGCGTGACTTAAGAAATATACTTGCATTGTTTGCTAAGTTTAATTGTTTGACCAAGTGTATTGGCTCGTTAAGTGCGTGACTTTAAGAAATATACTTGCATTGTTTGCTAAGTTTTATTATTTGACCAAGTGTATTGGCTCGTTATTTGCTAAGCTTGTACGGTGTACTTAATATTTGCACACCCATCGTGAGATGCGCACATGAAACTTACCTCGACGTCTCAAAAGTAAGGCACTTAGCAAAGATACGTGATCCAATGTTGATGGGTTTGCAACCCTCTTCCTCAATGAGTGAATTAGTAGGTTTACTCATCCATTATGCCTTCGTAGGTCTTTAATTAGTGCATGCCCGCCATGTTGGCAAAAATATAAGATAACAATATTGACACATATAAGTATGTACGCAATAAAGTGAAATACGCTATGGAGTTAGCTAGAAACCATAACATTTTATTGATACTTGCAAGTTTTTTGAAAAAATAAAAATACAATTCACAGGAAAGAAAAGAAAAACAAACACTTATTGGGCACCTCTTAGGGTGCAAAGGTGTCTGTGTAATGGCCGTAGCCTAAAAGTAACATCTTTTAAGATTGCAGATGTTCCAAGTGCGAGCTAGGTCGTGACCTTCCATATCGCGCAGTCTATATGCACCGTTGCCGAGTGCATCTATGACCTCGTAAGGTCCTTCCCATTTTGGTCCGAGCTTGCCTGTGTCTTCTGCGTGGCTCGCATCGTTGGCGCGGTATACAAAGTCTCCTGGCCTGAATGAAGTGTGTTTGACCTTTGCATCATAATACTTCTTCATTTTTGCCTTAGCCTTTGCTTCGCGGATAGCAGCGCGTTCACGCCTCTCTTCCAGTAAGTCCAAGTCTATGCGCCGTTCCTCGTCATTTGTTGTGACGTTGACCTCTGCTGTTCGTATAGTTGGCATTCCTATCTCAGCTGGTATGACGGCTTCAGTTCCGTAGATGAGGGAGAATGGCGTGTCGCCAGTACTGGTTTTGATTGTTGTGCGATGCACCCATAAGACATGCGAGAGCTCGTCCACCCACCTTCCTTTGTGTCTAGTAAGGCGCGCTTTTATTCCTTCCCCTAGACTGCGGTTTGCGCGCTCAACTAGGCCATTGGTTTGTGGGTGTTTTACTGAAGCGAAGTGTTGCGTGATGTTCAATTGCGCGCACCAATCTTTGAATGGGTTATCACAGAATTGTTTTCCATTGTCTGATATAATCTCTCCCGGTAGACCGAAGCGACAGACAATGATGTCCCAGACAAAGCGTTTGACTTGGTTTCCTGTGATGTTCACTACCGCCTTTGCTTCAATCCACTTCGTAAAGTAGTCTATGGCTACGATGGGGAACTTTACTCCTCCTGCTGCCACTGGAAAGGGTCCCGCGATGTCAATGCCCCATTTATAAAATGGCCATGGTGAGGTAATGGGTGTTAGCTCTTGTTGTGGTCGGCGCGGGATTGGCCTATGTACTTGACAATTGCTGCATTTCTTTATCAGATTACGTGCGTCGCGGTGCATGGTTGGCCAATAATACCTTGACCGTAGAGCGCTTGCCACTACAGATCGCGGCCCTGAGTGCATGCTACATGATCCAGCATGGATTTCTCTGAGTACATAGTCTGCTTGAAGAGGTCGAACACATCTGAGCCAAGGTTGTAAGAAAGAGCGTCGATAGAGTATGTTGTCTCGTAGTTCAAATCGTTGCGCTGTGCGCCGCACTCTTCGAGCGTCCTTATGGTCTTGTGGTAAGATTCCCTTGCTGATGAATTCAATGATAGGTGTCATCCATGTAGGATCTTGTTCATCTATCACTGTGGATATCTCTATCTCCAAGATTGACTTGTTTTTTAGGGTTTCTACCAATACCTGTTTTGAGAGGTGCGCGAAGATTGTGGATGTGATCTTACTGAGCGCATCAGCCTTCCTGTTATCTCCTCTGGGCACCTGTTTTATTGTGAACCTGTCGAAGTTTTTGATCAAGGACTTTGTCTTTTCCAGGTATTGGGTCATGTGCTCATCCTTGGCTTCATATTCACCTAGCACATGGTTAGCGACTAGCCGAGAATCTACGTTTGCTTCCAGGTTGCGTACACCCATTTGGATTGCGATGCGTAGTCCGGCTAGTAGGGCTTCGTATTCTGCCTCATTGTTTGTGGCTGTGAATTCAAAGCGCAGTGCATAGGTGAATTCCATACCTTCTGAATTTGTAAGAATAAGGCCCGCGCCTGATCCATCTACACATGAGGACCCATCTGTAAACAGAATCCAAGGTTCCTGTAAATCTGTTTTGGTTGCAGATGTTGGACTGTCACTATCTGGCCTCTCCACGATGAAATCGGCTAAGATTTGTCCTTTGATTGCAGTGCGCGGGCTATATGAGATGTTATATTCACTTAACAGTACACTCCAATTTTGTAACCGTCCTGATGCGTCAGGTTTAGAGATAACTTGTTTGATTGGCTGATCGGTGATTACAGCTATTGGGTGCGCTTGAAAGTATCTGCGCAGCCTTTTGGCTGCGAATACTAGAGCTAAGACCAGCTTTTCCATAGCGCTGTAGTTAGTCTCTGTCCTCTTTAGGGCTTTACTTACAAAATATATGGGTGTCTGGACGGAGTTCCTATCTATCAATAGTACTGCGCTAACTGCTCCATGAGTTGCCGATAAGTACATGATTAGCTCTTCCCCTGGTCGCGGTGCGACAAGTTTGGGAAGAGATGCCAGATGGTGTTTAAGTTGTTGGAAAGCTTCCTCCGCTTCTTTGGTCCAGCGAAAGTCTCCCTTTTTAGTACACTTCGTGAGCGTTTTAAAGAGAGGAAGGGATTTATCTGCTGACTTAGATAAGAAACGGTTTAGCCCTGCTAACTTTCCGTTTAATGACTGGACTTCTTTAAGTGTGCGCGGTGAGGGGAGATCAATAATAGCCTTTGTTTTTTCTGGACAAGGCTTGATTCCATCGGGTTCTATTAAGTATCCAAGGAACATGCCTTCGGTTGCGCCGAATGTGCACTTCTTGAGATTTAACTTCATGTTTATTCGTCCCAATGTTCTGAACGTCTCCTCGATGTCGCGCACCAATTCATCCTCTGTGTGGCTTTTGATGACAAGGTCGTCAACGTAGACCTCCAAGTTGCGGCCTACTTATTTCTCGAAAGCTGTGTCCACCTTGGTATGTTGCGCCTGCATTTTTTAAGCCAAAAGGCATTTTTGTGTAGCAGTACACTCCTTGACTGGTGTGGGAAGCTGTTTTTTCTTCGTCTTCGACTGCCATCTGAATTTGGTCGATACCCTTTGTATGCGTCTAGGAAGCATTTGAAAGGGTATCCGCACAGGGATTCTACCTTCCAGTCTATTTCTGGCAGTGGATAGCAGTCCTGTGGACATGCTTTGTTAAGGTCTGTGAAGTCCACGCACATTCTCCAACTGCCATCGCTCTTCTTTACCATAACTGGGTTAAAGAGCCAGTCGTGGTAGTACACTTCGCGCACGATGCCTACGTCTACGAGTTTATGTACTTCTTCCAGAATAACCTTTGCGCGATCTGGAGCCTGGCCGCGCATCTTCTGTCGTATTGGGGGATATCCTTGTCGGATTTGCAGCTTATGCTCTGTGATAGAGCGTGGCACTCCTGTCATGTGTTTTGGTTCCCATGCGAAGATGTCCAGGTTCTTCTGCAAGAGTGCGCATACGGCTGCTTTACCTTTGTCAGATAAAGATCCACCAATCGAAACTTGTTGTTCCGGGTAATCGGGATGAATAGCAACTTTTAGGTTTGGTGTTTTTTCTGTGCGCTGTTCTAGAATAGTCTCTGCTTCAATTGTTACCGCATTGCATTCTCTTGGTGGTACTGTTGTGTTATAGAGGGTGACAACTCCTCCTTCCACTGGAAACTTAAGCATTCTGTGTGCTGTGGATGGTACAGCGTGCATGGATGATATTCCAGGTCTCCCAATGATACCATTGTATGGTGAGGGAGACTTTATTACCATAAAATTTATCCATGTTGCGGTTGAGTGTTGTTCATCTCCTACGACCACCAGCAAGCGTAACTGCCCCATGGGCCAGATCTTTTCTCCTGTGAATCCAGTCAATGTTGTTATTGTTGGTATCAATTGACTTTGGATTTCAGGTCGCAGTCTTTTGAAACAATGATCATACAGGATGTCTGCGGATGCTCCTCCGTCAATGTACATGCGGTGGATATCATGTCCTCCCGTATGTATTTCAATAGTTAGAGGTTCTACAACTGCGTTGTCCGCAGCTAGAGTACGGAAAGATATCTCTTTTTCTAGAGAGAATTTTTGGCAGACTTTTTGTTTTATCTTGCGCTGCCATGACTGTATCATGTATATGGTATCAGCTTTTTCTTTGGGGGGGGGGGGGGGGCTCTTTCTTACCCCCGTTCCTTTGTTTGTCTTTTCCCTCTTTAATGTTTTTTACAAGGTGGTCCATTCTGCCTTCTCTTACTAACTTTTCAATTAGTTGTCTTAGCTGGACGCACTCGTTAGTTGCATGGCCTTTTTTTACCATGGTACTCACAGTATCCATTCCCTATGCGCTTTTCCTCTGCGGTGCGCATTAGTGGCGGTTTTGGGAAGTTTGCACCTTCTGTTACAAATATTTCCCTCGGAGTTTTTGTGAGAGGGGTATACTTGTCATTGTCTCTTCCGCTGCGATAATTCCTGCTGCGGTTGGTATTCTGGTCGTTGGGTTGTCTCCTAGGCTACTCTTGCTGCCTATAGTTCGAATAACCCTTTTTGCTGTCCGCAGCAGCTGCTTCTCCTTGTATAAAGGATCTGGTGCGCTTTGTTAGCTCATCGAAAGTCTGGGGAACTTTGTCATTTAGCTTTCGGATAAGTTCTGGGTTATTAATCCCATTCATGAACCCTGAAATTTTTAGAATTTCAGGACATGCTTTTACTTGTATGCACTTATCCTTGAAGCATTCCATAAAAGCACTGGTTGATTCCCCTTGGCGCTGTTTTACTCTTGCTAATTCAACAGGATTTTTAGCGCACTTCTTTCTTTGGGTGAAGTTGAGACGGAATGCTTTCCGTAATTCCTCAAACCCACCGATGCTCCTATGTGGGAGTTTGCTAAACCATGTGCGCGCGTTCCCTACTAACGTAGAATTAAACATGTGGCACCACACAGGTTGTGGCCAGTTTTCGATAGTGGCGGCTGATTCGAAAACTTTTAGATGATCATCCGGATCACCCGTGCCATCATATGTTTTTACATTAATGGGCATGCGCCTGCGTTTGCGGTCTGAATAATCGCTGATGCGTCGTGTAAATGCATCAACTTTCTGGCGACGCCTTGGAAGAGACATATCTTCATTCTCTTCCTCGCGACGTCTTCCTCTTGACTTCCAATGTCCTGTTTCTTTATCCTCGTTGTCCGAGGAGTCACTGGAGGAAGAGTAGTCTCTTTTGCGGCGCTTGCGCCGGCTTCTTTCAGAAGAAGAGCTTGAGGGACTTTCACTTGGGGATCTTCTTTTCCCCAATCTGTCGTGCATCCTCTTACTCCCAGGTTTGGAGGATCCTTGGCTCGGCGAATGCTGAGGTCCTAATCGGTCTTGTATCCCTCGACTGCCAAGTCTGGAGTGAACATTAGTGCGCCTCTCACTGTCTTCTGAGTATTGTGAATCGGATGTCGTACCCAGCCTATCATGGATAGTGGTACGTTCTGCGCGTCTTCCTCGTGGGTGGCGCAGGGGTGATGGTTCGCATTCAAGACCAAAATTGAGTCGAGCTTGTAGGATCGTGCTTGCTCTTCTCCTTGCTTCTTCTTGCATGAGGGTGGTTAAGGTTTCATAATTTTGGGATACAAAATTTCTCAACGTTAGATTAGGTGTGTCCTCAGTTTCTGCAAGAATGTCTGCCTCAGTATTAGGCACCCTATCTCCGTTAGGCGCGCCTGGTGGCACAGTGTTGTTCACTGCGGGTACAGTTTGGTGAGGAGTGTTGAAGAGAGTACGCTGGAGTTCCTCAACGCTTGGGACCACTGGGGTGATTTGGGTAGTCCTTACAGGTAGTTTGTGGTGATTTGGGTAGTCCTTACAGGTAGTTCTACCACTAGAAGAGGTTCGGTTGTCCCTGCCTCTTCGTGACTGGGTGCGCTGGTTGTCCCAGCAACCTGCCTAGGGGCCGAATCTTGTTGATTCTTCCTCTGGGGGTCACTTTTTTCTGACTGCGGAGTCCGCTGGCTCGAATTCTTATTCTTTGTCATTCTAGTTCTTAGTTCTTAGTAGGGTCCCACGGATGGCGCCACTTGTTGATACAAAAGTTGGGCGTTCCTGATTATGGGCTCTTGCTCTCGTACCAATTCGCTTCTTGGTACTTGTAACCTGCGCACTAAGAAAATAAACAACACCGTTAGACTTATCATGGGATTGTCTCCCACGATTAGACTCCGGCGTGAGAGTAAGTAATCGATTTAGGGTTCTCGTAAAGAGTTAGGGTTTGTGAATCGTACCTTAAATGAGAGTTATGTTATTCCTTATATAGGCGCAGAATCCTTGTAGGGTTCGTGCTCCTTACGTTTCGCACCCATGGTGCTTATCCGGGTAAGGATATCTATTCCATAGATAGATGATCCTTATCTATACCGTGTATAGCTTCTTTGGGTTTGGGCTTACGTGAGCCTGTTCCCATCATTGATGCGGCCCAAGTTACAATAGCCCACACATGATGGTTTTGGGCCTTAGTAATGTTTATCATTTGGGCTCGTGGCCCAAATATAGACTATACGTCATCACCATTGCGTCACAAACCTTTAAAATCTCTTAAAAATTTTAAAGCAAACTTGACATCTCTACCAATATTAATGTTAAGCATACACTACACACTTTTGTTCATCAACATATTACATCATTATCTTCACAACCGTTGCAACCACAAGCTCATTAACAGATCTTGATGCACTTTTAAAGCTCAAATCATCCTTAGTTACACCACTAGCACCCTCATCAGCTTTACAAGATTGAATATTCATTTTGTACTTTTGGAACACAGTATCATCTCGTAATACACTACCTTGTAACTCACCGGCTAAGTATGAACGTTGTGTTGGGAATTTTTAAGTAGGATGATTTATAATTATTTGAATGGATTGGGATGCCTTTTCATTTAAATAAAGAATTTGTAAATCACCGAATCATAAGTTTATATTCCCCTATTTACATTGTTTGGGATGCCTCTCTGTGTAAATAAAGAATTATAAACAAGTGGGCTTATTTGTATCCAAAATAACATAAGTATGAAGTCAATAAATACTAGGTACAACAACAGATTACCTACTAGGCTATGATTGCAACTACTATCCCAATTTCCATTGATATTCGACTACTATCTCAAATTCCATTTATTCGATTCCTATGTCAATTGCTATTGTTGTTCAACTTCTATATCAATTGCTATTGATACTTAACAACTATATCAATTTCTATTTGATATTTAACTATATCAATTTTTGTACAACTACTATATCAAATTCTATTAATATTCGACTGCTATATCAATTTCCTTTGATATTCGACTATAATATGGATCTCTACTGATATTCAACTATGTTATCAATTTCTATTGACACACCGTATTCTGAGACAAATCAAACTACATCACTGGTAATCCCAGACTCTAGTCCTCATAAGTAACCACACCTCTTTCATCGACACCACTCCAATATTTAACACACACAGAACTTCGGGACGAAGTTCCCTTAAGGGGTAGAGACTGTAACAATTCGCATTTTTGGATTACTATTCATTTTTACTATTCACTATTACTATTCACTTTCACTATTCACTCCCGAAATTTTTATTTCATATTCTCGTAAGTTAAACTATTTTAATGATAATCCGAGAGTTTGACACTCGTCGGATCATTTCTGCAAAAATCACGAAACCATGTCCGAGATTTACTTTTAGGTTTAAACGTCATTCCAGCATCCTGGTATGTCTATAAAGCACTATAAACTATAGAAATATGAATTTCTCTCATTTTACGACAATTCCGAAAGTTTTGGAATTTTACGTTTTCCAGTTCAGCGTTTTACGCGAATTACGCGTTTTAGACTCGCGTTTCCAGTTTTAACAGCATTTAAGCAACCCGATAGAACTTATCACTTATTAAATATGCTAAGATAGGTTATATTAATAAGTTCTAACATATTTATAAGTTTCATATTTTTAGGATACCCGATTTTAAGTTTCATGACTTAACCACTTACAGTTAGCAATTAACGGAACCAAAACTCACTCCGTAAGCTAGATAATACCAAGTTAATCATATAGTCACACCATACCATCATATGAACGTGTATAGGGGTGATTCACCATGCCATTTGTCTTGGTGATAAGTCTTGAAACATTAGGAAGCTCACATGTGTTAGATACACTAGCTAAGTAACTTAATGCTTAAGTTTTTTATAGTATAACTAGCCAATTTGATCACAACTCTCTCAAACAAATTCACCTCCTCATTTATTCACCAAGAAACTCTTCCTTTTTCTCTCTTCATCACTGATCCATCATCATCATCCTAAATTATCCATCTTTTGATTTCTATATTAAAGCTACATATCAAAGTTTAAGGCTTAGTTATTCTCTACATGAAACTAGTTTTTATTTGGTGCTTCCATGGATGAATTAGGAGTTACACAAGGGTTCTAGGGCTAAGTTAATAAGGTTTTCACAAGGTCTATATCAAGGCTAGCAATGTTTACAAGAGTTGTGGTGAAGGATTAAAAGCTAGGGTTTTCGATTGAAGGATATAGTTCTTGTCCTAGTTCATGAGTTCCCTTTTCATTAAGGCCAAAAGTTGTAAGAAACCCTAATACACTTTTTTACTCAATATCATTTTCATGCTTATTATGTTTCATTCATTCTATATATGGTCTTTGTGTTATGTTCATGATGTATAAAAACTATTAAAACGAGTTTTGGAAACTATATATTAACTTATGTTAAGTAAACAAGAAAACTAGTGACTTTTATGGAGAACCACGACCAAAATAGAGTAACCATGATATGAAAAACTTACCTACTATTATAGAGGACTTAAAAAGGAAAACATAGCAATTTGAATCACCTAAAATGAGTACACGATTCAAAAGAGATAGCCATAAGAAGTTAGCGAAACCAAAATGCCGAAACTGCCTAAAAACAACCTGTTAGCATTCTGACCTTTTTGAAAGTGGCACTTCTGGTCTGATTCATCAAAAAGTTAAAACACGAAAGTTGTCCGGAACGACGTTTTCATGCAGGTTAAAGAAGCTCGAGCCCTGAAAACGGTTTACGATTGATGTTATTCTTCAAATTCTTAACAGCCCCTTTTTAAGACCAAATGACCATATAATGGTTATGGTTAATTATAACCAAGAGGTCTAATGACCTAAAGCCAAGACCACAACCATGGCTAAGGCCAAGGATGAGTCTCAAGACCATGGTAGCAATGACCAAAGCCACGGCAAGGTCACGGCTTGTCACACCCCCAAAATACCTGAATAGCAGCGGAATGGAATACCTGGGGGTGACTGTCATAGCACCACAATTACAGTTTTATTGAACAACCTAAAGTGTCGTTTGGAAAATACGTCATTTAATTTATTTAAAAGAAGTTCAGAGTTACAAAACATAGGTCCCAAAGTATTTAAAAGTTAAAGGAAACAAGTTTGGTACAATCAAACGATAATATATAAGTGCATGAAAATCCAAAATGAGACGCGTCATCCTTGCTACTCACTAAAATGACTCCATGCATGCCATGAGATATACCTTAGTTACCTGAAAATACATTGCTAAAACGGTCAACATAAAGTTGGTGAGAAATCATAGGTTTATGGATTAAATGATGTGTACAATAGCCATAACTAAAAAGTAAGGTGACTTGATGTCAAAATGAAGTTACATTGGCTCTTAAGCTCATGACCCCGAAGCTAGACATAATCAGAATTTCGCCCCAAAAGAGTGGTTACCAGGCACTCAATAATGTTAGACATAAAATGCATTCGTACCCGTTGGAGCAACCCAAACACGAATGGAGGAGTCACCCTCAATAGATCTATTCATTGACTCTCGTTTAAAGGCAAATTAACGGTCCATGATAATATAAAAGGGGACTTAATGTGGTATGATAGCAACTTAAGCAATGTATGAAAATGTAGCTACTTTGGCATGTACAAAAATAAGTGGTGCAATGTATTCTCCCCCGTGGGATTTGAAATCAAAATATTGAATTGAAAACGGGGCTATGAAAACTCACCTCGAAGTGATAGTACAATGTGATGGAATGATAAGGACAACAAGGAATGAAAATCAACCGCAACCTATGATGAATGAATATGATCTAATTTAGATCATGAAATGATGTAGAGAATATGCATGCACATGATACCTATACCATTCATAACTTGAAAATACTAGTTATAGTCATATGAAAATATATTCCATACTTAAGAAAATAAGTCTTAACTAGACTTGTAAAAACTTGTCGTAGTATATCGTATATAGAAAGTTAGTGTTATAAACTTCACCTTGAAAACCTTGAAGTAATGTCTAATAGTCGTAAAAATATACTTGTAATCATAAGTACTTCATTAGTTATAAGTTTGGAACTTTGGTAGTATTTCTAGAAAATCTAGGATTTAGTACGTAGAAGTAGTATTATTATTATTTCTAGTAAAAGCTGTCAAATTATATAGAGTTTTGCCGATATTGAAACGTGAATAACTTGGTCGTTTTAAGTTCATTTTCTTCCTTCTTTATATCCACGGATTCGTCTTAGTATGTACTAATATATTTTTGAGAACTCGGCTTCTCTAGGTTACGTCTAACACCTCGGTTTGTCCACCAAAAATCGTCCAACAGCATACAATTTTCAGAATAATAGTTTTCGTCAATAAACTTGCAAAAATCATATCTCCTTCGTTATAAACTCGTTTTAATCCGTTCTTTCGCCTGCGGCTTCGTTTTTGAAAGTATTTTCTAAATATTTGGTTGAAAAGTTCCCTTGAGTTACTGAGTTTTCCAGGAATTCAATTTTGGGACAGTAGGTTTGTAAATAGGTTCCAAATCCATTTCTAGTGTTCTAAACTAGTTTCTAATCCACCCAAATCACTTCCAATCACCACAAATCTAGTCTAATCCTACCATACACCTTTTTAAGGTGTCATGGGTCCTTAAACATCATCAATCTAGTGGATCTAACAAACGTTTCCATTTCTAGGGTTTCAAAGACATAAGTATATATTATGAGTAGTACAAGCTAACATATGCATGACATATTGTATGAAAACCATATAATCATAACAAATACTTGAAGAAATGAAGAAAATAAATTTTTGTAAACTTACTTTGAATGATTATGAGCTTGGATGATAAAACCCTAAGAATCCTTGAGTTTTTATTAAGAAACCCTAACAAGGATAATCAAATGAACTAGTTTTGAACTTGATCTTGGAAAAAATGATGGATCTTGGTGAGGTTTGTGTTTGGCCGTGGGTTTTGAGAGGAAAAGGAGAGAAAAAGTGCAAGTATTTGATCTAAAATTATAAGTGTGAAATGAGGTTTAGGTTTGTAGATATTTTGAGGTGATTTTGGTGAAGTTAAAATAAAATTAATGCATGAGGTTAAAAGGGGGGGGGGGGGGGGGGCTTGGCCGGTTTTTCAAAGGAAGAAAAAGGGTGAAATGAGTATGTGATTTAATTAGAAGTGTTAGTGATGCATGGGAATTGCACCAGGCTTTACCTCTCAAGGGATCTTGAGAAGCTTACAACCCCCACCAGGCAATGTACCTGATCGATGTAGTATAGTATAATGACAAGTACCGGGGGATTGATCGTTCAGCTAGGAATAGTGTGGCTAGGATTAGAAAACCTAAATACTAGATCTAGAGATGAGGGATGATTCTTTTTGTATTTTTTTATATTTTTAGGAAAGCAAATTAAAATCTCGGGTTTGAAGGATTTGGGCGTAATTAGTTGCTAGTCAACTAACCCAATACTAAGATGCAATCAAAATAAAATACTAAAAATGAAAATAAACTATATTATACTAAAGTTGTGAGCAATAAGTGGGAGAAATGTGTTTACTTAGATTTCACTACTCCCTAGATATATTTTACATGTTAATTACTTGTTATAGTTGCTTGGATGACAGATTGTATTCCTTAATACCATTCATGGGGTGGCATACTTAACTCCCCAATCCTTTGAGTGCCTACTTCACTCCTATGTCGAGCCGGCTAAGAAGCTCCTAACATGGGATCATTAGAATTTACTCATGCATTAAATACAACCAATAAAACCTAGTACACATCGGTTCATGTTTCCTAAGATGTTCAAGCATGTTACCAATTGGAGATCCGCCAGTTTTCTTAAGCCTAACATTGAAATCATTCATCCAATACAACCATAAATAAGTAATCAACACATAATTAACATCTAGGTTTCATTAGATCTAAGCAAACACAAGATAGATCTAGCCTAACATGGTGGAATCAAGACAAGCACAAGATATAGATAACCAACACATAGACATATTGATTGAATTAAGAGAAGACTTATCTCAATTACACATGTAAGGGTTCAAGGGCTGAAAACCCTAGAAAAAGCTGTAAAATTCGTATAAGGTTTGGCCTTAGGGTTTCTCCAAACTTCTCCCTCTCTTATGAATGAAAATTAGAAAACTATATATAGATTTTGGAGGGTGACGACGTCAAGAACAAATGTGTGACGCCGTCATCTCGCCGCCAAATAGTTCCTCGGACTGCCTAGATCTGGGTCTAACGCCGTCATGTGTACTCCTTATGCAGGCCGTCATGACTTTAACTCTTGACGCTCTACTTGTGATGCCTTCATGTTTCTTCTGGGTCGTCATGGTTTTTACTCTTGACGCCGTCAGGATTGCCTTCTTGACGCCGTCATACACTGTTCCTAGCATGGAAAATTAAGTCTTTGGCGTTTTCTTCACTTTTATGCTCCAAAAAACGTCCGACTTGCTTCCTTTTCAAGATTTAACTCCCAAAGTACCTAAAATCACAAAAGGACGATTTAGGGAAATATTTGATCAAATAAATTCAATTCCGGGCTTAAATGACCCCCTAAAAGTGGTTCATTTTTCGCCTAATCATATACCCTTACACTTGAGATTTGCTTGTCCTCAAGCAAATGCGCTTTTATTCTAGTCAAAATACAAGTTAGGGGTCATTTAACACTAATATAAAAGTAATTACAACAAATAATCGTTCCACTAAAGACCAAAGACAAGCATGGAGGTCATATACTAGCACCTCACAAATAGTATTTAGAAACTCACATCTCTCGGGTGTAATAAAGTATAAATTACAATATGGAAACGGAAGATATCTCTCACTACCTGTCATACCAAAATAGATTACCATAGGCTTGGGAAAGGATGAAACCTCCACCACATGGCGTAAGCACCTAGGATAAACTATCAAAGAGGTCTTTTAAGAAAGGGTTGTAATGTTATGTGTACGGATATGAAATACACGGTTTTGTTGGATATAGGCAGTCTTTACTGGTGGCAAGTTAACAATCTTGGTTAATTACATGTACAATATGGCGTTGCTAAGCCAAGACTAGACTCGACTTAAGCTAATAAATGAAAAATAACAAAAACATAAAATGAACATAGAATAAAAAGAGATGGTAGTCCGTATGTTTTTCCTTTTTTTCTTTTTCTATTTTTTTTTCTTTTCTTTTTCTTGATTTTTTCGATATATATATATATATATAATATATATATATATATATATATATATATATATATATATATATATATATATATATATATATATATATATATATATATATATATATATATATATATATATATATTTATTTTGCATACACTCTTACCCTACCATCCAAAATAATACATCATAGGGATTGGAAATTCCCCTTACACTTGAATTTTTACATACTTTACAATAAACTAATCTAATGACTCGAATTAAGAAAATCAAAACAATTGGAGTACTTTTAAGATTAATGTACATACGGAGGTAATAAATGATGTTCTTCCCCATTACTCCATAAAATAAGTACTTTACCCATGAGTCCCAATCGTCCCAAAATAATATGTACAAGGATATGACTCGACTTAGCAACCATGTAATCAATTAGATAATTAACTTAGGGTTTAACAAATAACAATAATGCACTAAATATGAGTGCATACACGGAAGGCTAAGGCGATTTGGGTGTACATTTAAGTGGGGTGTAACAAATTCTTCCTTTAAATAAAATGCTTAAAGTTAGAAACGAAAAGATAGGCTCGGAGGGGTGTACTAGGGGTTTCGTGTACTAAAAATGAGTACAACGCTAAGGTGTGGGAAAAATTAGTTGACTTAACTAGCCAAGTAATATGACTTAAATAGTTAAGTAATTATGATACGGGTTTAACACAAGGGTGATCCTAATGCCTCTTATCATGTAGTAAATCATACTACACGAATGTAGTCTCACTAGCGGTCTCGGGATGCATCACTAACGCAAGTTCTAGAATCTAAATGCTACCGGTACACTCATAAGCACTAATAGTAAATGCTTTTCCTATCAAATCTAAAGGAGAACCTCACATATTTGGGTGGAAAATTTTTCTGAATAGTGCGGTTACGTGCTAGTCATACAATCTCCTATCCATGAGACGCTTGCTATGGCTAAAGTTTCACTCCTAAATGTTGTAAAAAAAATTAAATTTGGCACTAAAATTGCACTAACAAGTATTTCTCATAGTTTTATTACACATCTACTATCAAACAAACAAACTCAAGCGAAAGTACATCTGTAAGGTATCATTATTTTACCCTCCCCTTACACTTAGGATGAACATTGTCCCCAATGTTCAAGTAAAGAATGTAAAAGTGAAATAAGTAAAACGAATGAAATCAAATAATCCCCTGATTCGCTCGGTATGGATAATAAGGTGGCCAGGTTAGATCTTCCTCAAAGAAAATGAACAATCAAAGCTTCCCTTCCAGAAAAATAATCATCTTCTTGTCATACATAACCTGTAATTCCTGAGAAAACAGACAAGGCAACCTCGCATAAAATCGGCGGTAATCTACATATGTTACTAAATCCTAGAAAACAAGATAAGATATAATGCTTGTGGAATAAAGTTTGCAGATTTCCTGGAGATTATAAAACTTATAATTCAACAAAAACCTTAAGACTCCGTTAGAAAAACAAAACTGGTAAAACCTCCAGATTTTTACACGTGACGCCGTCAAGAGCAAGCTCATGACGCCGTCAGAAGTGACCTGCAAAAATTCTTATGTTAAGTTTCTGAAAAATTTCTGGAAAAACTTGTTTCTACTTCCTGGAAAATCCTGCAAAACTTCATTATGACTCGATACAAGCATTTGACTCTAACAATTACGAATATACATGTTCACTTAATATTGTGGAGAATCATGATCGGTTTTTTTCTTAAAAACATATTTGGTGTTTCCCCTTACAGTTATCTTTTGCAAAAATACCTTTTGGTGAAGTTAAGACTAGGCCAAAACAACAAAGTAAAGTATTTCCACTATTTAGTTTAGAAACATGATCTACCAACAATAAAAAATAAAGCATGCATACGGAAGCAAATAACAAACAAACAAAATAAAATCACATAAAGCATGGGTTGCCTCCCAAGAAGCGCTTTTCTTTATTTACGAGTCTTGTAGCTAGACTCAAGGTCATGGGTTACTACATGATATGGGTGAGTTCCTCATTCAGGACATCTTTGGGATCAAACTTAGGTTTTAATTTCCTATCAGTTTTCTTAGTATGGTATGACCTTTCAAACTTTTCTCCATCCGGATCATACAAAGTCATCTTCATATGCCATGATCCGTCACCTTCTTTAGGTGGCTTTTCCCACCTCCATTTACACTTGTCTCCCTCTCTTTTCCATTTATTCATCTCTATATTAATAGGCATTACGCTCAAGAACTCAATCATCTTCCTAAAGACTAAGGGGTCCTCAAAAGGATCTAGCACTTCATCTCTAGCTATGAGTTGTTCCACCGAATGTGTCTTTTCAACGAAATCTTTTTTTAGATAGAATGGGCGTTGAGGTCCTATAAAGTTCCTTTCAATCCAAGGTCCATATCTAGACGGTCTCCTATTAATCTCTACCCAATGTGGTGTCGGTTCATCATCACAATCATAACTATGCTTCTTAACATCGTATACCAACCAAGTGTCGCCTTCACCTACCACTATCTTAGACTCCTTACAATCTATCATGGCACTAGCGGTTGCTAAAAATCCTCTTCCTACCAACAATGGGCATGTAGTGTCACTAACCATGTCTAGGACGTGAAAATCCGCTTAGATAGTTAACTTTCCTACGTGAACAACTACATCCTTAATCATTCCAACCGAGTGGGCAATACTTCCATCTGCTAGACCTATCAATACCTCCGTTTCCTCTAACTTTCCTAGCTTAAGAGTGGCAAAAAGGGATAAGGGAATCAAGTTGAGGCTTGACCCTAAATCGGCTAGTGTGTCGAAACCTTCGGATCTTCCTATCTTACAAGGCAAAACAAATATACCCGGATCATCAAGCTTTTTAGGCAACTTGTTTTGAACGAAGGCGGTCCCATTTTTACCTAGTTTAAACTTCTCATATTTTTCTAGGAGGGCACTATAGTAAGGAGCACGGGCTAAGACATCAATGACGGGGCGTTCAAGGTGAAGTTCCTTGAATTCATCGTCACGGTCTTGCGTAGGAGGTGTTTCAACTATACTTTTGACCGGTTTTATGTCGGGTGTTTTACTTGATTGGTCCTTTTGAAAAATTTGGTTTTGTTTGAAACATGTGCTCGTTGATTTAACCGAGTAGTATTGTGGACACGAAGTGGGTGACGAAACTGATGATATGGAATTAACGTTTAGTTTTGGATTCTTGACCATGTCGCTTGGGAGTGCTCCCATTTCTCGGTCATTGAGAACTTTCAACAATGCATCAATTTTGGTGGTCATCTCGCTTTGCTTTTGTTTGAAATCGGCTTCAAACTTAGATATGCGAGCTTCTTGAGATGCCATGAACTTAGACATCAATCCTTCAAGATTGTTGGTACTACCATAGTTGTTAGAAGGATTGTTGTTGAAAGTACGGTTGGAGGGTGGACCGTTTGGTTGATAACGATTAGGCGGATTGGAATAATTTGGCTTGATTTTGTTTCCACCTAAGGTTTGGGTGATTTTTCCAAGAGGGGTTGTAGGAATCACCGTAAGGGTTTGGCTCGGGTTTGAAAGTGTACCAGTGATGAGGCAAAAAATGAACCACTTTTAGGGGGTCATTTAAGCCCGGAATTGAATTTACTTTATAAAATATTGCTCTAAATCGTTCCTTTTGTGATTTTAGGTACTTTGGGAGTGAAATCTGGAAAAAGAAGCAATTTGGACGTTTTTGGAGCATAAAAGTGAAGAAAACGCCAAAGACTTAATTTTCCAAGCCGGGAACAGTGTGTGACGGCGTCAAGAGCATTATCCTGACGGCGTCAAGAGTAAAAATCATGATGGCCCAGTACAGAAATGAAGGCGTCACAAGGAAGAGCGTCGAGAGTTAAATGTGTGACGGCCTGGAAAAATTTAATACATGACGGCGTCAGATGTAGATCAAGGCAGTCCGAGGATTCTTTTGGCGGCGAGATGACGGCGTCACAATGTTGTTCTTGACGCCGTCAGCCTCAATTTTCTATATATAGTTTTCTAATTTTCATTTATTAAGAGAGAGAAGTTTGGAGAAACCCTAAGGCCGAACCATATACGAATTTTACAGGTTTTCCAAGGGTTTTCAGCCCTTGAATGCTTGCATGTGCTATTGAGATAAGTGTTCTTCTAATTCAATCAATATGTCTATGTGTTGGTTGTCTATATCTTGTGCTTGTCTTGATTCCACCATGCTAGGCTAGATTTATCTTGTGTTTGCTTAGATCTAATGAAACCTAGATGTTGATTATGTGTTGATTACTTGTTTATGGTTGTATTGGATAAATGATTTCAATGTTAGGCTTAAGAAAACTGGCAGATCTCCAAATGGTAACATGCTTGAACGTCTTAGGAAACATGAACTGATGTGTACTAGGTTTTATTGGTTGTATTTAATGCATGAGTAAATTCTAATGATCCCATGTTAGGAGCTTCTTAGCCGGCTCGACATAGGAGTGAAGTAGGCACTCATAGGATTGGGGAGTTAAGTATGCCACCCCATGAATGGTATTAAGGAATACAATCCGTCATCCACGCAACTATAACAAGTAATTAACGTGTAAAAGATATCTAGGGAGTAGTGAAATCTAAGTAAACACATTTCTCCACTTATTGCTCACAACCTTAGTTTAATATAGTTTATTTTCATTTCTAGTATTTTATTTTGATTGCATCTTAGTATTGGGTTAGTTAACTAGCAACTAATTCCGCCCAAATCCTTCAAAACCCGAGATTTTTACTTGCTTTCTAAAAAATATAAAAAATACAAAAATAATCATCCTTCATCTCTAGCACTAGTAATTAGGTTTTCTAATCCTAGCGACACTATTCCTAGCTGAACGATCAATCCCCCGGTACTTGTCACTATACTATACTACAACGATCAGGTACACTGCCTGGTGGGGGTTGTAAGCTTCTCGAGATCCCTCAAGAGGTAAAGCCTGGTGCAATCCGTACGCATCAAGTTTTTGGCGCCGCAGCCTGGGGAATAGTTATTTTCTAGGTTAAAATCTCTTATTAGGTCTACTTGCTAGACTCCTTTCTAGTAAGATTTTATTTTTATTTATAGGTTTTCTTTAGTCTATCTTATTTCTTTGTGTTTTTGTTCGTAACTTTTCACCACCCGACATCATGGACGATGGGAACATCTTTGAACCCGTCATCCCACCACAACAAAACCCACCAATAGAACCTCTTAGGCCCCGAACCTTAGGAGAGTATTCCCGACCTAGCCACCAAGGCTACCGAAACATCATTGAGCTCACCGGAGCCAATGTGACTCCCTTGCGATCCGACACCATCCGGTTGGTGCAAAGCGGATGTGCATTCCATGGACTTCGTTCCGAAGATCCAAATCAACATCTTAAGGACTTCCTTAAAATCGTAGACTCCATAGACCTAGATGTTGCAACTAGAGAGACAACCCGATTACGCATATTCCAATTCTCTCTACTGGATCAAGCTAGTCAATGGCTTGAGCGTTTACCCGCGGGATCCATCACCACATGGGATGATCTCACCACTCGTTTCCTTGCTCAATTTTTCCCACCGGGGAGAACTACTAAGCTCAGAAATGACATCTTGATGTTCCAACAACATCAAAATGAAACCTTTTACGAAGCATGGACTCGATATAAAGACCTGCTCCGAAAAGTCCCTCATCATGTCATTGAACCATGGCTCCAGATTCAAATCTTTTACGATAAAGTTAACTATCAAACAAGGAGAGCTATAGATTACGCAGCCAAGGGCAGGCTAAACAGACTTAGCTTTGACGAATGCTGGAAAGTTCTTGAGGGGTTGGCATAATACGAAGAAGAAGGATGGGAGGACCCGATGTTTCCAAGCAAGGGAAAACTTGACTACGCACACGCCACCCAAGAGCAGTTATCAGGAAGTATCGAGAAGCAGGTAAAAGTATTAATGAGTATTGAGAAACCTACTGCTGAAACTGTGTGGAACCCTAATTTACGTAGGAATGCGGACCAAGAGGATAACGAGAAATCTTCCCCAAGTGCTTCACCATCAATCACCTCCCACTTTTGTGAGCATCCTCAGGAAGAGAAGAATTTGGAATTTCATAACATTTTCATTGGATGCTTGCAAACCACGCTCCCAAACTTGTGCAAGAGACGTTCTTTTGGTTTTAAACCCGGTGTGAAGAGGTTGCACCTCAAAAACACCACAGATTAGAAACCCTCTATGGAACGACACCTCTTGGTACACACCGGTGACCCGTGCGAAGGTTACAACTTAACTAAAACATCACCCACTCCTTTCTACAACCACACCTCTTTCCGTGACAGTAATGAAACGTTCGACCCTGGTGGACTTCACTAATGAAATAGCTACTCATGGTTTTACTTGTGTTTAGCTATTCACACTAAGTGCAGGGACTAAATGTGGAATTACTCCATTTTACACATCACACGGACATCTGACGGCGTCAGATATTAACTCTTGACGCCGTCACCTCGCTAATTCAGCAATACTAACCCAAATTCAATCACTTTCAACTCATACCCCACAAATCTCACCCAAAGTGCTGCTACCACTCCAAATCTCCACCCTCTAATTCGACATCTTCCGCGACTAATCTCCACTTGGTAAGTAGTTTTTCTTCACTCTTTTTCGATCAATTGTCCTTAGGATCAATCAATTTTGAAAACCCCTTTCATCCAAAACCCCATTTTTGACCCATCATTGACAAATCGTAATGCCATCCATTTGGTGATTTGTATTCATGGGGTTACCCTTAGATGATGTTAACCCACTTGAATCATGCGTTAATTTAGGAAAAATCCCTCATGCCACGGATTTTTTGACCCCCCACCCTTGTTTTCTGATTAAAGGAGCGTTTGGGTAATGGGTTAAGAGTTTGAAAATTGATTTTTCCCTTGTAACTGCATGGTTCGGATTCTGCTAGGTCTGACGGCGTCAGGACCTCTTACTGACGGCGTCAGATGTGTCTGACAGAAAAATCAATGAAATTCGCGCTCTAATTGTTTCCGTTCACTCTATCTTTTTCCAGGAAAATGAGCAAGCGATCTCGACAACATCGTGGCAGCTCTTCTAGGTCCCAAAGAGTTAACTATGGGGAATTGGTCCATAGTTGGGGTGAATTTGACAATGTTGCCGCCACCACCAAGTATGCGGAACTTTGTAATCACCACATTGATGCTGGGACCGTGGTTGATTGGGAGTTTCTTAGGTCCTAAGGGTTGGAAGCTGCGTTTCTGGGGAGGATCCACACTGATGGGTTTGCGGGTCCTCAATGGGAGAGGTTGTTTAGGATTAGGGAGACGGTGTATAGTGAGTTGGTAAGGGAGTTCTTTGCGACCTTCCATTTTGATCAGGCTGAGGCTAGGACGGGCATGGGGGGCACCACTATCTATTTTAGGTTAGGAGGGGAAGTGCGATCATGTTCGGTTACTGAGTTTGGTTGGAGGATAGGGTTATACACTAGGGAGGAGGCTGTTGATGGAGGTTTTATGCAGAGGTTGTTGCATGGGGAGACTTTGAGGAGTGATATGAGGTGTGTCACTTTTTGGCCGACCATTGGGGACGGGGTTTACACCTCGACTACTGGGGCAGCATCAATTAGGGACCCCGTAGTTAGGTTGGTCCACAGATGCATCACATACAGCCTGTTAGGACGTCATGGCACCACTCACCGTGTCACTGCTTCAGATCTTTTCTACCTGTACACCATTTTTTTAGTGGATGTTTACTGCAACATCCCATTTTGGGTAGCTAGTTATTTGAGGACTAGTGTGGGTGAGAGGGATATCGATAAGGTGTATGGGGGGATGTTCGTGACCCGGTTGGCTCGTTCCTATGATCTTCTTACTCCCCCGATCATGGGATACTTGAGAGACTGTGGGGCTTGTAGGGTAGTGAGGGCTAAATCCCTCAGGCAGATGAGCATCGTGATGCTGATGAGGAATGGGACCTATAACTGGTATGAGGCAGGGGGACCTAATGATGAGCATGATGATGATGATGAGGGAGCGCCCCAGCAGCATCAGTTTCAGGGGTATGAGGAGGGGACAGCTGACTACTACCGACACATGAGTCGGGGAGACTGGCAGGCACACCAGGGAGCCTGGATGGGTCAGGTGGACGCCTGGCGGACGACCACTGACTAGCTCTTTGATTGGATGTATGATCACACCATCTGCCAGATGCAGCACCTCTCCACCCGTGATCAGCTTGAGCCTCACCTGTAGATTGACCCATTCCCCGGTCGTGAGACAGACTACCCTCCCTACGGGTACACAGGACACCTACCTCCTGGCTATGACTACCGTTTTGGTCCTCCTCCCCAGTGATCTTTCTTGATGTCTGTTATTTCTGAACAATTTATTGATGGTTGTGTAATTTGAAACAATTGGTACTGTAATAGTTTAGGATGCGGCCTCTGTTGGCCTTGAACAATTTTTTTTTTATGTTTACGTTATTTGAAATAATTGAATGTGCTTATGGTGACATTCTTCATTTTGTGTGATTTTATTTTGTTTGTTTGTTATTTGCTTCCGTATGTATGCTTTATTTTTATTGTTGGTAGATCATGTTTCTAAACTAAAAAGTGGAAATACTTTACTTTGTTGTTTTGGCCTAGTCTTAACTCCACCCAAAGATATTTTTACAAAAGATAAGTGTAAGAGGAAACACCAAATATGTTTTTAAGAAACAAACCGATCATGATTCTCCACAATATTTAGTGAACATGTATATTCGTAATTGTTAGAGTCAAATGCTTGTATTGAGTCATAATGAAATTTTGCAGGATTTTCCAGGAAGTAGGACCAAGTTTTTCCAGAAAATTTCCGGAAACTTAACATAAGAATTTCTGTAGGTCACTTCTGACGGCGTCACGAGTTTGCTCTTGACGGCGTCACGTGTAAAAATCTAGAAATTTTACCAGTTTTGTTTTTCTAACGGAGTTTTAAAGTTTTTGTTGAATTATTAAGTATTACAATCTCCAGGAAATCTGCAAACTTCATTCCACAAGCATTATATCTTATTTTGTTTTCTAGGATTTAGTAACTTATGTAGATTGCCGCCAATTTTATGCGAGGTTGTCTTGTTTGTTTTCTCAGGATTTACAGGTTATGTATGACAAGAAGATGATTTATATTCTGGAAGGGAACCTTTGATTGTTCATTTTCTTGGAGGAAGATCTAACCTGGCCACCTTATTATCCATACCGAGCGAATCAGGGGAGTATTTGATTTTATTTGTTTTACTTATTTTACTTTTACATTCTTTACTTGAACATTGGGGACAATGTTCATCTTAAGTGTAAGGGGAGGGTAAAATGATGATACCTTACAAATACACTTTCGCTTGAGTTTGTTTGTTTAATGGTAGATGTGTAATAAAACTATGAGAAATACTTGTTAGTGCAATTTTAGCGCCAAAATTAAAATTTTTTATGAGTGAAACTTTAGCCATAGCAAGGGTCTCATGGATAGGAGATTGTATGACTAGCACATAACCGTACTTTCAGAAAAATTTTCCACCCAAATATGTGAGGTTCGCCTTTAGATTTGATAGGAAAATCATTTACTATTAGTGCTTATGAGTGTACCGGTAGCATTTAGATTCTAGAACTTGCGTTAGTGATGCATCCCGAGACCGCTAGTGAGACTACATTCGTGTAGTAGGATTTACTACATGATAAGTAGCATTAGGATCACCCTTGTGTTAAACCCGTATCATAATTACTTGACCATTTAAGTCATATTACTTGGCTAGTTAAGTCAACTAATTTTCCCACACCCTTAGCGTTGTACTCATTTTTAGTACACGAAACCCCTAGTACACCCCTCCGAGCCTATCTTTTCGTTTCTAACTTTAAGCATCTTACTTAATGGAAGAATTTGTTACACCCCACTTAAATGTACACCCAAATCGCCTTAGCCTTCCGTGTATGCGCTCATTTTTAGTGCATTGTTGTTATTGGTTAAACCCTAAGTTAACTATCTAATTGATTACATGGTTGCTAAGTCGAGTCATATCCTTGTACATATTGTTTTGGGACGATTGGGACTCATGGGTAAAGTACTTATTTTATGGAGTAATGGGGAAGAACATAATATATTACCTCCATATGTGCGTTAATCTTAAAAGTGCTCCAAGTGTTTTGATTTTCTTAATTCGAGTCGTTAGATTAGTTTATTGTAAAGTATGTAAAAATTCAAGTGTAAGGGGAATGTCCATTCCCTATGATGTATTATTTTGGATGGTAGGGTAAGAGTGTATGCAAAAAAAAAAAAAAAAAAAAAAAAAAAAAAAAAAAAAAATCGAAAAATCAAGAAAAAGAAAAAAAAATAGAAAAAGAAAAAAAAAAGAGAAAAAGAAAAGAGAAAAAACATACGAACTACCATCCCTTTTTATTCTATGTTTATTTTATATTTTTGTTATTTTTCATTTATTAGCTTAAGTCGAGTCTAGTCTTGGCTTAACAACGCCATATTGTACATGTAATTAACCAAGATTGTTAACTCGCCACCAGTAAAGACTGCCTATATCCAACAAAACCGTGTATTTCATATCCCTGCACCTAACGTTACAACCCTTTAAAAGACCTCTTTGATAGTTTATCCTAGGTGCTTACGCCATGTGGTGGAGGTTTGATCCTTTCCCAAGCCTATGGCAATCTATTTTGTTATGACAGGTAGTGAGAGATATCTTCCGTTTCCATATTGTACTTTATACTTTATTACACCCGAGAGATGTGAGTATCTAAACACTATTTGTGAGGTGCTAGTATATGACCTCCGTGCTAGTCTTTGGTCTTTAGTGGAACGATTATTTGTTGTAATTACTTTTATATCAGTGTTAAATGACCCCTAAGTTGTATTTTGATTAGAATAAAAGTGCATTTGCTTGAGGACAAGTAAATCTCAAGTGTAAGGGTATATGATGAGGCGAAAAATGAACCACTTTTAGGGGGTCATTTAAGCCCGGAATTGAATTTATTTGATCAAATATTGCCATAAATCGTTCCTTTTGTGATTTTAGGTACTTTGGGAGTGAAATCTGGAAAAGGAAGTAATTTGGACGTTTTTGGAGCATAAAATTGAAGAAAACTGATATGTGGGAATCGCACCAGGCTTTACCTCTCAAGGGATCTTGAGAAGCTTACAACCCCCACCAGGCAGTGTACCTGATCGTTGTAGTATAGTATAGTGACAAGTACCGGGGGATTGATCGTTCAGCTTAGGAATAGTGTCGCTAGGATTAGAAAACCTAAATACTAGTTCTAAAGGTGAAGGAAGATTATTTTTGTATTTTTATGTTTTTTAGAAAGCAATTTAAAATCTTGGGTTTGAAGGATTTGGGCGGAATTAGTTGCTATTCAACTAACCCAATACTAAGATGCAATCAAAATAAAATACTAAAAATGAAAATAAACTAAATTATACTAAAGTTGTGAGCAGTAATTGGAGAAAAATGTGTTTACTTAGATTTCACTACTCCCTAGACATCTTTTACACGTTAATTACTTGTTATAATTGCATGGATGACGGATCGTATTCCTTAATACCAATCATGGGGTGGCACACTTAACTCCCCAATTCTATGAGCTCTTATCTCCTCCTACACCATGCCTAACACAACTATAGGGATTGTAAACAGTGGCTCATGCATTAAATACAACCAATAAAGACCTAGTGCGTGTCGGTTCATGTTTCTTAAGACGTTCAAGCATGTTACCAATTGGAGATCTGCCAGTTTTCTTAAGCCTAACATATAAATCATTCATCCAAGACAAGAATAAACAAGTAATCAACACATAATCAATATCTAGGTTTCATTAGATCTAAGCAAACATAAGATAGATCTAGCCTAGCATGATGGAATTAAGACAAGAACAAGATATAGACAACCAACACATAGATGTTGATTATGTGTTGGTTGTCTATATCTTGTGCTTGTCTTGATTCCACCATGCTAGGCTAGATTTATCTTGTGTTTGCTTAGATCTAATGAAACCTAGATGTTGATTATGTGTTGATTACTTGTTTATGGTTGTATTGGATGAATGATTTCAATGTTAGGCTTAAGAAAACTGGCAGATCTCCAAATGGTAACATGCTTGAATGTCTTAGGAAACATGAACCAATGCGTACTAGGTTTTATTGGTTGTATTTAATGCATGAGTAAATTCTAATGATCCCATGTTAAGAGCTTCTTAGCCGGCTCGACATAGGAGTGAAGTAGGCACTCATAGGATTGGGGAGTTAAGTACGCCACCCCATGAATGGTATTAAGGAATATAATCCATCATCCACGCAACTATAACAAGTAATTAACGTGTAAAAGATATCTAGGGAGTAGTGAAATCTAAATAAACACATTTCTCTACTTATTGCTCAGAACCTTAGTTTAATATAGTTTATTTTCATTTCTAGTATTTTATTTTGATTGCATCTTAGTATTGGGTTAGTTGACTTGCAACTAATTCCGCCCAAATCCTTCAAAACCCGAGATTTTTACTTGCTTTCTAAAAAATATAAAAAATACAAAAATAATCATCCTTCATCTCTAGCACAAGTAATTAGGTTTTCTAATCCTAGTGACACTATTCCTATCTGAACGATCAATCCCCCGGTACTTGTCACTATACTATACTACAACGATCAGGTACACTGCCTGGTGGGGGTTGTAAGCTTCTCGAGATCCCTCGAGAGGTAAAGCCTGGTGCAATCCCTACGCATCAACCACTTATCTCCTGCTTCGCCGGTACGCGAGGATGCGTAGTCCGCAAAAGCTGTTCCGGGGAGTTCCACACAATCACGAGTGTCATGGGGACCACTACATAATTCGCATGAAGAAGTGATTTTGTTCACATGGCTTGAAGGCTTAGGAGCTTCGTAAGATTTCATGAGAAACTTGACTTGGTCCTCAAGTTCCATGATCCTACGGTCGGGAGTGCTAGAGATATTCGAAGGCAAAGTTATTGCCTTGACCATTTTGTTCAAATCACGGGGATCATTCCAACTTTTGTTGTCATAGAGAGCAAGATCTTCTATGAGTTCCCATGATTGATCCGCACTTAGATCACGTAGCTTACCACCGGCCGATTGGTCAATGGCTCGCCTCGTGGAGAGATCGATATGGTCATAAAAGATTTGGACTTGGAGCCAAAGATCTATGCCATGATGAGGGACTTTTTGGAGTAAGTCCTTGAATCGAGTCAATGCTTCATAGAGAGTTTCATTTTGACGTTGTTGGAACATCAAGATGTCATTTCTAAGCTTGGTAGTTCTCCCCGGTGGGAAAAATTGAGCAAGGAAACGAATGGTGAGATCATCCCATGTGGTGATGGATCCCATGGGTAAACGCTCAAGCCATTGACTAGCTTGATCACGTAGAGAGAATTGGAATAGGCGTAATCGAGTTGTCTCTCTAGTTGCAACATCCAGGTCTATGGAATCTACGATTTTGAGGAAGTCCTTAAGATGTTGATTTGGATCTTCGGAACGAAGTCCATGGAATGCACATCCGCTTTGTACCAACCAGATGGTGTCGGATCGCAAGGGGATCACATTGGCTTCGGTGAGCTCAATGGTGTTTCGATAGCCTTGGTGGCTAGGTCGGGAATACTCTCCTAAGGTTTGGGGCCTAAGAGGTTCTAGTGGTGGGTTTTGTTGTGGTGGGATGACGGGTTCAAAGATGTTCCCATCGTCCATGATGTCGGGTGGTGAAGAGTTACGAACAAAAACACGAAGAATTAAGATAGACTAAAGAGAACCTAAAAATAAAAATAAAATCTTACTAGAAAGGAATCTAGCAAGTAGACCTAATAAAAAGAGATTCTAACCTAGACAATAACTATTCCCCAGGCTGCGGCGCCAAAAACTTGATGCGTGGGAATTGCACCAGGCTTTACCTCTCAAGGGATCTTGAGAAGCTTACAACCCCCACCAGGCAGTGTACATGATCGATGTAGTATGGTATAATGACAAGTACCGGGGGATTGATCGTTCAGCTAGGAATAGTGTCGCTAGGATTAGAAAACCTAAATACTTGATCTAGAGATGAGGGATGATTCTTTTTGTATTTTTTTATATTTTTACGAAAGCAAATTAAAATCTCGGGTTTGAAGGATTTGGGCGGAATTAGTTGCTAGTCAACTAACCCAATACTAAGATGCAATCAAAATAAAATACTAAAAATGAAAATAAACTATATTATACTAAAGTTGTGAGCAATAAGTGGGAGAAATGTGTTTACTTAGATTTCACTACTCCCTAGATATCTTTTACACGTTAATTAGTTGTTATAGTTGCGTGGATGACGGATTGTATTCCTTAATACCATTCATGGGGTGGCGTACTTAACTCCCCAATCCTATGAGTGCCTACTTCACTCCTATGTCGAGCCGGCTAAGAAGCTCCTAACATGGGATCATTAGAATTTACTCATGGATTAAATACAACCAATAAAACCTAGTACACATCGGTTCATGTTTCCTAAGACGTTCAAGCATGTTACCAATTGGAGATCTGCCAGTTTTCTTAAGCCTAACATTGAAATCATTCATCCAATACAACCATAAACAAGTAATCAACACATAATTAACATCTAGGTTTCATTAGATCTAAGCAAACACAAGATAAATCTAGCCTAACATGGTGGAATCAAGACAAGCACAAGATATAGACAACCAACACATAGACATATTGATTGAATTAAGAGAAGACTTATCTCAATTACACATGTAAGGGTTCAAGGGCTGAAAACCCTTGAAAAAACTGTAAAATTCGTATAAGGTTCGGCCTTAGGGTTTCTCCAAACTTCTCCCTCTCTTATGAATGCAAATTAGAAAACTATATATAGATTTTTGAGGGTGACGGCGTCAAGAACAAATGTGTGACGCCGTCATCTAGCCGCCAAATAGTTCCTCGGACTGCCTAGATCTGGGTCTGACACCGTCATGTGTACTCCTTATGCAGGCCGTCATGACTTTAACTCTTGATGCTCTACTTGTAACGCCTTCATGTTTCTTCTGGGTCGTCAGGGTTTTTACTCTTGACGTTGTCAGGATTGCCTTCTTGACGTCGTCATACACTGTTCCCAGCATGGAAAATTAAGTCTTTGGCGTTTCTTCACTTTTATGCTCCAAAAACGTCCGATTTGCTTCCTTTTCCAGATTTCACTCCCAAAGTACCAAAAATCACAAAAGGAATGATTTAGGGCAATATTTGATAAAATAAATTCAATTCTGAGCTTAAATGACCCCCTAAAAGTGGTTCATTTTTCGCCTCATCAGTTAGTGGAGGATTTGTAGTATAAGTATAGGTTTTAGTTATAGTTTTAGTTGTAGTTTGGTTATAATCGGGTACCGGGTTTGCGAGAAATAAATTATAACAAGTTAGCCGGGACTTAATAAAGTCATAAAAATGTTAAAAATATGTTGGGTACAAAAATTGAGCGTTTGGATAATTATTATTTAGTTTTCACTAAAACCGTCGTAATTATATTAAACTTACGTTATAAATTTAATAAATTCCCAAAATACCGGGTAAATGAATTTTATAATTTTTATGACGTTGTAAGGAGTTTAAAAATATATCGGAACCATCGTGGGATTTTTTTTAGATATGTTAGTTATATTTATTTATCGCAGGTTAACGTTTAATTAAAATAAATATATGTAAAACGTTAAACATACCAAAAATAATAATATGAATATTCTACGAGCAATGTACGTGAATAGTATTTTCTTTCCGGAAATGAATAGTACTTGCTGAATAGTAAAAATTTTGAATGCTTCTCGGAATATCAAATTGACCTCAAAAATGATAAATAGTAAAATGATGAATAGCGTTTTGATGAATAGTGATTTATGAATAGTAAATTGTCGAAGTTTGGGTAATGACCTGAAATGGTGAGGTGTGATAGTCGCGCACCAAAAAAGGAATTCAGTCCCTGAATTCAGCTAGTGTTGGTCTCGGTAATAGGTTTGGTGAAAAGATGTGGATACTTGCGTCGCATTTGGTCTTCTCGTTCCCAAGTAAACTCGGGTCCTCTTCGAGAATTCCAGCGAACCTTAACGATCTGAATTCGACTCTGCTTCAACTGTTTGACCTCTCGGTCCATGATTTCAACTGGTTCTTCCACAAAGTTAAGCTTGTCATCTAGTTGAATTTCTTCTAATGGTATAACAGAAGACTCGTCCGAAAGCCATTTCTTGAGGTTTGAGACATGAAACGTGTTATGTACATTGCTGAGTTCTGATTGAAGTTCAAGCTTGTAAGCTACTGGACCAATCCTTTCCAGTATCTTAAATGGACCAATGTATCTCGGGTTCAACTTCCCGCGTTTCTCGAATCGTATCACGCCCTTCCAAGGCGATACTTTCAACATGACTTTGTCTCCAACCTGGAATTCCAATGGTTTGCGTCGAACATCTGCGTAGCTTTTCTGTCTACTTCTAGCTGTTTCGAGTCTTTCTCAAATTTGGATTATCTTTTATGTTGTTTCTCGAACCATCTCCGGGCCAGTACATTGTACATCACCGACTTCGGCCCATCAAACTGGAGATCGACACTTACGACCATAAAGTGCCTCGAATGGTGCTGCTTTTATGCTTGAATGGTAGTTGTTGTTATAAGAAAACACGATCAATGGCAAATGGTTAGCCCAACCATTTCCAAAGTCAATCACATATGCTCGCAGCATGTCTTCAAGTGTCTGAATAGTTCTATCACTCTGACCATCGGTCTGAGGATGGTAAGCAGTGCTCATGTCTAACTTGTATCCAAAAGAATCTTGTAATGACTTCCAAAAGTTTGAAGTAAAGCGACTATCTCTGTCAGAAATAATGGAGATTGGTGCTCCATGTCTTGGGACTATTTCCTTGACATAAAGTCTGGCAAGTTGTTCCATGGAATAAGTCTCTCTAATGGGTATGAAATGGGCTGATTTGGTAAGACGATCAACAATTACCCAAATAGCATCGTAAACTCCTGACGTCTTGGGAAGTTTAGTGACAAAGTCCATGGTAATACGCTCCCACTTCCATTTTGGAATTTCTGGTTGTTGAAGTAGTCCTGATGGTTTCTGGTACTCGGCTTTCACTTTAGCACAAGTAAGGCATTTACTGACGTACGTAGCTATTTCTGCTTTTATGTTCGGCCACCAATACAGCTTTTTGAGATCCTGATACATCTTGTCAGAACCTGGGTGAATAGAGTACTTCGACTTGTGTGATTCATGCATAATCAATTCTCGTACTCCACCATAGAGTGGTATCCAACTTCGGTCCTTGAAGCATAACACTCCATCTGCTCTCTTCACAAAGCCATTTTTGTTCTCTGGCATACCATAAAGTTTCTCCTGTGGTTGATTTTCTTCCTTGAGAGCCTCAATCTGAGCTTCTAGAATCTTTGATGGTAATGGTGAAATGATAGTCATTCCCAATGACCTAACCCTCAAAGGTTTGAGTCGTTCCTTTCGGCTAAGTGCATCTGCTACAACATTTTCTTGTCCTGGGTGATATCGGATTTCACAATCGTAATCACTCAACAATTATAGCCAACGACGTTGTCTCATATTAAGTTCCTTCTGATCGAGTATATGCTTTAAGCTCTTGTGGTCGGTAAAAACTACGCACTTCGTACCATAAAGATAGTGTCTCCAAATCTTGAGTGCAAAAACTACAGCACCCAACTCCAAGTCGTGTGTAGTGTAATTCTTCTCGTGTGTCTTAAGTTGTCTAGATGCATAAGCTATCACCTTCTTGTTTTGCATTAGCACAACTCCAAGTCTTTTATGCGAAGCATCGCAATATACTACAAAGTTCTCAATACCTTCTGGTAGTGAAAAGATTGGTGCACTACAAAGCTTCTGCTTCAACAACTGAAATGCAGATTCTTGCTTCTCTCCCCACTCAAACTTTTGATTCTTTTGTGTCAGCTTAGTCAGCGACTTCGCTATCTTGGAAAACCCTTCAATAAATCTTCTGTAATATCCTGCAAGTCCTAGGAATTGACGAATTTCCGTAGGAGACTTGGGCGTAGCCCAATCTTTCACTGCCTCGATCTTTGCTGGGTCGACTTGTAATCCTTGGCTATCGATGACATGGCCAAGAAATTGAACCCTTTGTATCCAAAAATCACACTTTGAAAATTTGGCATACAATTGCTCCTTCTTGAGTAGTTCCAGAATTGTTCTGAGGTGTTCTTCATGCTCTTCCTTACTCTTGGAATAAATCAAGATATTGTCAATGAATACGATCACAAACTTATCAAGATACGGTTTGCACACTCTATTCATGAGGTCCATGAATACCGCAGGTGCGTTGGTTAATCCGAAAGGCATTACTTGAAACTTATAATGACCATAACGTGTTCTAAATGCCATCTTCGGAATATCTTCTTTCCGAACTCTAAGCTGATGGTAACTGGATCTTAAATCAATCTTGGAATAAAAACAGGAACCTTGTAGCTGATCAAACAAGTCGTCGATCCTAGGTAGTGGATAACGATTCTTCACCGTTAACTTGTTCAGCTCACGATAGTCGATGCACATTCTGAAAGATCCGTCCTTCTTCTTCACAAACAAAACCGGTGCTCCCCAAGGCAAGGAACTCGGTCTAATGAATCCTTTGTCCAAAAGTTCTTGTAATTGGTTCGACAATTCTTGCATTTCCGAAGGTGCAAGTCGATACGGTGCTCGCGCAATTGTGCAGCTCCTGGCACTAATTCGATTTGAAACTCAACTTGGCGTGTAGGCAGAAGTCCTGGCAATTCTTCCAGAAAAACTTCGGGAAATTCCTTAACAATTGGCACATCTTCAAGTCGTTTCTCATCCGACTTCTTCTCCATGATGTGAGCCAAGAATACATAACAACCCTTCTTTATGTACTTCTTGGTTTTAATGCACGATATAATACTGAGTCTAGTTCCACTTCGCTCTCCGCGAACAACTAAAGTTTCATCACTATAAGGAAGGTGAACCACTTTCTCATCACAAATAATTCTTGCACGGTGTCGAGACAACCAATCCATACCGATAACAACGTCGAAACTTCCAAGTTCTACAGGCATAAGGTCTATATTGAATGGATGGTTTAGGAAATTGATTGTGCAACCATGGACAACGGTGTTGGTGTTAACCAAAGACCCATTGGCTAATTCAACAATATAGGGAATGTCTAAGGTGGTTGGTTCTATGTTAAGTAAAGGTGCAAATGCAATAGAAACAAAACTTCTATCCGCTCCTGAATCAAATAAAATGGATGCATAATGATTATTAACGAGGAACGTACCCGCAACAACATTCGGGTCCTCTCGGGCATCTTCTCCTCCCATAACATTAGCTCTTCCTCGAGCCACTCCACCTTGGTTTCCAGTTCCTTGGTTCTTCTTCTTTTGACACTCACTCCTATAGTGTCCAATTTCTCCGTAACCAAAACATGTAACTGGCGGTTTCTGATTGTTACCCAAGATTGGAAGCCTGCAATCTTTGATATTGTGACCAATCTTCTTGCAGTTACCACATGGGTTTGGGCAACGTCCTGGGTTATGATGTGTTTGGCACTTATCGCACTTGGGTAGATTACCAGCATATCCTTTCCCTTCAGTCTGCCCTGCAGCATAGGCCCTTGCCACTTCCTATCTCTTGGGTGCTGGTTGGATGGCATTTCCACCTTGGTTGTAGTCAAACCTCCTCTTGTTGTTGTTGTTGTTATTGTTTGGGTTGTTGTTTCGGTTATTGGGATAGTTGTGTTTTCAATTGTTGTTATAGTTGTTGTTGTTTCGAGTGTTGTTGTAGTTGGTGTTGTTTGAACGGTTATTATTGTTGTTGACAGCAGATTTTCCTTTTACCACTTGAACCATAAGTTTCTGAGTAATTCGAATAG
Source organism: Artemisia argyi (assembly GCA_030686995.1). Lineage (NCBI taxonomy): Eukaryota > Viridiplantae > Streptophyta > Magnoliopsida > Asterales > Asteraceae > Artemisia > Artemisia argyi. The sequence continues at coordinate 33,341,422 of CM060698.1, forward strand.
CCTCTTCCATTGATTGTGGGTCGAAAGACATCACATCCCCTCGGATGCTTTCGGGCAGTCCACCAGTGAAGTTCTCCATCTTTTTCTCATCGTCAGGAACCATAGTTGGACATAGTGCAGCCAACTTCTGAAACCTCCTGATGTAGGTCTCGATGTCATCACCTTTTGTTACCAGCTCATAGAATTCTATCTCCAATTTCTTTACCTCAGTACGAGGGCAAAACTTCTTAGTCATCAGCTTCTTGAATTGATCCCAAGTGAGCTTGTAGGCATTATCCATACCAATAGGCTGAGCATGAGAATTCCACCAGGACATAGCTTCATCCAAAAGCATACCTGTAGCAAATTTTACCTTGCTGACATCAGGACAACTACACATGAGAAATACATTCTCAGTCTTTTCAAACCAGCGGATCAAAGCAACCGCTCCCTCAGTGCCCTTAAACTTGACGGGATCACTAATCTTGAAATCTTTCCAAGTGTACTCACGCCTAGTAGTGGGTGGTTCAACCACCCCAGTATTAGGTGCAACCTCAACAGCCCTAGCAGCAACCTCAGCTCTCTCAGTCTCCAGAGCTTCTGCTATACTATCCCTGACCAATTTGCGAATAGCGCCTTGAGTCATAGCGGGTGTTTCTGGTGCAGCCTTTCCTTTCCTTGGCGCCATACTTCTGATAATCATAATGGACAACAACCATGAGAAAGTCATAATAGAAATAATCATCGTACCAAAAGTATACACCCACAACATGTATATATACAACCACAACAAGTATAAATACAACCACGGCACGTACGAGTACAACCACAACCTGTATAAATACAACCACGACATGTATAGATACAACCACAACATGTATAAATACAACCACAACCTGTATAAATACGATAATAATAAAGAGCAACCACGAAACATCATAAATATAATCACAACACATGAATATAATACATGAAAATTTCGGCCTACATGGACCGATATATATATATAGCATAACCATTCCAACATAGTAGAGTCACACTTGATATATTTGTTTGTACAACAACCAAAAGACTACAAGTTCTTGAACTATGTCCCACACCTCGGGACTAGGAAAATAGTAAAAGCTAATACAATACAAGTCTATGCCTAGGCTCCTCCGGGTGCTCTAGAACCTCCAGGTCCTCCAGATCCTCCAGGTCCTCCCCTAAGGCGGCGAATCTCACGATCCATCGCAACAACGATCTCCTCCAAGTGGTCAACTCGAAGCTGGAGGGCAGCCTCCCTGGTCTCTGCAGCTGTGATCCTCTCCTGAGCTACTGCCAACTGGTGTGCCTGCTCTCCCTGAGCCTCCTGTGTCATCTGAGCTCTATCCCGTATCTCCGATAGCTCATCCCTAAGATGATCAATCAGCTCCTGGTGTCCCTCCTGCCGTGCCTCAAGTCCATGATACGACACGTCAATGCTAACCCTGCCTAAGATCAATCCCTCAACCTGCTCCTCGACCTCCTCAAGTCGAGTAGTGATAATCTCATCTACCCTATAACCCAAACTATCAACCTGCTCCTGTTGAGCCCCTAACTAATCATCTATAGTAAAAAATGTAGGCTCTCTAGCAGCAGCTGCTCTCGAACTCTCTCCTACATGGTATACTGGTGGTGGTGGAAGGTCAGAAGTCTCTGTAGTAGGTGAAGCTGGGGTAGTAAACCTTGCACGCTTCCTGAGCGGCAAAAGTGAAGTAGATATAGAAGTAGTAGCGGGCATAACTGGTGGTGTAGGAAATATAGGAACAGTAGGGATCCTAAAGGTAGAGGTAGTAGTGCGTACGCTCTTCCTAGCACCTATGGTTGTTTTACTATGAGGGAACATAAGTTTTGGTTCTGAGGAAATAGAAGTAGTGGGATATGATATGTCAGTGGGTACACGGGTAACATCAAGTGGTGCAATGGGAGAGATATGAGGAGTAGGAGTAGTCTCTTCCTCCTCAAAAGGCTCGGTGTCCTCACTTGATGCCAAAAGTGTCAACACAGGTACAGGAGGAATGGGTGGTGAAAAAGCGGTGGAAGACATAGAGCCCTCAACATCAGAGTCTGAGACAGAGTAAAGTATGACAATGTTCGGGTCTAAAGACATAACTCTGTGATAATCAAAGTGAAATGAGAATAAATAACTCGTATAATGGAATCACCTAAAACAATGAATATGCACTTATGATGTAATGATGAGATGCTATGATAATGTGGTTATAGTCTCGGGTCTATGATGCTTCCTAGTTCGCTATAACCTTAGCTCTGGTGCCAATCTGTCAGACCCCCAAAATACCTGAATGGACGCGGAATGGAATACCTGGGGGTGACTGTCATAGCACCACAGTTATAGTTATATTGAACGACCTAAAGTGTCGTTTGGAAAATACATCATTTGATTTATTTAAAAGAAGTTCAGAGTTACAAAACATAGGTCCCAAAGTATTTAAAAGTTAAAGGAAACAAGTTTGGTACAATCAAACGATAATATATAAGTGCATGAAAATCCAAAATGAGACGCGTCATCCTTGCTACTCACTAAAATGACTCCATGCATCCCATGAGATATATCTTAGTTACCTGAAAATACATTGCTAAAACAGTCAACATAAAGTTGGTGAGAAATCATATGTTTATGGATTAAATGATGTGTACAATAGCCATAAGTAAAAAGTAAGGTGACTTGATGTCAAAATGAAGTTACATTGGCTCTTAAGCTCATGACCCCGAAGCTAGACATAATCAGAATTTCGCCCCAAAAGTGTGGTTACCAAGCACTCAATAATGTTAGACATGAAATGCATTCGTACCCGTTGGAGCAACCCAAACACGAATGGAGGAGTCACCCTCAATAGATCTATTCACTCACTCTCGCTTAAAGGCAAATTAACGGTCCATGATAATATAAAAGGGGACTTAATGTGGTATGATTGCAACTTAAGCAATGTATGAAAATGTAGCTACTTTGGCATGTACAAAAATAAGTGGTGCAATGTATTCTCCCCCGTGGGATTTAAAATCAAAATATTGAATTGAAAACGGGGCTATGAAAACTCACCTCGAAGTGATAGTACAATGTGATGGAATGATAAGGACAACAAGGAATGAAAATCAACCGCAACCTATGATGAATGAATATGATCTAATTTAGATCATGAAATGATGTAGAGAATATGCATGCACATGATACCTATACCACTCATAACTTGAAAATACTAGTTATAGTCATATGAAAATATATTCCATACTTAAGAAAATAAGTCTTAACTAGACTTGTAAAAACTTGTCGTAGTATATCGTATATAGAAAGTTAGTGTTATAAACTTCGCCTTGAAAACCTTGAAGTAATGTCTAATAGTCGTAAAAATATACTTGTAATCATAAGTACTTCATTAGTTATAAGTTTGGCACTTTGGTAGTATTTCTAGAAAATCTAGGATTTAGTATGTAGAAGTAGTATTATTATTATTTCTAGTAAAAGCTGTCAAATTATATAGAGTTTTGCCAATATTGAAACGTGAATAACTTGGTCGTTTTAAGTTCATTTTCTTCGTTCTTTATATCCACGGATTCGTCTTAGTATGTACTAATATATATTTGATAACTTGGCTTCTCTAGGTTACGTATAATGCCTCAGTTTGTCCACCAAAAATCGTCCAACAGCATACAATTTTCAGAAAAATAGTTTTCGTCAATAAACTTGCAAAAATCATATCTCTTTCGTTATAAACTCGTTTTAATCCGTTCTTTCGCCTACGGCTTCGTTTTTGAAAGTATTTTCTAAATATTTTGTTGAAAAGTTCCCCTAAGTTACTGAGTTTTTCAGGAATTCAATTTTGGGACAGTAGGTTTGTAAATAGGTTCCAAATCCATTTCTAGTGTTCTAAACTAGTTTCTAATCCACCCAAATCACTTCCAATCACCACAAATCTAGTCTAATCCTACCATACACCTTCTTAAGGTGTCATGGGTCCTTAAACATCATCAATCTAGTGGATCTAACAAGGGTTTCCATTTCTAGGGTTTCAAAGACATAAGTATATATTATGAGTAGTACAAGCTAACATATGCATGAAATATTGTATGAAAACCATATAATCATAACAAATACTTGAAGAAATGAAGAATATAAATTTTTGTAAACTTATTTTGAATGATTATGAGCTTGGATGATAAAACCCTAAGAATCCTTGAGTTTGTATTACAAAACCCTAACAAGGATAATCAAATGAACTAGTTTTGAACTTGATCTTGGAAAAAAATGATGGATCTTGGTGAGGTTTGTGTTTGGCCATGGGTTTTGAGTGGAAAAGGAGAGAAAAAGTGCAAGTTTTTGATCTAAAATTATAAGTGTGAAACGAGGTTTAGGTTTGTAGATATTTTGAGGTGATTTTGGTGAAGTTAAACTAAAATTAATGCATGAGGTTAAGAGGGGGGGCGGGGGGGGGGGGGGGGGGGGGGGGGGCTTGGCCGGTTTTTCAAAGGAAGAAAAAGGGTGAAATGAGTTTGTGATTTAATTAGAAGTGTTAGTGGAGGATTTGTAGTATAAGTATAGGTTTTAGTTATAGTTTTAGTTGTAGTTTAGTTATAATCGGGTACCGGGTTTGCGAGAAATAAATTTTAACAAGTTAGCCGGGACTTAATAAAGTCATAAAAATGTTAAAAATATGTTGGGTACAAAAATTGAGCGTTTGGATAATTATTATTTAGTTTTCACTAAAACCGTCGTAATTATATTAAACTTACGTTATAAATTTAATAAATTCTCAAAATACCGGGTAAATGAATTTTACAATTTTTATGACGTTGTAAGGAGTTTAAAAATATATCGGAACCATCGTGGGGATTTTTTTTAGATATGTTAGTTATATTTATTTATCACGGGTTAACGTTTAATTAAAATAAATATACGTAAAACGTTAAATATACCAAAAATAATAATATGAATATTCTACGAGTGGTATAGTATGCAAATGATATTATGATGATATGTAGACTATTTCTAGTCCGTATGAAATGTCCCTAATAATAATGCATGAATTCGCACCTGAACCAATACGGTTACGCGAATTTAAGTACTCGTAACTAAATTTATGATAAAATGAGCAATGCACGTGAATAGTATTTTTTTTCCGGAAATGAATAGTACTTGGTGAATAGTAAAATTTTTGAATGCTTCTCAGAATATCAAATTGACCTAAAAAATGATGAATAGTAAAATGATGAATAGCGTTTTGATGAATAGTGATTTATGAATAGTAAATTGTCGAAGTTCGGGAAATGACCTGAAATGGTGAGTTGTGACACGACTAAAGACCTTATGGCTTTCTAAGTCGAAAACATAAACTAAAGAGTTAATAGCAACATAAACATCCAATTTGGATCTACTCCATCAAAACAACCATGAAACTTTACAAGTAATATTCATACTAGACTCAAGAAACTCATTGTAATAACAATCTTCATCCAAAAGTAAACTTTCCTAACTTTATTCAATTATTTGGACATGTAACTTTTCGGATCATTAACTTATATATATTTTATCAAATACTACAATAGTAGGGAGCCTCATGTGAGGGGTTCATTAAAGTAAACCGTCGAGATGAGTTATGGATTTACGAATTAAAGTGTCCTGGCTCCTCGAACGTTTACTACATGACCTCTGAATTATGTCGGCCCGAACGGTAGTAAGCGATATATAAACTATACATGTTTCATAAACCATTTCTTTTCAAAGACTTACACTATACTAAGTACTACATCATGTACTAAATGCAAGACATATACAGGCAATTCTTCATATTCCTTACTCCAATCCTAAGTCGCAACATTCTATTATAGGTTTCTCGTAGAAACCTTCGCGATTCGACCATCAAATTCACTACTTGCTATATAACTTAAGGTGAGTTCATAGCCCCACTTTCCATTACTTAATTGTTTTACAAACCTTTGGGGGGAATACATGCTATTTTAAACCATACACAATGCTTTGAAATTGTATGCTACCTAATTGTTTTATTATTACTAAGTACCATCCTTGCTAAATCCAATATCCCTTATTATGAACCATTTAATCACTAGTACTAGTGAGCGCGAGTATTGTGAATAGGCCTATTGGGATTGACGAATCCCATTTGTATTGACTAAGTTCAAACAAATGCACTATATTTGAGATTTAGGTATGACAGCAAAGTACCTATCGGGATAACTTCGCCAATTGATATTGGTACCCGTTAATGTTTTGGTGTCATGAGCTTAGTATAATACTAACTGTTTTGTTTTCCAACCATGAGTATGAGTCTAATTAACTCATACTACCAACATATTGTGTTCAATCATTTAATAAACTCTATGAATTTCACTCAACCTTTGTGTTGACCTCTTAAGCATGTATTTCAGGTCCATGATGATCAAGGATGGCACGGAGGGGCATGGATATTCAAGAGGGCTATAAATTTTATTATCATTTGAAAACTCATTTAATGTAATTTGTAAACATAGAACCATCTGGGACCTCATTTTGTAATCTCTGATATTTATATAATTTCAATGATAAATCTTTTAAAACAACTCAATTAGAGTTCATTTTCTATTATTATGACTGTTGTGCCGTCGAGTAACACCCAAGTTGAATTCCGCTGCATCATGAATTGGGGGTGTTACACACATCCCTTGGTTTAGCTGAAAATGTTTATGTGTTGGGAAGGGGCGTATGGATGCATCCTAGATCTGTTTCTGTTTCTGATATGATATGATATGATATGATTTTGTCTGGTGAATATGGCTGTGTGTGCAATACACGTCCTTCACAAATTCTGGGAGCTAGCTACTCTATTATGTTGCCTTATATGTGATTATGATTATGATAAGTTATCTGTTTCTGAGCTTATGGTATGATTATGGTTCTGACTCTGTTCGTAAAGGTGACTGTATGAATTCCTTACTTAACCAACATATTTTTAATTCCGTATTATCCTTTATACCTAAAAATGTGTTTCCTAAAATATATCATTTGTACTTCAGCATTTATTTTTCGTTTCATTTTGCTATATATCTGTTCACTGGGCTTTTTAAGCTCAGCCGCATTTTCTTTCACCGCGGCAGGTATTCAAGTTAGCTCTTGGGATATCTTTCTGGGATTGAGAGCAGAGTTGAATTGAAGATTTTGACCATAGTTATTTAAAGTAAGTTATTTATTTAAGAATTCCGCTTTTGATCTGTTCTGTTTGTTCTGATGTAACACCATATTATTGCGACATTTTTAGCCTTGTCGGGTAGGGGTGTTACAGTTATCAAGAGTATTCAAACAAAAATTGATAAGCTTATAAAATGTTTACGGGAAAAGCATATACTTGGAGTCGTTAGTGCAGGTAACAAAATTTTAAATAAGCCACTCTCCGAAATACTAACATTTTAATTAACTTCATACATTTTTGAATTTTCATTTCCAACTAATTACAACTTTGAAACCATAGTGGTCTACACGATCGAGTTCCAGAAGATAGGCCTCCCACACGCACATATATGCCTGTTCTTTGCAAAAGAATCGAAAATACGAAATCCACAAGACATAGACCGTTTGATATCCGCCGAGATACCTAATGAAGAAAAAGGTACAGAATTATATAAGCTCGTGTCTGAGCAAATGATGCACGGCCCCTGCGGACCTCATAACATGAGCTCATCTTGCATGAAGAAAAAGTTATGCTCTAAAAAATTCCTAATAGATTACACAGATAAAACGTATATAAATGAAGACAGGTATGCTATTTACAAGAGACCAGACAACAAACGAACGGTGGTGAAAAATGGAATCCACTTGGATAACAGGTAACACGAATCATGAACAAGATTCAAACACAGATTAACATAAATATTAGCTTACAAGGTTTAGTTATTGTTAATCAACAGATATGTTGTTCCGTACAATCCTTTGTTAATGAAGAAATTCCAAGCTCACATTAACGTCGAGTGGTGCAATCAAGAAAAACCAATAAAGTATTTGTTCAAATACATACACAAAATCCTAGATAGAGTGACCATAGCTTTTGAAAAGGAAAAGAACAATGACAACACAACAACAGAAGCTTCTGAAAAGGAAATCAACGATGGCGCCAAAAGCAAAAAGAAAGACGAAATAAAAGAATATTATGATTGCCGTTATATATCCGCATGTGAAGCATCGTGGCGGCTATACGGGTTTCCTATACATTATCAGTACCCTCACGTTGAAAGATTATCGTTTCACCTACCTGATCAATAGCTGATTGTGTTTGAAGATGAAGAAAATGTAGAAGACGTCCTGTTAAAACCAACGGTTAAACATTCTCAGTTCATGCAATGGATGGAGCTGAACAAAACAAACACACTGGCGCAAACGTTAACATACGTGGAGTTCCCGAAAAAATTCGTTTCGAATAAACAAACAAGAGAATGGACAAGAAGGAAAAAGGGGTTTGCAGTCGGCCGCATAAACTATGTCCCTCGAGCAATAGGTGAAGCATTCTACCTTCGAATATTGCTAAACATAAAAAAAGGACCAACAAGCTATGAGGACATCAAAACACATAACAAAAAGGAATACGCCACATTCAAAGAAACATGTTATGCTATGGGCTTACTCGATGACGATCGAGAGTACATTGAATCAATAAAAGAGACACACAAATATGCTACTGGAGATTATTGTAGAAACATGTTTGTTATGCTTATTACAGAAAATGTTTTATCAGATCCGGCCCATGTTTGGGAAGAAACATGCGACAAACTATCAGACGATATAGAATCCATGCGAAGAAGAGAGCTCAACATGCCAAGTAAGTATATTAATATTAAAAATTATCTATTTGGTAAACATAAATAATAACCAACTTTGAACAAATAGATCTCGTGCTTGATCGCGACGTAATATTGAACATAGCTTTGGTCAAAATAGACCAGCTGCTGAGGTCAAGAGGAAAGAGCCTAAAAGACATTCAACACATGCCAGTCCCAGATTTCCGCAACAAACAAGATTGGTCAAACGCATTGATACAGGAAGAACTAAGTTTCAAGAAAAAAGAAATGGAAGAAGAACACGAATCTCTGTACTCAAAGATGACTGATGAACAAAGAGGGGTCTATAACACTATCATGGAATCAATAAACTCAGGCCAAGGCGGCGTTTTTTTCCTATACGGTTACGGAGGAACAGGAAAAACTTTTGTGTGGAAGACATTGTCTTCGGCCATTAGATCCAAAGGAGAAATAGTACTAAACGTGGCATCCAGCGGAATTGCAGCACTACTACTTCCGAGAGGAAGGACGGTGCATTCAAGATTTAGAATACCAATCAATCTTACCGAACAATCATTCTGCAATATACCCCCGGACAACCCACTAGCAAAGTTACTGAGACGAACAAAGCAAATAATATGGGATGAAGCTCCGATGACGCATAAACATGCATATGAGGCTCTAGATCGAACGTTACGAGATGTTATGAGCAACAATTCAGACAAACCTTTCGGAGGGAAAACGATTTTATTCGGTGGAGATTTTCACCATGTTCTACCAATTATCCAAAAAGGAACCAGAGAAGAGATTGTGGATGCCTCACTCAACCATTCATATATTTGGGAACATTGTACCATTTTGAGGTTGACAACCAACATGCGTTTAAAGTCAGCTAATAATGAACAAGATAAAAAAGAGATCAAAGAATTTGCCGATTGGATGCTAAAAATAGGAGAAGGAGAATTAGGTCCAGAAAACGATGGCAAGGTGGAAATTAAATTCCCAGATGATGTGTTAATAAAAACCGACGGAGACACTCTCGAAGCTATGAAAGAAGCAATATATCCGATGATTCATCAAGATATTGGAAAAGACAGATACTTTGAGAATAAAACGATATTGGTGCCCACAAACGAGGAGGTTGATGTGATAAACAACCACATGTTGTCGAAAATAGGTGGAGATGAAAAGGTATATCTAAGCTCAGACACAGTTTGTGAAACAGAAATAACCAGATCTATGAATGAATCAATATACGCTCCTGAGCTTTTAAAGGCTATCAAAATATCCGGGCTACCAAACCACTATATAAACCTAAAAAAAGGAGTCCCGATTATGCTTTTAAGAAACATCGATCAGCAGAACAGATTATGTAACGGGACTAGACTACTCGTCACAAGTTTAGAAGAGCATGTTATTGAAGCAAAAATAATCTCAGGCACACATATTGGAAAGTATACTTATATACCAAGATTGGAACTGATCCATCTGATAAACGAGTACCGTTCAAATTCAACAGAAGGCAATTTCCGCTCATGGTGTGCTTTGCGATGACGATCAACAAAAGCCAAGGCCAATCTTTAGAGGATGTAGGCTTATACTTACGCAAGCCCGTATTTACACATGGACAGTTAAATGTGGCGATATCAAGAGTAACCACCAAAAAGGGATTGAAGGTACTAATTTGCGATGAAGAAGGAAAACCAACAAACATGATGACTAACGTGGTCTACAAGGAAGTTTTACAAAGAGTTTACATCAATTAACTATTGGAAAGGGGTGTTTGGCATTCGCATTCAAAAGGGTCTTTATTACTCATGCGAATAAAAAGCCTGCCGGATGTTGTTCATATAAATAATATCTTCACAATATAACATTATGGATTGTGTTTTTATAACTCAGGTTAAGACATGGTTTTGGTTATGAAAATCTTTTAATATAATGGTTGATATGTTATTTTACACTTATGCTGCACGATGAAGGTACTAATTTGCGCATTATTGATTTATCACTTAGTTGACAGGTTTATAAACCATGTAAGAAGAATAGTATCTGGACACAAATGGTTCAATAAATTACAAACAGAAAATTTCAAAAGAGTTGAAATGTTCAGTTTGCAAAAATTGGAACTAAAGACATTAGTTGATTCTGGTTTTGGTAAATGTTGCAAGAATTTAGATTAAAGTATTGGAAAGTTTATTAATATGGTGTAACAGCAAGAGTGCCTGAGAGTTAGTATACAAATGTTCCCTACGGGTAAATTAGTATAATTTGGTCTTATATGGGCTTGTGACAAGTTGAACAAAATTAGGCACTTAGAAACTGAAAAGAAGTGCAGGCGGAAACAGTCCTAAAGAGGGGTTTTTAAGCTAAGGAAAAGCTACCAGAAAGCTAGAGGAAAAATTCACAAAAATATTAGACAACTAGATTAGCAGTCAGGGAACATGCATACCAAATTTGAGAGCTAATAAGCTAAGAATAAGCAAACTAAAAATCAAAGACAAAATTGAACTAGTTAACTTAGGGGAAGGGTTCAGTTGGGTCAAAATGGGTTAAAATGAGAATTAGACCAATAGCACTAATGTATCAGATATTCTAAAGTTGTATAATCCTAATTTGAACCAATTTTATCCACCAAAATCTTCTAGAACTACTTAGCTTTGTATAAGCTGAAGTAAGCAATTGAAAATCAGTCAAATGGGAAAATCAACTCTAAAGCTGCAATCATTGATGAAATTACTTAACATGACCACAATACTACTTAAGTGACTTAAAGAAAACTAAACTAACTTAATTTAGTGAACCTAATTGAACAAAACTGAAGATGTCCCTTAGTGCCAAACACTCCTATCTTTATGTTATGTGGTTCAGCTGCCTTCTTCAATCATTTAATCCAAATCTTGTATGCTATTTTTTAATTAGGCCTCTATGGGACCTGTGGTTTAAACTACAATGACATTATAGATTGAACTTAAAAGGTACATTATTTTCCTCATAATATCTTGGCTAATTTCTACATATGTTACCTTAAAATGGACTCATTTTATTTCACAGAACTCCTGAGAAGTTGTATGGTTTATTATGTAGTCTGAGTAGAGGTTCAAAAATGGGAGGGTGTAGCCGATTTGATAGCGGACTAATCTTTAGTACATGTTGAGGTGAGACCGATAAACAGTTTTTTAGTTTTCCTTTATTGAGTTTTAGAAATTATTTAACGTCAAATCATCACAGTATCTGTTGAATATAATCAATAATAACTAATATGGTGTTGTGGTTATATTGATTCAAGTATGAAAGAAAACTAGAAAGAGAAAGAAGTTGGGAGGTTTCCTAGAGAGAGAAAGAGATGAGAGAAAATATGGAAGATTAGATTAAGTGAAATGGAAGCTCCAACCCTCTCCACATGTGGAGAGGGGTATTTATAGTTTCCTACAAAAAAAAGATAAAATGCCCACACCCGGGCTGTGGATCAGGCATACAGTGGGTAAAGACCCGTCCTTCTTCCACGGTGTTACTTAAACTAAACTAATATCTAATAACTAAACTAACTACGAGCTAACTTAATGTTATTACAATATTTAGGTGACCGAGTCTTTTATAGGAATATTTGTATTCCTAACAATCTCCCCTTAAGCGAGGTCACCTTGGAAATTAAGCTCTTTGGTCTTCAAGCCTTCTTTAGTCTTTGTAGCTCGTAGGTTCTGATTCTTCACTTTTCAGCACACTTTGTACTTCAAGCAATGAACTTGTGATTTGGATTCCTTTGTGATGTGTGATCTTTGAGCTTCTTTGAGATCATCAGCCATAGTAAATCTCCAAGCTCATCCACAGTAGGATCGCCTTCGTGTGATGTAGTGACTTTAGGACTGTCATGCTCACACCCTTCTGGATCAGGAGACATTACATCAGAGTTGCAGATCAGGAGACTTTTCATCAGAGTTGCGGAAACGTTGTTGGTAGTCTATCAACATTCGTTGTAGTAAGTCTCTCTTCATCAATGAAAGTGAGGAGGATGTGTGAGCATGAGGTATGGATTGACCCAATTCAGCTGGAATTAGGAGCCATCAACGCCATCTTTATATGTGTCCCTGAAATAAAATAGTTAGCAATAAAGATAGAGAACGAATATGGCTTTGTCATTCGTTCTGCGAGGACATACTACCCTCCGGTTTTGTGAAAACTGACCTGTGATCAGACTCTCCTTGACAGGAATTTCCAGAACGTCTCAAAGCAGACAGCACGATAGAGTGAATCGGTGAATAAATATTCACGGATTGATGAGAAATTGATTTATAGAAATCACTTGCATGTCATATGATAAACATTTTTGAGACACGACGAGAGTTTTATCCCTTGAATCACATTTCCATCAAAAATACTTTTGTTTGAAGGATTATACACAATCAATGTGCTCGAAAAATTATTATGTGAGCACATTGAAAGGTTTTAGCAAAAGTATCTGTCAATCCATATCCTAGAACAAGTTTGATTCAATGTTGAATCGCACCATTGTTGCTTTCCAGTTGTCACTTGATCATTGATCCAAGATGGATCTCACATGTCACCTACCAAGAGCTTGAAAGATATTCGCTCTAGAAGGATTTCCATCTTCATTGTGAATATTTTCATATCACTCGGATGTTCTGGCAATACCACAAGGATAATGCGTAGGACTCTAAATATTTTATCTTATTTTCCACATTATGTGAAACAATAAGCATATTTGGAAGTGTTTCCTATCGAGATTTATGGATGATCTCTTGGCTTTAGACTCAATAGTGCGTTTTGATCCGGTCCTGGAGACTGGGGAGGCGTCTCCTGTTTTAGGTATCAACATAGCTCGCAATGAGCGGTCGATACATTGCACAGGGTTCCCCGTGAGAATGAAACAACTGCTTTTAAGAGAACTTGAGTGGTTAGGAAGTTTAGTGTAGTGCGTCACTGGGTCCATGACGTCTTGTCTTCCATACCGGTGTTACCTTAGTAACTGCCAGTAGCTTATGAATTGAACCCGGTTTATGTCCTAAGGTTGAATATATGGAGGGCTATTTCTTTTCACCCTTTCTCATTAAATTTCTTTTTCATTCTTCAACCCCTTCAGTGCTTACCGAGACTTCATCACCAGAACCTTGTTGGGTTTGTTCCACTCCTAGCTCTATCTCAGTCCGCACTTTTCCCTTTTTCACTTTTCTCCTTTTTTCAATCATTCCTAAGGACTTCTAATCTATCTATGGATTGTCCCTGGGAAGATCCTTCCGGTTCTGGTGGATCATGGGAACTCATACCTAACCTTAACCATCCTTATAACTCCATGCATAAATATAAATGGTCGGTCTTTGGTATTACTTCCACAAACGCCTTTTGCTCCCCCTCAATATGTGCATCGATATTCGAAAGTCTTTAGCACATATGTGGGAGCCTATTTATTGAGTCCAAAAGATCACTTTTGATTATCAGATTTCATATTTAAATCACATTCTCTCCCCCGATCAAAAATTTCCAATCTTTCAAGATTTTGGATCTCAATTGATTTAAATAAGTTAGAAAACGTTTGGGAGAGAAATGCGGTCAGTTTTAATATTTTCTGATGAAAGGAACCTTTTTCTTGTTCCCCCTCAATCTGTGAGGGAGGTTGTTATGTGTCAGGTTTGATGAGTTTACAAAAAATATTAGAAGTTTTAATGAAAACTCTTTGAAAATGCTCTCATTCTGACACATAACCATCACAAATCGTTTTGTTGCAAGGTTTTTGTACAAAGTGTGGAGAGTTTTGACGATACATAAAATTTTGAGAAATCACTCTCCCCCTCAATTAATGACGGATGTTAGAACTGAAATATTTTCATAAAATATTAAAGTCATTGATTGAGTGAAAAATTTTATCAAAATTTAGATTCAATTTGATTTTCAATCAAAATCTCATGGTACCGCCAAGTTTTGCACAAATACTTTCTGGAAAAATCATAGAAGGGAAAATATTTGACGATAAAAAGAAGATTTCTCTTCTTTATCAAGAAATAATGCACTGAAGCGTACATTAGATCGAGGGAACATGGATATAAAGTAATCCATGCCCAGGTGAACATCACTCGGTAAAAGGAACAACCATCTTTTTGGCGACGTGTTTTCCCCATTTTGAAGAACGGGTTGCTATCTGAAGTAATAGCAAGCCATAGTTTTGAAATCCGGGTTACAGCCTGAATTGACTGTAAGCCATTAATTTTTGAAGAATATTTTGAGATACGACATGTTTTAGAAGAAAAAAAACTTTATTTGAAACCGAAAAACTCTTGCTCAAGCATATTTATGATTCCGTGTCATTATTGAATGATATTTCTAGAAACGTACATAATATTGATTACACAAGAGACATGTCTTGAGAAGAATATTTTTGGATTTTTTATGATTTTTCAGATTTTTATGGTTTTTATAGGTTTTATATTTTACTATTTACAATTTAGTATAATATATATACAAAGGATACCAAACAGTTTAAGAAGATGTTGACATGAGTACCAAAATGATAGTATCGTTCGGCTCGTTGTAGAAGTCAGTAGTCAACATCTCTTAAACTTTCACCACCAAAGCTTTCGAGGCTCCTGAATAATCATCTGAAGCGGTAGATGCCATGACACAATATTAAACGGGATTTTACAACTCTTGTGACTTAAACCGAGAGGTCAAATCTTTCCTGGGATTTTACTAAAGTCAACAAAAGAAACAGAAATATGTAATATGCGAGTAAGACTTAGAGAGAGATCTTGGATTAGTGACAATTAGCATTAAGTGTCAAGTCGCGACAAGTCAAGTTACAATAGATCCGAGCGTAATAAGTCAAGTCGTAAAGATTAACTCACAACGTCAAATTACAATCAGACTAATCGAAACGACTTAAGTCACAACAATTCACCAAACATAAGTAGTTAACAAATCACTAGAATCTCACAACTGGTTAATCGCTAGGCACCACCAAATCGCTGAGTTTTAGCCTCCTCAATGTGAAGCTTTGGTAGCTTCCCCCCAAACCGACAGTCATCTTCATGAGACCACTTCCTTAAGTATTACTGAAGAGATGCAAAAAGTCTCATCGTATGAAGCTCAGAAACCCAAAGAAAACGATAACACCGAAGTAACAGGGTGAACCACGGATCATCTCTGCGGTTATCAATCCCGGAATGTATGATACATGACCCTGTTGTACGTCCCCGATGTTCACAATACTTTTGCGGTTTGGAGCAGATGTCTATTCAGGGGAAATAAGATATCAACATCTTCATTTCATCAAATGCTTTCAAGTTATCTTACACATACCAACTCAATCCATATTGTACGCATGTATCCAACACAAGAAGAAACGATGACACCAAAGTAACAGGTTGAAGCACTGATCATCTCTGCGGATATCACCTCTGGAATATATGATTAAGCCCGATCATGTGAACCTGTTGCGCATCCTTGATGCACATAAATCTCTCCCCTAATGGTTGCGATCTCATCGGAATCAGCATAACATTGTGTACATGAAGCATTAACCAGAAGCACTTTACCATAAATCATATCAGCTCATATGAAGATGCCGATAAGCAATATCATCTCACGCTCCAATTGTTCTTTTCAATATTTCTTTCCACTGAAAGTTGAAGTAGTATATGCCACAAGTATCAAGAGCCTACTTCCCCCACGTAGTTGGAATAATACACCAAACGCCACAACTTAAGACACTGATTATCTCTGCGGTTGTGACATTTGTCTTCCCGGCATAACTTCAATTAAGACGAAGTATTACGTTCATCATGTGTACTCATTATGCATTCAGATGTATGTCTCCTTCCCCCTTGCTGGTTTTGATACCTCAGAATCAGCAACACATGTTATGCTCATCTACTTGAAATTTAGTGAGAAGAACAACATTGGTATAAATGGATCTAGTGAGAATCAACTGCTACAAAAACATACTATGACTATCATTACCAACCCTTGTGTAGGCTATTTGAAGTGACCACTGATGAAGTAAACCCGATATACCAAATTTGAAACTGAAGAAGAATTCCCCAAATCCGTAACTTAAGATTGCACTGTTTTTGATTAAAGAACGATGTAGAAGAATAAGTACAACACCTCTTGAGACTATCCACAACCGCATTTGCGTGTGACACTGAGCACTACAATGTAACTCCTTGAAGTGATAGCTATAGCCCTTGAGTACTACAATGTAACTCCTTCCATCGGGTATAACTAGATAATCCAAGTCCCATCATAATTTTTAAGAGTTCATGCAAGTCATCAATCGATACATGAAGTTTCGATGATGAAATAAGTAGACGCCTTCGTAAAATACTCTTCAATCTCAATTAAGGGATGCCAAATAAACTCCATGATCACTTGACATTTCATGTCCAAATTGTTAGCTGTTTTGACATTTTAACCGACATTTTCCATAATGTACTTCGGATTGATTTACAAAGTGCACATTGGTAGGAACAACAATCCTTGATTTTAGAACGAAAAGACGGATCATTATTCATGTGTGCAACTTCGTAATCATGATAGTCATCTTCAACACCTTGAGGAATAACTGGAGATTGAGTCACTTGAAGTAATTTGAGTAATACTTCTAAATGGTGCATCTTGATCAATGGGGATTGAGGAAGGTGAACCAGTTGAGTCAACAGGAACCGGAGCAAGAGTCTCAGGCACTAGATAATCAATATTCATTGAAGCTTGGAAGTATTCATCAAACATAAGTTGAAACACTGAATCCCGCTCATCCTTAGTTAGTGGAACACAAGTTGTTGGAGGAGAGTCGTATGACCATTTTTCAAGCATCAATCAATAGTGGTATATTCACACTTCTCCCACTCAAAAATTGCAAGCGAGGTTTGCCATTTTTGATTGACTAAGTGAATAAGAATACAATCAATCATGTATTTTATTCACACTTCCCCCCTCAAAAATTGCATACGAGATTGCCATTTTTGATTGAGCATGTGAATAAGAATACACTCAATCATGTAGTTTATTCTCTCTTCCCTCCCTCAAAAATTGCATACAAAGTTTGCCATTTTTGAACGAGCAAGTGAATATGAATTAAAGCAGAGATGAGTAGATCCACTTGATGACCGAACGAACATGGAGGAAGCATGAATCGTATTGTTGAGAATGGTCAAAACTAAGAAGCTTTCTCTTCTTCCGAAGATAAGGTGCACTGAATCGTACACCTTTCTTTTCTTTGATGAACGGGGCTTGAAGTGTTGTCAGCAGATGCCATAATGATGACTTTGAAGACCGAGGATTGAACTGAGGTGTTCAAACGTCATAGTCGTTGAACAACGAGGCCTGAACTGATGTATTCAGACGTCATAATCTTTGAAGAACGAGGCCTGAACTGATGTGAACAGACGTCATTGTACACATACATCAACATTGACATTCTAGATCTCCTGAAGTAGGAGATATGCTTGCTTTAGGCCTCCAGACTTTGAGTCTTCTCATGTAGTGAATGATTGATGTACCTGCAACTGAGTAAGGACTACCTACACTAACATCACAAACTTGATTGCATATATATGGGTTAGTGACAACAGTATCCAAACCCTTGGGGGTTTCACGGTCAACCATGGTTTTGCCATCAGTGAGTAGCTTTCCGGTAGGTATCCACTTAAGTCCAGCATTCTTAAAAATTCTACCAGTTGGGATCCACTTATGGCAAGGTCTAGGATTACTAAGCTTCTTATGCATAGTGGAAGGCTTATCGATATTCCTAGTCTCCAAAGATTTAGCAGTTTGTATCCACCTAGGAGAGATTTTAGGTTTGTTTTGCTTCTTATGCATTGTGGATGACTTACTGTAAATCCTAGACTTAACAGGTTGAACCTTAGCAGTGTTCCTCAATAACTTAGGAGGGATCGTAAGAGGTTATGAACCTAAGATCCCATCCTTATGAAGTAGTGCCTTTTTCCTCTCCTTTTCTAGGTCATAGTTCTTGTACAAGTCATTTATATCATAAGTGTTTTGAACATTAATGCTAGGTTTCGACACTTTTATCTAACTAAACCTAGAGAAGCTTAACGGAACTAGAAGCAATTATCCTAGGCAAATAATGTGGAGTGACTGGTTTTGTCAAAACTTGTTCCGCATCAACTTGGGAGGCAAACCGTGTTTTAAAAGTTTTGGTCGTTCAGATCTAAAACCAGTCGATTGTCTAACAACCGATTGGTTTCTATTTGATTTAAAAACTGGTTTCCCCAAGATTGATGGTTTTGCAAACTTAATGTTCACACTATTCCCTGTTGCTTTTCTTAGCTCGTTCTTTAATGTTGTTATTATGAAACCCTTTTCCTGGAGTTGAGCTTTGAATTCATCATTTTTGGCAGTCAAAGAGGTTGTTTGTTCTATCGACTTAGTTCTCATTTCTTTGATTGACTCATTCAGGTTTTTACAATGCTTTTTCAAAGACTCATTTTCCAAAAGTAATTCAGCCACTTTTTGCTCAAAGATTCTAGTTGCAATAACATCACTGTCATGATTATTCTTAACTTCATTACACATGTCACACATTTCAGTAATACGTGTTTTCAGGTTGTTGATTGCCAAGTTCTTGGTTTCGAGCTGAGCTTTCAAATCATTAATCATAAAGAATTCACGGAAGTCAAGAAGTTCCGGATTTTTACATGGTTGGTTAGTTTGAATAGATTCTTCCTTTTGTTGCATTGCGATTTCAAGTGAAATACAATGTTTTTCAAGTTGTAAAAATCTGTTATAAAGTTCATTAAAAACTTCTTTATCAACCATATCCTTTGATTTAAACATCTCAGCTTTAAACAAAGAACTTGACTTATCATCATGTTCAGCATCCTGATCATTTTCTCCCCCTTTATGACTCATATTTGTTGAATTAGAAATGGTATTGCTATCAGTCTTTTCCAACAAATTTGTGTCATAACTGGGCTTAATATGATCAGTATGCTGCCGTTCCTTAGAAAGCACATTATGATGATAAGTTAAGGGTACCTCAGCACATGACTCATGTTCTTTTACCGGTCTAAAATCTGCATCTGTATCATGTGTAACAAGAGTCACTGAACTGCGGGTAGTGTCAAGCTTAGCAGTCTCTGATCCTTTGCATTCATTGATAATTGATCCAACATCAGATGCTATACCCGAATCAACAATACCATCACATGATTTCAACCGACATGCCTTCACCTTGTCATCATACATAGGTGTGTGTTGTGCTCTTTCCTCAATGAACCTCTTCACATTACCCATGAGTTGGAGAAGAGTGTCTCTGAACGTGTCAACCTCTATTCCCGTGTGATCAGCAAAACACTTTTTCTTCATCTGACTCTCGTAGTCATATTCCATAGTGGATTTCGAATCGATGAACACTTGGAGTTGTTTGTTGATCACACAAAGGGCAGCAATGGATCCAATTTTGGAAGTTTCCCCTTGGTCAAGTAGTTGTTGTAATTGATCTAAGTTAAGAATCATTGTGTCTGTGAAAGTCTGAACATCTTGACCAAAGAGTATTGCAAATGCACATTCGAATCCCATCTTGAATCCAGTTCCCTCTAAGAGTACCGAGAGGTATGAATGAATTTGTCGAAAACATTCAATGCAACAATCTTTTGCATTATCGAGCAATTTAAGTGACTGATGAAACTCTTCAACTTGAAAATTCGAGCACGATGATTCCATATTAGCAGTAACAGAATCAAACACATTTATTTGTTGTACAAGGTTGAGAGTCATATGTTTACCATCCATGTCGTACAGTTTGAGTATCTCAGTGATAACCGAATCCGATGAATTTGACATGATATGAACGTGCACGGGGATTTTACAATTCTATGATTTAAACCGAGAAATATGTTCTTTCGCGGGATTTTACAAAATCCAGAAAAAACCATGAAACAATGCTTAATTGAATGTGGTAAAGAAAGATTGTTGATGACGCGAAAAAGGATGAGATCTAGTAGAAAATAAAGGAGTGAGATTGAGTTATCAAACTAGACTATGTAAGTCGCTTACGCTTTCACAATACCAAGCCCAAACGTTAACACCACACGAGCCCGAATAACCTCAATTCAAAATAATAACCAATCACGGGTTCCTGACTCTCAATCAAAACCGTGATCTAAACTTTTGTTCAATAATTACTACACTTTAGATAGACCGAAGTTTATCCCTTATGTTCAAACAAATTCATTCCTTGTTGAATAAATGGCTCACACAACACACAATTAAGTTCGAGTAAAGAACGAATCACAAAATTCGTCCCTAGTAATTAACAGTAGCCGGACAACAAAAAAATGTAAGCCCAATCACCAAGATTTCATTTAAACTTTAGGCCTAAGACCAATGAATACCAATCACAGTCCAAATAAGAGTAGAAGCCCAAGACCCAATCCTCCAGCCCAACGCAACTTGTCCCCTTGTTCACCACAACTTACGGACCAAATCCAAACATACAGCCCAACCAACTAATTAATCTTAACCCTAAAGTTTCGATATAAAATACTCACTAGTCTAAACATAACCCTAATCACCCTTAATTAAAAAAACTATGCAGTCACAACACACAATACAATATCCTTTTAACCAAAACCAATATCAGCCACAAAGAAACTTTTCTGCTTATCTCTGGTACGATTAAATCCTAAACATACAACTATTCGTCCCTTGTTTTTGTTTAATCCGAGCACAAACATAACCAGAATTTGTTTTCTTTTGTGTGTAACCAAAAGGAGATTCGCGGTAGGCTTTTTTGTTTAGCTTCTTGTTTTTATTATTGTTCAAACCGAATGAAAGAAGAGATGAGACTACTGAGTTTTGTCTTTCTTTTGATGTTCGAAAATTAAATAGAAGCTTGTACTTCTCAAGGATCGATGAGGGTGACTCTCTTGTTGTTTTGATCTTTGAACGAATTGATGTGCTTACAAAGAGATGGTCTGAGATCTTTGGTTGTTCTTTTTCATTTCGTTATATGTTTTCCCTTTCGTTAATTTTCTATTATCAATCGAATAACAAGTAGAGAATGAAACACAATTGTTGTTGTTCTTTACTTTTAAGATTCGAAAATATAAGCATAAGATCTATGATGAAAACTCTTGTGATTTTGTTATCAGAACAAATCTTTGATAACACTAAAGAGAGAAACAGAGATCTTTTGTCCTGATTAGAAGTGAGATGGGTTAAGTGACTGATGAGAGTATATGTGAGATGGGTTGAAGTGATTTGTTTAAGCTTTAGTTCAGATATGATAAGTTGACTTTTGTTTGTTATTGGTTATGAATCTGGTAACCGCAACAAAAAGAACGAGGTAATCACTAAAACGGAAACCGCAATCAAGATCTAACCACTAGGACAAAATAGTTAACCGCAAATTAATGAGCTAACCGAAAATTAGATGTACACGCTAAAATGGAAACCGCAACATTAAGAGTTAACCGCAACTTGGATCTGAGGTAGACACAAGCATGAAGTAGTGATATAACCTCAAAGTAAATTAGGGCAAACAGCCAGTTTTTATATTTTGAGAACTCCAAATCAGTCACTATCTTAATCTTTTGGCTTATTCTCCTTTTTGTACAAAAATCAAACGTGATGTTAAACACTGACAGTACTTGTCCACCAAAAAAAACTAAACGCAAACAAAAAAATGTGGCCTAAACGCTACCAAGAACACCAACAGTCCAAAAACTAATCCAAGCACTAAACGCAAATCACTAAAGTACGAACTTTGTTGAGGCAACATGATCAAGATCTCTTTATGTTTTAATGATGACAAATAAACCATCGAAACACATAAAATAACAACGCTAGCTCAAAATCGCCGGAGCAAATGTCTGCTCCTGGCGCGCTGCCCGCGCGGGTGACGCGCCAGGAGTCTGTATGGTTTCGTACGAATTTTGAAAGTCGACTTTCCTCTTACCTGAAAAATTTGGATCTTTCAAAACAGGTATGAATATGTTATGTGCTTAATTGAGAACACTCGAAATGAGTTTCGAGATTTGAGATAGCCTATTTTTAGAACACCCATTTACGGGAGAACGCCAACTCATGATTTCTAACTACCGCCTCTAGCCAAGGCTTTTCTAAACATAGGTAGCTTGTATATTTCACAAAACATCGTGTTGAAGCATCCATATGCTCATATCCCGTGCTTACGTCTTCTCTAATTACGTAACGGGTTTACTCCCTTATTGGTCAAACTAAGTCAAAGGTCACTTTGCGTAAATGCATCCTTTCCCACTTAGGTTATGCTTTACATCAAGGCAAAGCACTTAACTTGTTTGAACCAAGGTATTAGTTGAGAACGTCGAGTCGTGGAAAGTCACGAGATATGAAACTATGGATTCTCGACGCTGTGTTACTTGAACTTATAAGTAACCTATGATTTTCTCAACTTATAATCTTAATTGTCTAAATCTTTTCTTCTTAATAACAATTAAATTATGTCTTAATCCTCTCTTAATCTCATTTATACATAAGACAAAACCAATCATATCCAATCATATCCAAATCAAATATTCTCTTACACAATCTCTTACACCCTTACATATTCCCTTACACACTACATCCTAACCATCCATTCCCTTACAACACATCTCAACCCCTTATTTTCAACACAAGGGGAATTGTTTGAAACCCTAATGAGGCTCCTCCCATCTTAACCATCGAATTCAAATCAAACACATCTCAACCATCTATCCAATCCCTCTTCCCTATAGTACCACATGTGTTTGATCATAGCCATTAAATTCAAACAAAAAAAATCCTAACCATTGATCCAACCTTTCCCCCCAAGCAAAGGAGGCGCCCTTTGATCTCATCCATCCATTTCAAATGAAACCATCTCAACCCTCCATTTCTCCTTTCCCCCCAAGCAAAGCATATTCCTTGGAATATCCTTTTAACCCTAACCTAGGCAAGTGTGATCTTACCCATCCATCTCTAATGAGATCATCTCATCCATCCACATCTCTCCACATGCCAAATTGTTTGAAAACCAAGGGAGGCTCCCTTTGATCCTAGCCATCCAATTCAAACCATTTCATCTCAACCCTCCATCACATTCTTCCCCCCCCCCCCTAAGCATTGGAATATTCCTTGGCATATTCTTTCTCTCTTTTCTATGCCATGTGAGGAGATACACTTCTACTCCTTCCAAATTACCCTATCTACACTTTAAACCCTTGGTAATTTGGTTTCTTTTTAAACACTTCACAAATGATTTTCCAACTTGGCTATTTGAGTTGGTAAACCTTAGAATGATTAATGTTAAGGTTTAGTGTGAAGTATAATTGGGGGTTTAGCAAGGATAAGTATTTGTAAGATCCAAATACCCAACACTTGGGAAAAAGTTACAGACGCCTGGCGCGCTGCCCGCGCGTTGACGTGCGGGTGACGCGCCGGCCTCGGTAAAATTTCCCAAGTTTGGGTTCTTGGCCTATAAATACCACCCTTGCCTATTGTATTCCTCACCCCTTGCCATTATTCTTTCTCTCTAGATTCTTTCTCTCTAAACACTCTCAAATCTCTCAATCTCTCTATCTCTAATCTTGTGTTTTTGATTTTCACACTAACATCTTTAGAAGAACACATATCTTTGCAAGGGAAGAATCACAAGAACCTAATCCACTCTTGTGATTGTGTCGAGGGTCTTCTTATCTTTACCCTTTCTACTACAATCGAGTCTCTAGGTTAGGTTAGGACTTGATTGAACAAACATTCATTCATCCATTTAATTGTTTGTAAGGGAAGTCTTGTGTCTTGGTGACCAAGCCTAGATCATTGGGGATCTAGTTAGGGTTTGATACTTCCGGGTGGAAGTCTTGGTAGAAATCTTTGTGATCCTTAGGTAAAGTCGAATCGTGAGATTCTTTTGGTTGGTTTCCGAGGGTGGAAAACCGTGAGAGTAACTCCTTCTTTATGAACATCAATATTGGTGAATATCGGTGGAGTGAATTGTAATGGTTTGTAGTCCACCGAAAGGATAATACTAGTGAATAGTATCGGAGTCGCGGATTCGCAACTGGACGTACAGATGGTATAAACCCCCCATCCCGAACCAGTATATATCGTGGTGTCTCTCTTTACTCGCTTTATATACTTTGTTTGTGTTTGTAGTTGTTTGAATTGATTACACAACCACTTGGTTTCTTTGATGCTTAAAGTTTTTAAACGTCATAGAAGCCTAAGAAACCGTATTCACCCCCCTCTACGGTTCTACAAACTTGAAGCAAAACAAACCACAAACAAACTCAAACTATGGAGAAAGTAATGAAGATGTAGAGAAAACAAGTCGAACCACAAAAATAAACCACAAAGCCAAGTACAAATCCGAGAAAAACAAAGTCCTAAGATGAAACCATGGCTCTTGATACCATTTGTTGAATATACTCAATAATAACTAGTATGGTGTTGTGGTTATATTGATTTAAGTATGAAAGAAAAGTAGAGAGAGAAAGAAGTTGGGAGGTTTCCTAGAGAGAGAAAGAGATGAGAGAAAATATGGAAGATTAGATTAAGTGAAATGGAAGCTCCAACCCTCTCCACATTTGGAGAGAGGTATTTATAGTTTCCTACAAAAAAAAAGATAAAACGCCCACACCCGGGCTGTGGATCAGGCATACAGTGGGTAAAGACCCGTCCTTCTTCCACGATGTTACTTAAACTAAACTGATATCTAATAACTAAACTAACTACGAGCTAACTTAATGCTATTACAATATTTAGGTGACCGAGTCTTTTATAGGAATATTTGTATTCCTAACAGTATCAATCAAATAAGCTATGGACTACTGACACTTTGGCTGGTCAGTGAAAACTAAAAGGACTTAAAAAAACTGAACACCTACTTTTAAGCTACTGTAAAAGCTATTATCAGGTACCTAAATCAGCTAATAACTATTAAACAACATATACAAGCTATCAAAAAACACACAACTTACTTCAACTTAACTTACAACAGTATCATCTAAGGCAGTTGATTGAGGCTAAACCACCTAACTTATACTGACCACGGAATGGTCAACAAAGTCAAATAGCCTAGATCAATGCTCCGCGGAAGTATAAGGTTTCCCTGGGTCGTTAAGTCCCGACGAGGTGTGATGGTTATGAAACGGTTTCGTGATCGGGTGAATTTGGACGGGGAAAGGGTTTGTGATGGATTACACTAAGGAATCTACAAGAGATAGCTTAAATAAGCTATATGAACAAGACAGGACAGTAGGAAAAACCAGAAACACTTTAAACCTAAAAACGCGTACGTTACGTTTAAATAAAACGTAAACGTACAAAATAAAACACGAGTTTTAGTAAAATAAAATACTTACAAAAGTGAAAATCATATTTTTACAATCCTAATAATAAAAGAAACTTTTTAGAAAATTTAAATTACTTTTTACACTATTTAATTATTTAATATTAATTAAATACTAATTAATACTTATTATTAATATTTAAAATACTTAAATATAATACAATATTAATTAAGCACTTGAAAAATGAAAATAAAATTTCTAAAATTATAAAATAACTAAAAATAAGTTTTAAAACTAAAAATATGTGTTTTTGTCTTTTTGTGCTTTTTATATTAATTAATTACTTATTAATTACTAATTATCTAATTAACTATTTTAAATTAAGAAAATTACTAAATGAACAGTAAAAATTCTAATAAAATTTCTAAAATTATTTTACAACATATAAAAGCTATAAAAAATAGAAAAACTAGATTTTACTTAATCAAAACTAATAATGCTATTTAAAACTTAATATTAATTAATTTCTAATAAAACTAATATTAAATATAATAAATACCAAATGATAAAATAAAAATCTGAAAAATTTATTATAACTACTTTAATATATGAGGAATTTAATAAAAATATAAAATAGCTAAGTACTTAATTAAAATTTAAAAATGAAAATTAAAATTAAATTACATTAAATAGAAACAATCACTTAATTTTATATTGATTTTTCTTGGATTTTCTTTTACAAACCTATTTTACATCTAAAAATAGCAAACTTTTGTAAAAACAAACTTTTTAGAAACTAGAAATAAGTACTTGAGGTGCTTATTTGGTCAACAGTTGACTTCTGTTGACCAAAAGGTAAAATGAGCTAAAACCAGCTTAAGTGGGACCCACTCTGGTGAAATCTGGTTCAAAACAGTTAATTGAGCATGTGTGAGCAAGAAAAAGCAATGTGTTACCACAGAATAAGCAATAATCTCACAAATAAGCTCAATGAAACTACTTGGCTGCACAGAAGTAGGACAGAAAAGATGGCCTAATCCAGGTGGGACCCAGGGGGACCAAGGTCAAACCAAGGGTCAAAACCCAAGCCTGGTAGGAGGGGGGATGGAAGAAACAAAAAGTGAGGGCTGTGGATCACTATGGTGGACAGAAATCCACCACCAAGGTAGTGGTGTGGGTATGTGACTGCTGAGACAGAGCACATGTGTGCCCTGCAAGTCACTTTGGGGACTTGTGGGGCCCACAAGAAAATTCTCAAAAATGTAAGAACCAAGGGATCCTAAAGCTGAGGTGGTGGAGAACAAATGTAAACAAGTTTCAACTCATGAAAACAAACACATAATTCAGCAATAATCCTTGAACTTTTATGAAAATCTGAAAGGGCAAATTGACTATTATTGAAAACTAGCTCAGTTGACTTTTGTGAGCTTTGAATGATCAAATCTTACTTGAATGGATATATTATGCTACACTATGAATAACTTAAGGTAGATAAACAACTTCTAAATCAAAATGGACCAAATTTGAAACCCAAAACCACAACAGTGGACTGTTGGGTGGGTGGTTTGTGATTTTTGACTTTTGTAATGAAAATGAGCAAAGGATTGTTTGTTTGAAGTTACTTAGGACCTAAGTGAGTTGCCTAAACAGGATTTGACCACAATCAACAATCACAACACTTTGAAACTAACAATGCCAAACACCCCCTATAAAATCTGTTATGGTAATTTTCAAAACAAAAGAGTGATTTAAACTATAAAACTGATTTATAATTACTAGTTATGACTAAGAAACTTCAAATAAGCCTAGAAACATGACCCAAAACCACAAACACCTAAGATACTACAATAAGCTAATATGGCAGTCAAGTCAAGATTTTTAGCACAACAAGTTCCAATAAACTAGCTACTAATTCTAAGTGATAAAATGAATAAGTACCACTAAATAAGCATAAATGACACAAAGATAAGCTAGATTAAGCAGTTGAACAGTAGAACTAAAAAAATATGAAGAAATCCTTACAAAATGGAACCAATGCTGAGAAATTAGATCAGGACCAAGAAACCAACCTATTGAGCCTCCACAGGCTCTCTAATACCATATAAATCCTCCATCCATCATGCATTCTGCTTCAATAAACACTCACAGTGATTTTTATATTTATTTGGTATTTTTCTATGATTTTTGAGTATTTATGGAGTTTTGAATTGAAACAATGTTGAAAAGCATAACAAGCTTACAAAAGCTTATCATTCACTGAATTAGGATTAAACAAGTATGATGAAACAACTTTTAACAACTTAACAATAATTTGGAATTTCAAATAAAAATGGTGAAAACTGAAATTGCTAAAATAAACTGAGATTGATATTGAATTAAGATGGAATTACATAAATAAGACTGAGTACAAACCTTTAAAACTAATTTTACCAACTAAAAAGTTACATTACATATAGTCGACCTAAAAACTATACTAAGAGAAAAATAAAAAACTAACTACTACTTTTTCTTCTCTCTTTTCTTTTCTTTTATAGCCTCTGAAGTCTCTCTGACTTTTCCCACCAGTCTCTGACCCTTGGATTAGCTTGGAATGATCCCCACCGTTTAAACAACTTTTTGGCGGGAAATTGGGAAAGTGGGCAGGTTGAGTGTTTGGTGAGCAATTAATGAGGAGGGGGAAAAGTGAGGGTGTAGGTGAGGGCATTGATGATAGTTGGTGAGGAGGGGGAAACATAAGCCTGAGAATTAGGGTGGTGTTTAGATGTTAAGGATGATGAATAGTGGTCTGGGTATTGGTTTGACTGGGGAGTGTTGACCGGGTTATATTAACAAAAGGGGATGGGGTTGGGCCGGATGTGATGGGCCAGGTGTGTTGATGGATCAGGTAGGGGTGCTTTTGGGTGGAAGTAATATCAAAGGGTCCAAATGGCAAAGTGTATAATCACAAGGACCAATATTGTAATTAATGAAAAGATTAGGGACCTGTTATGATTTTTTCCAAACTTTATTATAAAGACCACTATTGAAAAGTTTGAAAATCATAAGGATCAAATTTACAATTTTCCAAAATTTGAACCCCGAGGACTAAAATTGACATTTTCCAAAAGTTTAGGGGTTAAACTTGTCATTTTGTAAAAACTTTTATCCGAGGATCCATATTGAACAATTTGAATTTACAAGGACCAAAAATGATTTTTCTCACAAAAATATCCCACCAGGGACCAATTCTGCCAAAATCTGAAACTCCAGGGACTAAACTGTAAATTTCCAAAACTTTTCCAATTTTTCACCAAAGGACTAAATATGACATTTTATGATTTCAAAATGACCTTTGGTGATAATTTTCCATATTTTGAATATCCAGGGACTAGTTTTGTAATTTTATGAAAGTTGGGGGACTGAAACTGCCAATTTTGCAAACTTTGTACGTTTTTCATTTGTTTTTGCTCGTTTTGCATCTAAAACATATAAAACACAATTTTGAAATATTTTCAGTATTTTGATGCATTACTGAGTGTTTTTGTATGTTTTGCAGTTCAGATTAGACCAAAAATGATGAGTGTTTGAGCACTCATCAGCAGTATTTGGAATTATAAAAAACTTAATATAAACATCCTATAAAGCTACTAGCCACTACTAAAACAATAAATGTGGAACAATATCATTACTATGATCAACAAAACCTTATGCTTACCATGTATTAGATATGGATACCTTACTTATATTACTAAAATTTAAACACATTCATATAACCAATAAAATATACAGTTAAAACGGGCTTTCGGGCAAAGGTACACATACTATTAAGTATACTTACATAACAAGATATCAACTGATGTCGTCTAATAAACCAGTATAAAATTAGTTAAAACAGATAATGATAACAGGTAAAAAACAAACATGCACAAATAGTATCAAAAACCCCATGAATTAATCAAACAAGTAACATAATACAGTCACAAAAACAATCCTAAAACAAAAGACACAAACAGCAGCAAAACAAAAACAGAAAACCCAGCACTAATAACTTTCAATATTCCAAAAGATTGTGTTAATCTTCAATTAGAACCATTTGACGAGCAACAGCAGCAACAACTCTATCATAATGATCGTCCTCAAAAACATCCTTAAATGGATGGACTTCAACACCATTGTGATCAAAAACAGTTAAACGGTACTTATAATCACCAAGGTAACAAAGGACCATCTTTTGACCCTCCGCGATATTATCCTTCAATAATAATAACTCCCAAGCCTCACCATCAAACCCGTACACCTTTCCGCTAATAACATGCCCATCAACATGATAGCTAGCATGGCAAGTTACAACACTAATAGGAAGAGAAACTCTGCTATTCAAATGCTTGAAAAAACCCTTAGAAAACAACTGAAACGCAAACATAAAAACATGTCAAAAAAAAAAAAAAAAAAAAAAAAAAAAAAAAAAAAAAAACAAAACAAAAAAGAATATAACAAAATTACCTGGACACTCTTGCTATATGAGGACGCGACACGAGTGAGCACGACCGCGAAAATTATCACCAAGGTCTGTAGTCATTCCTTCCAAATTATAACCTGTAACTCTCAAATACTTATTACATACAGATCTAAAGTGTATATTCCAACCATCAATAACACCTTTTGAAACTTTGTATGAATCCCAACTTTTTCCATAGATTTAACAATAACTAGACAACATCCTTTGTCATGAGAGTTATCTTCTTAACATCACCACCACTAGCAAAGTACATAAACTCTATAGGAACAGCCTACAACAAAGTAACCAATCCAAATCAAAAAGCAAAAAATAAATAAATAAAGAAAGAAAAATAATAAAGAAAAAACGATACAAAAACAGATTATATTACCAAACCCCCAACATATTCTTTGACAAACTTATATTCACAAACAAACTCCATGTAAACAAATAAACAAAAAGAACAGCCAATCAGTTTCAATAGACAACTAAAAAAACCGAGAATAAAACATTGTTTAAATAGACAAAGAGAAAAACAATCATATCCTAATACAATTACAAAACAAATATACAAAACATAATAAGCACAATCCTAATCTTATACAAATTAAACAATAAAATTTAGGATTTGAAATACCTGGGACAAAAAGATACTTACACTAATTTGATCATAGCACCAAACTACAATTGATAATTGAAACCTGTAAACTAATCACCCTTTCTATCAATAGAGTAGTTGAAGTGAGACCCATGGATTTGTGTTATATTATAGAATAGAAATTGCAAGTAAAGATATGTTTGACTCAAACTCAAACACCAATTAATAAAGGAGTAAAAAAAATACATATTTAAAACAACACTATATACCGTAGGATTCACACACACACACACACACACACACACACACACACACACACACATATATATATATATATATATATATATATATATATATATATATATATATATATATACTTTACATCAACAATAAAAAAATTGAGCCAACACAAAAAAAACAAACGGAAAAGCCAACAACAATGGGCAATCGATCAACCAAATCAACAAAAACCAAAAAAACCAACACCCAAAAAAGTACCAGGCGACAAAAATCCATAATCTTAAAGAACTAAAACCAAACACAAAGACCAACTACAGAATAAAAGTTAAAGCAATTCGCGTATGGAAAAGTTACTACATGGAAGCACCATCAAAAGGCAACGAAATCAATGCACATATATGGGGTGAACCGGTATTAAACTACAATATCAATATGATCTTAATGGACGAAGAGGTATGCATTTAAACGTCTTTATATGTCAATGTTTTCGTAATTAATTAAGCATTACGGCATTAGTTAATAATTGTTTTTAATTAAGAGGTATGTTATCGTAATATCAATATCATCTTAATGTTTTTGATAATAAATATATTTATTTGATTTCATGTGTTAACGATACATTGTGGTTGCCTTTATCTTATTAAACCTATTGACCTCTTAATAGAAAAAATGTAACTTTAATCGACCCGTTCATAAGAGAATGTGTCTTTAACGTTCACCTGCATGATACATCTTCAAAGTTGGAGAGATAGAACTAAAAGATTAAATATCCACAATCTCTAATGTCAACCCATAAAACTGATGTCGATCACTTGTATAAGAAGATGCCATACATCTTAGTACCCAATGTTTCAATGGTCTTGATTTGAAGGCATATACAAAAAATTGTATGCATTTGTGTCTAGCTCTCCCTTTCAAGATATATATACTGTTGGAGTGTATATTAGTATTATACTAAAATCTTGAGTGTATATTAATATTATACTAAAATCTTGACGTAACGCTGATAGGTGGGTTTTACTATACAACTGACCCCAATACTAAATTAACAATACAATACATTGTGGTGATAATCATAATAGAATGTGACCTTAGAACAAAAATACTAATTTTAAAATAGGTTTTGTTTGTATAGTCTTATTAATTACGACCTGTTGTTTCAAAAAGGGCTAGCGGCGCAGCTTGTTGTCCATTGGTCTTCAACCACTATGTAAATTCTATTTTGATGTATATACTCGAATACAAAAAAAATGTTTATTCTCCTACAAAATTTTAGGGTACAAAAATTCATGCGTGCGCAAAATTACTACACAATATTCAAACGTGCATATGAGAAACCACTAAAAGAAGGAGCTACACTAATTATAAGTGACTTTAACTGTGTGCCCAACCAAGTGTCGATTAGGCTAACAGAGAACAACGCAAAAATATACTTCAGGAAAGATACTTCTGTTACAGTTACAGACAACTTAGAAACCGAAAACGACGATTTCGAGTTTGTTTCGTTCAAGTCAATTATCAACAATAGAATTAGCAAGGATACAGCTTTTGGTAATTTATAATAAATATTAAAATTTCATATTTCAAAAACGAATAAAAACTAACATGAAATTAAATTTACAGATGTGGTTGGCCAAATAGTCTCAAACAAGAAAGTCAAACAAGTCACCGTGGACAAGAAACCAACAAGCCTGATTGAATATGATCTCCAAAACACAAGGTTCGTAATCAACACTTACAAAATATAGTTATTGCCTTTACTAACTTTGTCATTTATTTATAACAGCGGCCAAAAAAATACGATGTATTTTATGGGAAGATGATGCTGATGCTTTACAAGACTACATCGACAAAAATATCACAAGAACCGACCCAATCGTCATGATTCTCCAGCTAGCCAAAATTAACACATGGGAAAGTAATAATTCTTCCTTTCAAATACATTTTAAACCAAATGAAAATTTAGATGCACTAATATAATTACTGAATGTAAACATAAATGCAGACAAACAACAAGTATCAAGCATCAACAATGCATCGAAGATTTATATCAACAACAACAACAAACAAATATCTTTGTTCTAAGAAAGGTAAGAACATTACAACATAAAGAAAAAAAAAAAACTTAGACACTATGATAATCTATTATTGTTTTATCTCAGATTACAAGAAAACATATCAAAAGGAACATGCGAAGAACCACAACTAAACCTAACAACTACCTTCAATGCCAAAAAACAAGAAAAGGCATTCACAAAGACTAACAAGGTATGTTACACTAAAACTACGTTCATTTTATAAACGTAAATTCATATAATATAATTAACTATTTCGTTCTTCTATCTATTCAGATGACAAACAAAATAGACCTTCCAAAAGACCACGGTCATAATACAAAGGATATCATAGTCATCGAAGATTCAGAAGACGAAAAGGTAATAAAAAAACAACCGTCACATAATTCACATACTTTATTCATAAAATTAACTGAAACTATAATATTATAACCAACCACCAAAACATAATTTCATTGCACTCATTGTTTCAGCAAAAGCATTTACACATAACATACAACAAAATTATTTGATGTATACATTTTGACACAGATTTATGACAATGAGAGCCCCCTTTTAAAGAATATAAAAAACTGAATCAAACAACACATTAAAAGTTGGAGCTACAAAAAAAAAAAAAAAAAAAAAAAAAAAAAAAAAAAAAAAAACGGTTCAAATGTTCTAGATGTTGAAGCTGGTAATGTTGAAGATTTGTGGACAAAGACCAAAAATGTAAAAACTGTTAAATATTACGTATAAACATCAATAGGTAAATGTCCAGTATTGAACTCGAGACCTCGGGATTGCACACAATACAAACGAGAGTCAAAGATTAATAAATATTAATTGTTGGATATATTTATTAATAACACAAGTTTAAGGACTAATGGTCGTTAGTTATTAATTGTACGGACTAACTATCGTTAAAAGGAAACGAAAAGGACTAGATTGAAACTTGGTAACAAGAAGGATCCGGAACACCCTCTTTGGGTGTGTGGCCGGTCGATCAAGGCCCCAGGTGGCAACCCATTGCTCTTGCTTGCTCTCCAAGTTTTAACTAGTATATAGACAAACCTAAGGGTCATTCTTTCTCACCTTTTGTGCACACACAATACCCTAAAGTTTTCTCTTTTCCTTCTCTTGTTTCCAGCCGATCGAACACCCCTAAATACTAAGGGTTTCGATTTTTGTTTTATAAAAACAATAACTTGTGTTTAATCTTGCAATTAATTTGATTCGGTATTAGTTTGTGTGTACAAGAACGAGGTAACAACTCATTATTGTTGTTATCAAGGAATCGATCAATAAAAAGGTAAGGGATTGATCATTGATTCATAAACCCTAATTAGGGTTCAACAATTAATTCAAGATTTGCTTATTTGATTCTTGTTCGGGCTAGAATCACCACAGTACGTTCCTATTTATGTTTTAGTTAATATTATGTGTTATACTTGATCCTAGCTTCCGCATACGTGTACTTTGATTGTTAAATTCTAACAGTGGCATCACGAGCCATGTATAACATGTAATTGTTTTAGATACATGTTTTGATCTAGGGTTTTTCTTTTATATTTTTTTTAAAAAAATTTGAAACCCTAACCCTAATTTATGGGGGGGGGGGTTTGATTTTCCACTTAAAACACTAATTAGGGTTTGTGGTTTATTTGATTAATTTGTAATCACTAGAAACCCTAGGTCTTTAACCGGTTATGTGAACGTATCTTGTGACTTATGTGCTAATTGTTAGGTTTTATCCGTGACGAAAAGTGCATGTTAGTCATGGATCTTGTTTTTTTTTTTTTTATTATTTGTCACATGTTTTAGATAGATCTAAAATTGGGGAAGACTCCAATACATATATATTAAAATCAATTTATATGCTATGTGGTGTGTATATTAGCTTTGCCCTACACAATTGATTCGTCAATGTATGTAACTCTCTTCCATTAAGAGGAGAAGGCCTTAGTTGATTACATGCATTATTATACCTAGACTTGATTTTATTAGGATCTTTTCTAATAAGGATTGCATGTGGCTAATTGTTTCACTTTATTTATTATTGGTTGTTTTGTTTTCTTTGAATACTTGTTTTATTGTTAATTGTTTGACATGATGTAAGCAATAAAAGGGTGATTTTTCATAAAGAAAATAATAAGGACTAATAATGGTGAAACCCTAAGTGATAAAGATTGAATCTTGCGGAGTCTTATGTGCCAACAACGGGTCGCTTCGCACGGTAATTCGCTCCAAGGCGAGACTAGCAAGATTCATACTTTATTACATGTTTTGAGATTGAATCGATAAATTTTTGCTTGATTGATGTTTTGTACAAACATGCTTTTAAAAGTAACTCTTTTAAGACAAAATTCATAATCGTGATATGAAGGCTTAGAAAAGAGCCTTAGAGTCTGCCTTGGTTATCACACTCTTGAATACGTCTTAAACGAATTTATTTTAAAATCATTCTTGTAGAAAGTCATCTTAGGGTTTTTTAAACCTCAAGTAAAACTGTGTATTAATTTCAAGAATTGGTAATAAAAGTTTTTTTTGAAAACTTATGCTATAAAGATGAGTGCATGCATCTTTATACATATTTTGATTGACATATCAAAATTGAATACCCTTAAAATTTAAGTTACATGCCATCTATCTATAAGGAACACTTGGAATTCTAATTTAGTAAACATGAGACCTAGGCTAAATTATTATAACAAGGTAAAATTCTGTTAATGCGTGAGACCATAGATAGTAATTTTACAGTTTCTAAGGTAGACGACTTAATTAAGTTGTACGTGAGACCTAGAACTTAAGGCATGAGATGGGATGAAACATGCTTACAATGCAAATTGATGAATCAATTTGATGTAAATCCCATAATGATCTAGGAATTGGAAATCTTGTTTGCCAATTATTGTTCGACAGTTTACCATCTTTTATACTTTCACCACTAGCAGATCAACTGATGTGCTGGAATCTATGTAAAGTTGGATCCTAGATTTTCATGAAAATTTTGGTAGTTATTTGAATATAGCCTATGGGTATTTTATTTTGTTGATGATATTTATTATCGAAAATACTAATGTTTAAACTTTTATCTGTAGATATGGCTCAACCCGATAACCCAACTGTGACTTCTGCTTTCAAGAGTCATCTTGAAATAGAAAAATTGACTGGAAATAATTTCAATGATTGGCACCGTTCACTCAGAATTGTCTTGAGGGCGTCCGGAAAGCTAGAATACTTGACCGATGAATGCCCTGCTGAGCCTGCTGCTACTGAACCAGAAGCAATTAAGGCGGCATGGAGGGTGGAGCATGCTAAGTTTAATGAGGTTGCTTGTTTAATGCTCACTAGCATGAGTGCGCAATTACAAAAGAAGTTTGAGTACTACTTTCCTAAAGACATGCTTGAAGAACTTCAAAAGTCTTATGAAAAGTCTCCTGCAGTTGAATTGTATGATGAACTTGACAAGCTACACAACTGCAAGCAAGGTGATGGTAAACCAGTTGAAGATTATGTGAATGACATGAAAGAATATTTTGATCAACTTCACAGAATTGGATTTGGTTACCCCGACAATGTGCAAGTGCACTTGATCAACAGGTCCCTTAACAAGGACTTTGCTGGTTTTGTGCAGAATTTCAACATGCACTGCTCGAGGAAGACAGTCTCAGAATTACTCGCATTCCTTGTTGATTATGAGAAAAGTCTACCAGCCAAGGTCAATGTAACAATTCGCAATTTTAGTTTAACTTTTATTCCCGAAAATTTCACTATTCAGTTTTTACTATTCACTTTTACTATTCACATCCAAAATTTTTATTTCATATTCTCGTAAGTTAAACTATTTTAATGATAATCCGAGAATTTCACACTCGTCGGATCATTTCTGCAAAAATCACGAAGCCGTGTCCAAGATTTACTTTTAGGTTTAAACGTCATTCCAGCATCCCGATATGTCCATAAAACATTATAAACAATAGAAATATGATTTTCTCTCATTTTAGGACAATTCCAAAAGTTTTGGAATTTTACGTTTTCCAGTTCAGCGTTTTACGCGAATTACGCGTTTTAGACCCGTGTTTCTAGTTTTTAGCAGGGTTTTAGCACCCGATAGAACCTACTACTCATTTTATATTTTATTATGGAGTATATTGATAAGTTCTAGCATATTTATAAGTTTCATATTTTTAGGATACCCGGTTTTACGTTTCGTGACTTAACAACTTACGGTTAGCATTTTACGGAGTCAAAATGCACAAACTAAGCAAGATAACACCAAGAGTCATCATCTAGTCACCCTTATCCCTTTGAAACCGCCTCTAGGGGGGGATTCACACTTGTGGCATGATCTCATGGCTTTAGCCATTAGATCAAGACTTATTTACAACTTTGTCACCAAGTTTAAGCACTTTCCTAGTTAGCTTCCTAACCTCCTCATTCATGCTATAAATAGCCAACTAGAAACACTTTGATCTTCATCTTTTCATCAATAAAAACGCCACACCCTTTAATCCTAGCACCA
Organism: Artemisia argyi; assembly: GCA_030686995.1. Lineage (NCBI taxonomy): Eukaryota > Viridiplantae > Streptophyta > Magnoliopsida > Asterales > Asteraceae > Artemisia > Artemisia argyi. The sequence continues at coordinate 33,379,361 of CM060698.1, forward strand.
TGATCCTTTGATCTTCAATATACAAGTTACACTACAAAGTTCAAGGTCTTAGTATTCTCTACCTAGTTCTTAAGTTTGTTTGGTGATTCCATGGTTGAATTAGGAGCTACACAAGGTGATTAGGGGCTGAAGTTAATGGGTTTTCACAAGGTCTATATCAAGTCTATCAACGGTTAGCAAGAGTTATGGTGAAGGATTTGCAAGCTTAGGTTTAGTGTCCTAGTTCTATACTTGACTTCCTTTCTTTAGAAAGCCAAAAGTTGTAAGCAAACCCTATTACACTTTCTTGCTCCATATCATTTTCATGCTTAATATGTTTCTTTCATGCTATATATGGTCTTTGTATTGTGTTCATGATGTATAAAAACTAGTAAAACAGGTTATGTATATATATGTTAACTTATGATATTTAAACAAGTAAACTAGTGACTTTTATGGAGAAGCACGACCAAAATAGTATAACTATGATATTTGACACTTACTTACTGTTAAAGAGGACTTAACAAGGAAAACATAGCAATTTGAATCACCTAAAACGAGTACACGAGTCAAAAGATACGGCCATAAGAAGTTAGCGAAACCAAAACGCCAAAACTGCCTATACTCTACTGTTTTGCATTCTGCCAATTTGAAAGTCACCCTTCTGGTCCGATTCATCAAAAAGTTAAAACACAAAAGTTGTCCGGAACGACGTTTTCATTCAGCCACAAAGAAGCTCGAGCCCTGAAAACGCTTTCTGAGTGATAATTTTCTTCAAATTCTTAACAGCCCATTTTTAGACCAAAGTCACTATATAATAGTTATGATTTACTAAGACCAAGAGGTCTAATGACCTAAAGCCAAGACCACAACCATGGCTAAAGCCAAGGTTGAGTCTCAAAACCATGGTAACAATAACCAAGGTCACGGCAAAGCCACGGCTAAAGACTATATAACTTTTAAAGATCAAAAAGCTTATATATATATGTTATCAAATACTACAATAGTAGAGAGCCTCATGTGAGGAGTTCATTAAGTAAGCCGTCGATATGAGTTGTGGATTTACGAATTATAGTGTCCTGGCTCCTCGAACGTTTACTCCATGACTTCTGAATTATGTCGGCCCGAACGGTAGTAAGAGATATACAACCTATACATGTTTCATAAACAATTTATATTCAAAGACTTACACTATATACTAAGTACTACATCATGAACATTATGCAAGACATATATAGGCAATTCTTCGTATTCTTAGACGTTACTCCAAACCTAAGTCGCAACGTTCTATTATAGGTTGCTCTTAGAGACTTTCGCGACTCGACTACCACTTTCATTTCTCATTACATAGACTTAAGGTGAGTCATAGCCCCTACTTTTTCATACTTGTTTTAACTCTTTGGGGGAGATACATGCACAACTACTTGCTTACTTGTACAAATACTCAAAACATTTATACTTGATTGTTTTTATACTTGATTGTCTTATACTTGATTGCATTATACTTGATTTCATACATACATGATTGTGTTATACTTAACTGCATTATACTTGATTGTGAGACTTCCAGTGGCTCAAGATTAAGTTGCTGGATGACCATTGAGACTGCCAGTGGCTCCAGATTAAGTTGCTGGATGACCATTGAGACTTTCGATGGCTCCAAATTAAGTTGTTGGATGACCATTGAGGCTTTGATACATCCTAACATTTGCGAATGTTGGATACATCATAAACGTGAGGTCTTCGGAGATGAAGTGTAGACTCACGACTAATTGCTTAACTGTTTTGATAAACTTATACATGTCTTTATTATACTATATGTTAGCAGTGGGTTGTGAACACACAGGTTGCAAGTCTCTTATGGCGGGACTTGCAACTGAGTGGATTCACAATGCCTTTGTTGTGTAAACATTCTTTTGAGGCTTTTTCATCTGTTTTAAGACAAACTCTATGAACACACCAACCATTGTGTTGACACTTTAGCATATTTATCTCAGGTTAGTAAGGCGATAGCTAGTGCGTGGAACTTAGAGTCAAGCTGCATATTCTGAAGACTTACGCTTTTATCATTTACCATTCAAAACATTTTGTATACATTTATGTATCATACTTTGGAATCTCATGTTTGTAACTTTGAATTCTTTAATCGAATGGTAACTTTTCAAAACGTCTCATTTAGAGTTCATTTTCTATAACTTGTACTTTGTATTATGAAGTAGCACCCCTATGATACAGTCTTCCGTTGCGGTATTTTGGGGGTGTTACAGATTGGTATCAGAGCCTTGGTTATAGAGAACTAGGTTGCATTTAGTGCCTTGACTATAACTGCTATATACGTTAAGACTCTCCTCTTTATTTGCCTTACACACACTACATACACATACGCTTTTTGGTAGTTGGTTTAGTTCCACGCTGTTAGATGATGTGGCTTTAGTATTATAAGGAACCCAAGAGATTAGCCGAGTCATTAAAAACATGGAGCTCAGTAATAACTAATTATTTAACTTGATCTTGTGACAGTTCTTGTTTGATGAGACACAAGATTTGAGTTAAATAATATTATTGCTTAGCTTTAGGGATTTGATGACTTGATTATCTTACTATCGGCCTCAGAAGGCGGATTTTTGTTTCGGAAATTCTTAAGTAGGATGATTTAGAATCTCCTTATTTAAATGGATTGGGACGCCTCTTCATTTAAATAAAGAAATTGTAAATCACCGAACCATAAGTTTATGATCCCTTACTTACATAAATTTGGACGCTTCTTTATGTAAGTAAAGAGTTATAAATAAGTGGGCTTATTTGCATCTGATACGACTCCTTAACCAGAACCTTAGACGAATCAGAGTAAACACAACTATATTAGAGATCCCGAATTCTCTTAGACACACCGTAAGTAGTTAACATCAACTGAACTTCGGGACGAAGTTCTCCTTAAGGGGTAGAGACTGTAATAATTCGCAATTTCAGGTTAACTTTTATTCCCGAAAATTTCACTATTCACTTTTTACTATTCACATCCAAAATTTTTATTTCATATTCTCGTAAGTTAAACTATTTTAATGATAATCCGAGAATTTCACACTTGTCGGATCATTTCTGCAAAAATCACGAAGCCGTGTCCGAGATTTACTTTTAGGTTTAAACGTCATTCCAGCATCCCGATATGTCCATAAAATATTATAAACAATAGAAATATGATTTTCTCTCATTTTAGGACAATTCCAAAAGTTTTGGAATTTTACGTTTTCCAGTTCAGCGTTTTACGCGAATTACGCGTTTTAGACCCGAGTTTCTAGTTTTTAGCAGGGTTTTAGCACCCGATAGAACCTACCACTCATTTTATATTTTATTATGGAGTATATTGATAAGTTCTAGCATATTTATAAGTTTCATATTTTTAGGATACCCGGTTTTACGTTTCGTGACTTAACAACTTACGGTTAGCATTTTACGGAGTCAAAATGCACAAACTAAGCAAGATAACACCAAGACTCATCATATAGTCACCCTTATCCCTTTGAAACCGCCTCTAGGGGGGGGGGGGATTCATACTTGTGGCATGATCTCATGGCTTTAGCCATTAGATCAAGACTTATTTACACCTTTGTCACCAAGTTTAAGCACTTTCCTAGTTAGCTTCCTAACCTCCTCATTCATGCTATAAATAGCCAACTAGAAACACTTTGATCTTCATCTTTTCATCAATAAAAACGCCACACCCTTTAATCCTAGCACCATGATCCTTTGATCTTCAATATACAAGTTACACTACAAAGTTCAAGGTCTTAGTATTCTCTACCTAGTTCTTAAGTTTGTTTGGTGATTCCATGGTTGAATTAGGAGCTACACAAGGTGATTAGGGGCTGAAGTTAATGGGTTTTCACAAGGTCTATATCAAGTCTATCAACGGTTAGCAAGAGTTATGGTGAAGGATTTGCAAGCTTAGGTTTAGTGTCCTAGTTCTATACTTGACTTCCTTTCTTTAGAAAGCCAAAAATTGTAAGCAAACCCTATTACAGTTTCTTGCTCCATATCATTTTCATGCTTATTATGTTTCTTTCATGCTATATATGGTCTTTGTATTGTGTTCATGATGTATAAAAACTAGTAAAACAAGTTATGTATATATATGTTAACTTATGATATTTAAACAAGTAAACTAGTGACTTTTATGGAGAAGCACGACCAAAATAGTATAACTATGATATTTGACACTTACTTACTGTTAAAGAGGACTTAACAAGGAAAACATAGCAATTTGAATCACCTAAAACGAGTACACGAGTCAAAAGATACGGCCATAAGAAGTTAGCGAAACCAAAACGCCAAAACTGCCTATACTCTACTGTTTTGCATTCTGCCAATTTGAAAGTCACCCTTCTGGTCCGATTCGTCAAAAAGTTAAAACACAAAAGTTGTCCGGAACGACGTTTTCATTCAGCCACAAAGAAGCTCGAGCCCTGAAAACGCTTTCTGAGTGATAATTTTCTTCAAATTCTTAACAGCCCATTTTTAGACCAAAGTCACTATATAATAGTTATGATTTACTAAGACCAAGAGGTCTAATGACCTAAAGCCAAGACCACAACCATGGCTAAAGCCAAGGTTGAGTCTCAAAACCATGGTAACAATAACCAAGGTCACGGCAAAGCCACGGCTAAAGACTATATAACTTTTAAAGATCAAAAAGCTTATATATATATGTTATCAAATACTACAATAGTAGAGAGCCTCATGTGAGGAGTTCATTAAGTAAGCCGTCGATATGAGTTGTGGATTTACGAATTAAAGTGTCCTGGCTCCTCGAACGTTTACTCCATGACTTCTGAATTATGTCGGCCCGAACGGTAGTAAGAGATATACAACCTATACATGTTTCATAAACAATTTATATTCAAAGACTTACACTATATACTAAGTACTACATCATGAACATTATGCAAGACATATATAGGCAATTCTTCGTATTCTTAGACGTTACTCCAAACCTAAGTCGCAACGTTCTATTATAGGTTGCTCTTAGAGACTTTCACGATTCGACTACCACTTTCATTTCCCATTACATAGACTTAAGGTGAGTCATAGCCCCTACTTTTTCATACTTGTTTTAACTCTTTGGGGGAGATACATGCACAACTACTTGCTTACTTGTACAAATACTCAAAACATTTATACTTGATTATTTTTATACTTGATTGTCTTATACTTGATTGCATTATATTTGATTTCATACATACATGATTGTGTTATACTTAACTGCGTTATACTTGATTGTGAGACTTCCAGTGGCTCCAGATTAAGTTGCTGGATGACCATTGAGACTGCCAGTGGCTCCAGATTAAGTTGCTAGATGACCATTGAGGCTTCCGATGGCTCCAAATTAAGTTGTTGGATGACCATTGAGGCTTTGATACATCCTAACATTTGCGAATGTTGGATACATCATAAACGTGAGGTCTTCGGAGATGAAGTGTAGACTCACGACTAATTGCTTAACTGTTTTGATGAACTTATACATGTCTTTATTATACTATATGTTAGCAGTGGGTTGTGAACACACAGGTTGCAAGTCTCTTATGGCGGGACTTACAACTGAGTGGATTCACAATGCCTTTGCTGTGTAAACATTCTTTTGAGGCTTTTTCATCTGTTTTAAGACAAACTCTATGAACTCACCAACCATTGTGTTGACACTTTAGCATGTTTATCTCAGGTTAGTAAGGCGATAGCTAGTGCGTGGAACTTTGAGTCAAGCTGCATATTCTGAAGACTTACGCTTTTATCATTTACCATTCAAAACATTTTGTATACATTTATGTATCATACTTTGGAATCTCATGTTTGTAACTTTGAATTCTTTAATCGAATGGTAACTTTTCAAAACGTCTCATTTAGAGTTCGTTTTCTATAACTTGTACTTTGTATTATGAAGTAGCACCCCTATGACACAGTCTTCCGCTGCGGTATTTTGGGGGTGTTACAGTCAAGGCCCCTACCCCGCAAGTGTTGGCGATTCATGGGGGGAGAATCTAGAAGAAATCGCATGTGAACAAAGGCAAAGGGAAAGGTGGTAAAGGCAAGCAGGTCATGGCCTATCAACCACAACCCAAGATGAAGAAGCATCAGCCTAAGCAGAACAAGGTGAATCCGCCAAACAAGAAGGATCAGGCTTGTCACCATTGTCATGAAAAGGGCCATTGGAAGCGCAATTGTCCTCTCTACATTCATGACTTGCGACTCAAGAAGCAGGGTAATGAAGCTGGTAACCCTAGTTCATCAGGTGCGTTCTTTATGATTGAATTATTCACTCTTACTCCTAAATTGAATTCATGGGTATATGATACGGGATGTGGCATTCATATTTGCAATACCTTGCAGGGGTTCAGAGTTGAGAGAAAGCTGGCCTATGGATAACAATTCTTGCATGTGGATAACGGAGCGCATGCAGGAGTTGAATCTATAGGAGTTTTTAATTTAGTGTTGCCTTCGGGCTTAGTACTATCTTTAAATAATTGTCGTTATGCACCGTCAATTGTTAGAGGTGTAATTTCATTTTCATGTTTGTTAAACCTTGGTTTTGAGCATACTATTTCTAGCAATGGAATTTCAGTTTCTTTAAATGGTGTTTTTTATTTTAATGCTATTGCTGTGAATGGTGTCTTTGAAATTGATATGAATGATAATGATAATGCTTTTGTTAAAAATAATTCAATGTATAGCATCAATAATAACAGAATCAAGAAAGGTCTGGATTCGTCTTATCTTTGGCATTGTCGACTTGCTCACATTGGCAAGGCTCGCATGGAAAAGCTGCAACATGATGGGCTTTTAGATAAGATCAATGATGAATCATTTGATAAGTGCGAATCTTGCATTACTGGGAAGATGACAAAGAAACCCTTTAAAAATAGGATTGAAAGGGCTAATGATCTACTTGGTCTTATTCACACAGATGTGTGTGGACCACTTAGAAATGTGTCAAGGAGAGGTGTTAGCTACTTCTTAACATTTACGGATGATTACAGCCGTTATGGTTATGTTTATTTACTTAAACTTAAGCATGAGGTATTTAAAACATTCAAAGTGTTTAAAGCAGAAGTAGAGTTGCAACCTGGAAGGAAGATTAAAGCTCTTCGATCCGACAGAGGTGGTGAATACCTGAGTCAGGAGTTCATAGAGTACTTAGCTAAGGAGGGAATTGTCCAGCACCTTACTTCTCCATATACTCCACAACAAAATGGTGTATCTGAGAGAAGGAATCGTACATTGCAAGACATTATACGATCTATGTTTAATCTAACAACTCTTCCTTATTCGTTTTGGGATTATGCCTTAGAATCTGCAGTTCGCATTCTTAATATGGTTCCAAAAAAGAAGGTTGATAAGACTCCATATGAGTTATGGACTAGAAAAGCTCCTAACTTGTCTTATCTTAAGGTCTGGGGTTGTGAGGCATATGTTAAACGTGACTCAGCAGACAAACTCCAACAAAGATCTGTGAAGTGCATCTTCGTAGGATACCCTAAGGAAACTATGGGTTACTACTTTTATTACCCACCTGAAAACAAAGTTTTTGTTGCAAGATATGGAGACTTCTTGGAAAAGGAGCTAATATCTCAAGAATTCAGTGGGAGAGTATATGATCTGGAAGACGATCATGAAGATGTAGCACCTTCTGAAAACACTAGCCAACTTCCTGTGGAACCTGAAAGTTTAGGTCCTCCACCTGAAGTTGAAGTGGTTCCCATTCGTAGGTCAAATAGACCTGTGAAAGCACCTACACGTCTATGTCTTAATGTAGAGTATGAGGAAAACTTGCTAGGGGATCTTTATGAACCTACAAGTTATAAAGCTGCCATGAATAGTCTTGAAAAGGAAAAATGGCAGGTTGCTATGAATGGGGAAATGCAATCCATGAAAGATAATGAAGTCTGGGAAGAAGTAGACCTACCTCCGGGTGCCAAGTTAGTTGGGAGTAAATGGCTCTACAAGAAAAAGACTAATATGGATGGCATTGTACACACCTATAAGTCCCGTTTGGTAGCTAAAGGCTATACTCAAACTTTTGGTGTTGACTATGAGGAGACCTTTTCTCCTGTAGCTGACATTAGGGCTATTAGGATTCTTATAGCCGTAGCCGCTTACTATGACTATAAGATTTGGCAAATGGATGTCAAAACCACCTTCTTAAATGGTCGCCTAGATGAAGACATCTATATGGCGCAGCCTGAGGGGTTTGGGAATCCAGAATTCCCAAATCGTGTATGCAAACTTCAAAGATCCATTTATGGATTGAAGCAAGCATCTCGACAATGGAATAAGAGATTTGACAGTGAGATTAAAAAGTATGGATTCACTCAAAATCTTGATGAGCCATGTGTATATCACAAAGCTAGTAGGAGTAATGTAATTTTCCTTATTTTATATGTTGATGACATATTGATCATGGGAAACGACATTCCAAGTTTGCAAAAGGTTAAGGCATATCTTGGAAGTTACTTTTCTATGAAAGATTTAGGGGAAGCTACATTTATTGTGGGAATCAAGATATATAGAGATAGATCTCAGTGATTAATTGGATTAAGCCAAAGTGCTTACATTGATAAAATATTGAAGAGATTCAATATGCAAAATTCCAAGAAGGGATATTTGCCGATGTAAGAACAACATGGCTTGAGCGAGAAAGTTTGTGCTTCAACACCTGAAGAGGTGCAACGCATGAAGAGAGTCCCTTATGCTTCGGCTGTGGGATCTATTATGTATGCGGTGAAAAGCACAAGGCCTGATGTGGCATTTGCTCAGAATTTAACCAGTCGATATCAGCAGAATCCAGGTGAAAAACACTGGACTGCTATTAAGAATATTCTTAAGTACCTTAGGACTACTAAAGAGATGTTCTTAGTTTATGGGGGTACTTCATTTGAAGAACGTGATGTTACAGGTTACTGCGATGCTTCATTGGAAAGGTGATAAGGATGATACGAAGTCTCAGACGGGTTATGTCTTTGTCATTAATGGAGGAGTTGTGGATTGGAGGAGCAGAAAGTAGAGTGTACTAGCGATGTATGCTACAGAAAGTGAGTATATAGCTGCTTCAGAAGCTGGAATGGAAGCTGTTTGGATTAGGAAGTTTGTTTCAGGGCTTGGGGTTATGCCTTCGATTTGACGACCTATAAAAATGTATTGCGACAATTCAGCTGCAATTACATTTGTCAATGAACCTGGAATCATGAAAGGCACAAGACATTTCCCGATTAAGCATCACTATGTTCGAGTACAAGTCGAAATAGGTGAAATCGAAATGCTCAAAGTTTACACAGATGAAAACTTAGCAGATCACTTAACAAAGCCTCTACCTGGCACCAAACTTTACAAGCATGCTGAAGGAATAGGACTTAAATTGGCTGAAAGTTTCATGCCCATTTGTGATTAGTATTTGGATAAGGGATGTAATGTACAATTATTATTTTAATGAAATAAAATATTGGTTATGTTTATTTATTCATTGTCTTAATAATATATCCTATATTTGCATGTTTAAATCCATGAATAAATTATTATTCTAAATTGTCCGTTGTCGATTAATGATATGGGAATATCATTAAACTAAGACAAATTTGAGTATTGGTTTAGGATATACTTGAAAGTATATTGATGCGTAGTCATACCAATTTCACATGATATTCAATGAATTGAATATTGGACTTATCCCAACAATATGATTTAATGTTAAATGTGAGAATCATATTTAAAGTTATCCTCAGACTTGAGATACCAGATAAGTGTCATGGATGAAGTGCATTTTTGTGAATCAATCTACCGCTCACCGTAATAGGGAGTTATAAGGGTTGTTTTCAGAAGTGTTGCAAAGTTCATGGGTTGTTCTTATAGTCAAGAGAGAATTTGTTCCTTCTGATTTGTTGAGAAGTTTAATACTGCTGGGCCCCTCGTAGGGTTGACAAAATGTATGGGTGGCTACGCCCAAAGTATATCTGGAATACGTTCAGATGTTTTGGTAATTTTGTTCAATCATAAAGAGACGAGAAACAGAATATTAGTAAAGAATCTCACATCTTTATTAAATGTAGTATTAGAAACAAAAGGATAATTATAACGATGAATCATTAAAGGTTTTTCCAGGAAACCTAGCTCGAGTCGTGCTAGGGGCATTGGAGTGTTACAAGACGCTAACCAATGTCATTTTACTATAAATGGATATACGAGTGGGAGCTGTTAAATATTACGTATAAACATTAATAGGTAAATGTCTAGTAAAGAACTCGAAACCTCGGGATTGCACACAATACAAACGAGAGTCAAAGATTAATAAATATTAATTGTTGGATATATTTATTAATAACACAAGTTTAAGGACTAATGGTCGTTAGTTATTAATTGTACGGACTAACTATCATTAAAAGGAAACGAAAAGGACTAGATTGAAACTTGGTAACAAGAAGGATCCGAAACACCCTCTTTGGGTGTGTGGCCGGTTGATCAAGGCCCAAGGGGGGCAACCCATTGCCCTTGCTTGCTCTCCATGTTTTAACTAGTATATATACAAACCCAAGGGTCATTGTTTCTCACCTTTTACGCACACACAATACCCTAAAGTTTTCTCTTTTCCTTCTCTTGTTTCCAGCCGACCGAACACCCATAAATATTAAGGGTTTCGATTTTTGTTTTATAAAAACAATAACTTGTGTTTAATCTTGCAATTAATTTGATTCGGTATTAGTTTGTGTGTACAAGAACGAGGTAACAACTCATTATATCTGTTATCAAGGAATCGATCAATAAAAAGGTAAGGGATTGATCATTGATTCATAAACCCTAATTAGGGTTTATCAATTAATTCAAGATTTGCTTATTTGTTTCTTGTTCGAGCTAGAATCACCACGGTACGTTCCTATTTATGTTTTAGTTAATATTATGTGTTATACTTGATCCTAGCTTCCGCGTACGTGTACTTTGATTGTTAAATTCTAACAAAAACAACTGTTGATATACCCATAGTATGACGGAAGATGAATGGCTAAATGATTGGGAATCCGAAAATTGCAACATTATAGAATATTATGAAGATGATGATTGTTACTGTCCAGTGTGTAAATGGACATGTCAATGCATTCTGAAAGAATGTACTTGCTCAAAACATTAATTTAGAATTTTCAATGTCAGTTGTTTTATGTTTATTTTATACTAGACGAGTACCCGTGCATTGCAACGGATTTTCTAGCGGCATATAGTCATAGTGATATTTTGGTTACACAAATGATATTCTAGTAATTGTTTTGTGTAACGTTTTATTCTTATCAAAGCAGTAGGCATAGAGCGATGCTTGTCGAAAGTGGTCTTTTATTATTATTAACGGTAATAATTTAAAAAAAACCACATAATTACATTGTAGTGTCAAAGTTGTAACATGTTATATGCAAAAGATATTAAATTATTACCATTAATAATAATAAAAGACCACTTTCGCCTAGCGGAGTACCCGCGCCTAGCGGCAGCGGTTTCTAGTCGAGTACTCGCGCCTAGCGGCTTCGGTTTCTAGTCGAGTACTCGCAGCGGTTTTCAGACGCCATGGTCGCATAACGGTAACCATACATAGTTTTTAACAAATTTCGATATCGTTATATTTATAGTGTTAGGGAATTCTTTACGAAAAAATATTTTTTGAGACGTCATGGTTACATAGTGGCGACTATTTTTGTGGTGGCGTCGATATTTTTTGACAAAGTTTTGCCAGCGAATAATGTTCCTTCGAAAAATTGTATTCGTAGCGTTATGAGATCATTTTCGAAGAACCATATTTTTTATTGTTATGGTTGCATGACAGCGTGTATAGTATTATGGTATTCGCGTATATCGGCGGCAATGAATATTTACCAATGAATAGTTTCTCGAGTTGCAATGTTTTTGAACATTACGTCTTCAAATTATCAAATTATCAAAAAAAAAAAAAAAAAAGAAAAAAAAAAAAAAAGAAAATGATAGAAGCTTTTTTTTCCATCGGGTGATGTTATAAGTAAAATCTTTTTGAATGACATTTATCTTCCTTCTATAAAAAAAAAAAAGGAATCATAACTTTTTTTTGAAGAACTGTAGCACAATATCAGTTTCCAATGCAAATTCAAATTTGATGCCCTAAACCTCGAGATACCATTTTAGTCCCAACTCTCAAGATCATAAATTATGTACCATCCAATTTAATACATAAATTATGTACTTTTCAATTTAGATAAGGATACAATATTAGTAAATTCCAAATTTGACTCCTCGGCCAATAGACTAAATTGCCAATAGACAACTTTTGATCTCAAAGAACGATAATGCCATGATGTTTATCATCTTAATACTCTCCACGAATTTGAACTTTCAATATGGGCATTCAAATCCTAATCAAACCAATATAAAATCACACCAAAATCAATAACATTTCACACAACTTTTCTGCTAACCAAACTCAGATTGACCAAAAACACACAAATAATACAAAATCAAGCAACTTTCTACATGGGTAGCCCTTTCAAAGGACGTTATCAGAATGACAAAATGACTAAACGTAAGCACTCAACATGCACACAAAAGCCTAGTCCCAAGTCCATGAAACTTATCGACAAAATGACATAACTTACAGCTTAAACCTAATCATGTCACCTTATTTACCTGGAACTAACTTATGCAAACTACAGTTTAATCAAGGAGTAAAAATCATTTGCCTCAACATGAGAAAACTCGTTCATAGGGAATCGAATTTATCTATATAATGACTCTTTCAGACAATTACAAGAATTTTAACAACAATTTTAAAACTAAAGCATACTATTTTGGGCGATAGCAACAAATCCCTGCGAGGCAGCAAATTTTCCAGCGAGGGAGCAAATTTTCCGGCGAGGCAGCAAATATTCCGGGCGGCTAATCTAAAAGAAAAAAAACACATAGATCTATAAATATTAACAAAAAAAAATATTAACGAAAAAATTAACAAAAAAATATTAACGCAAATTTTCCGGCGAGAAATATTAACGAAAAAATAAAAAATTTCCGGCGAGAAATATTAACGAAAATATAAAAGAACTATACATTTTCCGGAGACAGCAGGATATCAGGTGGCGGCGGCAAAGGTTTCCGATTGGTGGCGTTGGCTGCAATAAAAAAAATGACAAAAATCTTGTGAAAACTTAGATATATGAGAAAAATATCTCCATATCTTTAAAAGAAATGTTTCAAATCTTTCTTAATATGTATGGATCTAATAGAAAAAACACAAAAAAACCTTAAAACATACTATTCCGGCGCTAGCAACTTTTTTCGGCGGGGGCAGTTTGTTTCAGCATCGGTGGCAGTGTTTCCGGTGACAGAGGCGGCTGTAACAAAAAAATAAAAAAAATGTTAATATTTATTAAAAAAAAAAACTTTTAGATCTACAAATAAAATATATAGATCTATAAAAAAAAAACTTAAAAACTTGCAAAATGTTTATAGATCTATTGAAACCAAAAAAAAAAATACCTCAAAACGGTGGTCGTGGGTCTTGGTGCCTCGTCGCGGTGCTTCGGTGTTCGTGGGGTTTCCTTGATGGTGACGTCCGGTGCACGGTGACGGCGGTAGAGGGATGCTGTGGTGATGGGGCTTCGGTAGTGACTGGGTTTCGGCTGTGGCGAGCTATTTGGTGGTGGTGGGGTTCGATGGAGGAGGGATTCCCGGTGGTGGAGAGAGTTGTGTTGGTGTATGAGAGTGTTTAGAAATGAGAGAGTTTTTTAGGTTAAAAAATGTGTGTGTTTTTTAGGAGAAGGTAATATGTTGAAGTAAATGAATTGGGATTGTATGTTAAGGGTAGTTTAGGGATTACATTAATTTCAGTTTTTCACCTTGACTTGTTTGACCAAATTTGCTTTATAATTAGTTAAGATATAAACAAAATTGTGTTTAATTTTAACAAATGGATATATTTTAATTATAAACGTTGTAATAGCAAAAATATAAATTTCTTTTTTAATTTGGCGTATAACGTTAGAGAGATTTAATTTGAGAACTTTTTTAAAAAAAATATATATATTCAAAAAAAAGCCTCACCAGTACAAAATTTTAAAAACTTATATTAAAAAAACAGTGTACGTTTACGGGAACCGTAACTACACAAATTAAAACCCAAAAATTAAGAATAGTAAATTATTAGAAAATTTTATAAAAAACCTCGCGCGAGCGCAGGTATTATACCTAGTTTGGAAATAACAATTAAAATTAAGCGTGGAAAAGAGAATATTAGAATTGACTTGGAAGCTCAAATGTTACATTTTATCGAGTAACACGCCGCATTGATGGATAATGATATCCGGCTAACTCCACTCGCTTTTATTTTTTGCTTCCTAACCCTCTTCCTGTTTGCTACCATTAAAGTAGTAATGGCAACAACAAATTTTTGTTGTAGGTTTTTATATAAGTTTAAACATTTTTTATAACTACAAAATTTGTAAGACACAATACATCTACAACTCTGCTGGCCAAGCTCCTTTGATTTTTAAAAACTTTGTGAGCCTTATTTCCCATCATCAGTCTCCTTTATTAATGTATGTATTTGGCCTCCCTAGCTAAAGCACATTGTGTTTATGCAAACCTTTTCATCCACTGAGCCATTTGTGTGAAATAGGTGGTATAGAGTGTGAAAACAAATGTTGTTAAAAAAATGTCACAAACAAGATTCGAACAAATTAAAAATAGATTGTGAAAGAAGTGTGGTAAATTTAAGACAAAAATACACCGTTGGTCCCTAAACTTTCCACGAAACATCACAGGGCACCTTAACTTTTTTTTAGTCGTCAGGCGTCCAAACAGTGAGATTTTAAGGCTGAATGCATCCCTCCACCAATATTTGCTGTTTGTTTTGTTTTTAGTGAAAGGCATAACGGTCATTTCATATATTTAGATTATTACTCATGTAAATCTCCTCATCTACTCTTCTTCTTATACTTTTAATGTTTTGTTTTGTAATGGTCATTTAATCATTATGCAAAACTAATCTATTAAGAACCACCGTATCTATCGAATCATTTTCTTGGAGTCATGCTGTCTTATGTGCTATATGTTTTATTTTCCCACATAAATGTATCTGCATATTTTCTTTGAACAACAAACGAGAGCTAGATAGGTTACAAGAAGATAATGTGAAACTGATGATGGTTTGGAGAGCCAATAAAACTACTCCATACATAGTAGTATATTCAGAATCAGACAAACATGCATAAAAATTGATCCTTTATACAATTTATTTCATAGTACAAAAATAATAGTATACTGAAGCAAAAACATACAGAAGTTCAAACATCTAATATATATTCTACAATATAATGTGTTCTAGAAAACTAAAAAGGCATAGGCAACAACAATATACAACATGCATTTTCAAGTATTTCTATTTCTTGCAGGATGTGCTTACTGGTGGAACTGATACAACGTCCACACTTCTAGAATGGGCACTTAGCGAGCTAGTAAGACACCCGCATATAATGAAAGAGCTGCAAACTGAGGTAATAAAAATAGCGGAAGGAAGATCTATGATTGCAGAAGATGATACACAAAATATGCATTTCTTGAAAGCTGTACTTAAAGAGACGTTGCGATTACATCCTCCACTCCCACTACTTGTTCCTCGAGAGTCAAGACAATATGTCAAGTTAATGGGGTATGATGTCGCACAAGGTACCCAAGTGATGGTCAATGTTTGGGCTATAGCATGAGATCCTATGCTATGGGAAGAACCAGATAAGTTTAAGCCACAAAGATTTCTCAACAGTTCTATCGACTATAAAGGGTTTGACTTTGAATTATTGCCATTTGGTGTCGGTCGAAGAGGGTGTCCTGGTATTCAGTTTTTCGCAGCTATTAGCGAACTTGCTTTAGCAAATATAGTGTATAAATATGATTTAGCATTGCCAAATGAAGGAAAACCTGAAGAATTGGACATGCATGAGATTTTCGGACTAACCGTTCATAAGGAGTCTCCTTTACTTGTTATGACAACTCCTCGTTTGTAGTTATTGCTCATATTTTGTAACTTTTATAGTACAAAATATAAATTTTATGATGAATAAGACTAGCTAAGCAGTTTACTTCAGTGAAGAATATGGTGTCTGCAACTTTGCATGATGAATAACACTTTGTATTCAAACACGTGAGTTATTTTTAAGAATATGTTGTTTTTGTAATCATAATTAGAAGTTTAGAACATCAACTATTTACTAAAAGAATGTGTAAAAAAAGGTTTGCGCTTCAGCCCAACCCACACCAGCTTGCCGAAACCGGCCCTAGATATTGACTCTTTTTGACCTGTCGTCTTACTAACCTTCCCATCTTGCCACCTCTATGGATCTAACAAAACTTTGAAATCCTGGAAACTCAAAGGCTGACCTCATCGACTAGTAAATTAGTATTGTTGATATCCCATTGTTAGTTTGTTACTACAATATTTGCTATAGAATATTAACGTTGTTAATTTGCAGTCAATTAACCAATTGAACACTGATGAATTCATTCTTAAGAAGAATATCTTGTCTGCATTTTCTTCTTAAAGGACACGAACATATTGCTTCTACCAGTTGCAAATCGTTTAGTATGTTTAGTAATGCAGTAGACTTAAGTAAGACATGGTTGAAGTGGTAAAAATCAGAAGAAGAAGAATAGAGGAGGAGATTTGCTTGAGTAATAATCCAAATATATGAAATAACCGTTATGCCCTTCACTAAAAACAAAACAAAACAACAAATATTGGTGGAGGAACGCATTCAGCCTCAAAATCTCACTGTTTGGGCCTGGCGACTAAAAAAAAGTTAAGGTGCCCTGTGATGTTTCTTGAAAAGTTTAGGGACCAACGGTGTATTTTTGTCTAAATTTAATGTTGTAAATCTGCCCATGGGGATCCAACCATCTCTCGTAAATATCACTTTGTTATAATCAAACTACTAAAGTATTTACACTATGTTCTTTGAAATTCTTGAAATGATTAATATCAACAATTTCAAAAGAACAATGTAGAACTTAAATGTTTTGGTAGTTTGATTATGGCAGAGTGATATTTATGAGAGATGCTTGGGGCTCAATGGTAAATTTCTACCATTAAATTTACCACACTTCTTTCACAATCACTCCTTAATTTGTCTGAATTTTGTCAGTGACATTTATGAGGGCATGAGTTAACCGGACCTCCTGTAGGGAGGGTTTGTGAAAGACAGTGATGCCGCCGCCTGTACTGTCAACATTAAAACTTGTATATTTTGACTAAAGTAGGTGGACCGCTCATGTTAGGGAGGGTCCGGTTAACACATCCCTTTTCATAAATAGCCATGTTTTTATGAAGAAAAAAATTGTTTGACTCAAGTGGAAGCGACAGTTTGCATAAACACAATGTGCTTTAGCTAGGGAGGATACTAACACCAATAATAGGGAGTCATAACGAGATATAAGACCCACAAATTTCAAAAAAGTAAAATAAGCTTGGCCAGTAGAGTTGTAGATGCACTCTTACAAGTTTAGTAGTTATAAAAATGTTTAAACTTATATAAAAACCTACTTGTTGTTGTCATTACAGCTTTAATGGTAGAAAACGTGAAGAGTGTGACGTAAGGATGGCAACGGGACGGGGGATTTGAGGGATTGTATTTCTCATTACATTCTTGTTTTACGATCTCCATCCACATCCCCGTGGAAGAATTGTGTTACATCACCATCCCCATCCCCAAGGGGATTAGGGATCCCGGCGGGATTCGGAGATTTTCCACCCTTAGTGAAATTTCATAAAAATTCCACCTACTCGTAAAAAATATAAGAATTTTAACTCTTAAGGTGTCTCAACAAACATACATCACACCTAGTTAGATTAATTACAATTTTAATTCATCTTTAAAGGATCGTAAACATTGTAACATCACATATAATACAAAAACAATATGTATCATATGTGTGTACTCGGACAAAATAGTTAAATCATATGTAGTTGATGCTTGTACTTCTAATTCTAAAGGTGTTTGATCCTATAAATATCACATATGCATATGAAAATACATGTCGATACTCATAAATATATATACGTATACATATACAAGTTGATCAAGTACGGACATAACATATAGATTTTAGGTACTTATAGACTAGAAAGATCGGGTCGGGGCCTGGTTCGAAGAATTATGTTATCCCATCCCCGCCCCATCTCCGGTTTCATATTTCGGAGATTCTCCATCCCCCTTCCCATTCCCGGTCAACTCTAGGATTCCCCAGTCAAAACGGATTTGGGGCTCGGGTCCCAATCGAGTAGGGATGTTCTTTTCCATCCTTAGGGTGAGTGACAATACAAGAAAAATACGTTCACGTGGCAAAATGTATTAGCCATTTCAAAAAATTTGGTCTCGGAAAGCCATTTTTCTTGTAGTGTTATGAGTCAAATATATAATGTTTGAAGAGAACGAATGTTAAGGTTAGGAATGATAGGCTTCAAGAATTTTAAGGATGCAATGTTTAAACACCGAAAGTTGTAAAATATGAATTAGATGTAATATTAATTGTGATTTTGTGATTGCATAAACGTTTATTTATAATAGAAGCATAATTTAACGAACAAGCAATTTACGCAATGTGATGTTAGTCTTAGGGTAAGTTTGTTTTTCCAAAGAAAGTGTAACAAATGCAAATTCCCCGGGTTGTTCTCCCAACGAAGGTTTGAATCGAGGTTTGCCGGTTCGGTGTCGTTTAAACGTGAAGTGAATAGTGTATAAAGTGATCTTTTGGTTTTTACACTAAGATATATGAAATAACAATAAAAATCAAGAAATAATGTAGAGAGTTCAAGAATATAAAACACACATTACAAGAAACGTAAAACGAATTAACAAAAGTGAAATTAAACGTAACGTAACGTAACAAAAAGTGAAATCTAATGAAAAAGACTCCTAAAATTATAAAATAAATTTCTACAAATCCTAAATATTCAAAAATAATTTTGAGAAAAGGAATTATATTTTTATGACTTTTTATTTATTTATTATGAATTAATTTTTAATTTTGAATTGTTAAAAATGACTAAAAATACAAATAATTGTGAAAAACAACTAGAAAAATACAATTTAACTTTTGAAAAATCTAAATAACCTAAAAATAATTTTCTAAACTAATTTTATGTTTTTTATTGCTTTTTCTGAATTTTTATGAATTTTCAATGATTTAAAAACGATTAAAAACTAATTAAAAATAGGAAAAATAGCAAATGATTAAGGAAAATTATGAAAATTTCTGAAAAAATCTAAAATATTATAGGAAACCTACGAAAAATAAAATCAGAGAAAAACTAAGCTTGAAAAGCTCTTTTAGACTAATAAGCAGTTTGGAACAAGCTTAAAAATAAGCAGTAGTGAACTAAGTTAAGCAAAAAGCTTAGAGAAGGTTCACACAACATATATAAGCTCAGTACTACTCAAGTAACTTAGATAAGCTCAAGAAATA
Source organism: Artemisia argyi (assembly GCA_030686995.1). Taxonomy (NCBI): domain Eukaryota; kingdom Viridiplantae; phylum Streptophyta; class Magnoliopsida; order Asterales; family Asteraceae; genus Artemisia; species Artemisia argyi. Next base: position 33,398,837 of record CM060698.1, read on the forward strand.
AGCCAATAAGCACAAATCAGATGCTAATTATTAAACAAAAATAGTGGCTAAATCAGCTACTTCAAGCTATCAAAAAGCTATTGTATCCTAAAAGCTTGTAGCTCCAAAGTTCTGGATCTAAGTAGCCTTTGTAAGACAATAAACACCTTTAATAAATCCAAATTATTTATATAAGAAACTCTTAAGAACAATGTATACTTGATGTTAATGCGGAATGTTAACACAATCAGTAAGAATACCACATGGATTTACTAACTTTTATACTTTATTAAACTTGAAAACTTGGCATAGAACACAATGCCGTAGGGTTCCTTTTATAATATAAGGAAACTATAATACTACAAAACGTGTGAAAGGATACATGCATATCTTCTCCTAAGATATCTATCCGTGTGCATATCCTTTCCTATAATATCTCCTAAGATATCTAACTTGTTAAGCAAAACAGACTTAACAGTCTAAAACATAAACATACTTAACTGGTGTCTGCCAGACTTAACTTAGTACTAGAAGACTTAACTATCTACCTGACTTAACTAACTAATCCAGACTTAAGTCTGGTTACAAATAATTCCTAACAATCCTCCCCTAACTTGATCTTCATGCTTCATGATCTTCAAGTTCCTTTCTTCAAAAATGCTTTGAGGATTTTGAATATGATCTTTCTTGGAATTATTTTGGAGCTGCAACCTTTTGTTGAATCTTCATATTTGTGCAGCATAATATATTAGCAGCCACTTGATTTTTTCAGCAGCATTGACAGTATGTACATCAAATCGCAAGTTTCATACTATTCTCATCACATCCAGGTGTGTTAACACCTGTGAGAGGTGAATCATTGAAAATTTAATGGATTTGATGTCTCTTTACCAGTTAGCCATTAACTCTGGAGTAGCCAATGTTTTAGTACAAGACCATGGTACATTGATAACCATATGATTTTTAACAAACCATCAGCTATCAACGGATTTGATTTGTCTTTACCAAAAGCTGTTTGCTTTTTGGACTAGCCAACTCTTTGATGGAAGGCAGTCATCATCTTGGTGAGTTGATTACCAATTATGGTTTTCCACAGCTTTTACCACAAGCCATAACCTTGTGGGTAGCCAACTCTACACTATCATAGATATGGTGAGTTGAATACCATAAAATTTTTGGCAAATTGTCAGCCATAAACGGATTTGAGATATCTTTACCTAGAGTCGTTTGCTCTTGGATTAGCCAGTCCTTATGTGGGTTAGATATGGTGGACTGATAATCATTTATTGTGTTAGTGCACGGCACATCCACCAATTATTATTTCTCAAAAAATCCATTTATTCCAATTCATTCAAACATAGCTAAGGGTTCATAACATAAAGTGTGAATATCAAACCCTTCTATGCTTTTTCAAAGGTTTTACCATTTCTGCTTCCTATTGAATTCTTTCAATTTCAAGAAAGATTGCTTCATCTTCTCTAATCTGCATATTTGACTTCTTAGATAGGGAAGTTGTCTAAGCAACTTATTTTCCTTCCCTTTGGGCAATGCTTGGTTGAGCAGACTTAACCTTTGAAGCAGACTTAATGATTTCACCAGCCACAAATCTTTCCCTTAACCTTGTCCTTTGCTTGTGACTTTGACTCAGATTTATAATCAACTCTGCATCTTCAAGTCTAGGTGAACTAATAGCTGTAGACTCTGAGGATTAATTTTCTGTTGTTTGAGCCAAATACCCCTTGTTTGGATGACTTTTCTGAATCAGCATCTTCAGAATCAGTAATATGAATGCCTAGTTCTTCCAAAATGTGTTCTAGACTTAACCTTCTTGGTTGTCTTAGTCAGTTGAAGCTCCAAACCATTTACTTTTGTGAGAAGGGAAGTAACTAACAGCAACAGATCATCCACATTCAATGTGGAGGTGGCTTCATGAGTAGATGATGGGGATGCAGAGGAACTTAGTTCAAGTGTGTGCACTGGAGCAAACTGAGGTTCAGATGGAACTGAAGGGCCTGCACAAAGGTTAGAAGAAGCAAAAAACATAGCCACAGATAATGGTTGCTCAATTCCTGTAAAACCACTCATCATATTACTAAAAACCTTTTCTTTGAGGGGTTTAATGGAATAAATCATGTTGTTTGTAGGTTCAGTATTCAAAACCATTTGCAGAAAACGAGGGTACATCAAATTTATGTGTACTTTTCACATTAGCCACCATACCATTGACAATCAATTTAGAAAAATTAAAATTTCTTCCAAGTGAAAGACAAACTATGGTAGAAGCAAGTTTGGTATCAAATTGATCCCATCCTCCACTTCTGGAACTTAAACATTGAAGCAAATGGTGTGCTAAAAATCTCCATTGAGGTGAAAGATTTCTTTTTATGAAAGTAAGGTTTTTATCAATGGGATATCCAATGTGTTTCATACCCTCAACAAGAAATTTATGTGGCAACTTATAATCGCCTGAAGCATCATTTAAGTGAAGAGAATCTTGAATTCATGCTTTAGTAACAACTGATGAGAGGAAAAGTATACCGCTTTTGGGGGGTCATTTAAGGCGAAAGTCGAGATTATCTGATCAAGTATTGCCCTAAATCGTTCCTTTTGTCATTTTAGGTACTTTTGAGAGGAAATTTGCAAAAGGAAGCATTTTGGATGTTTTTTGGAGTGAAAAAGTGAAGAAAACGACAAAGTCTCAAAATCATGCTGAAAATTGTACTTGGCGGTGTCAGGGAATACTAGTGACGGCGTCATGATTTGACAAAGAGGTGGATAAATCAAGTTACACGTGACGTGCTAGAGAGGTTTTTGAAGATTTGTACATGACGACGTCACCAAGGCCATCAAGAGTAAATTGCACATGACGACCAAGACCAAATTTACACATGACAACGTCAGAAGTGGATCTAGGCAATACGAGTATTATTTTGGTGGCGAGTTGACGGAGTCAGACCCTACTCTTGACGCCGTCAGAGTGTAAAATATATATACACTTTTCTAGTTTTCATTCATTGTGTGCAACTTTGAAGGGAGAAAACCCTAGACGAATTTTACTGCAATTTTGAGGGTTTCAAACCCTTGTTTCATCCATGCTTAATTGAAGATAAGTTTTCCAACAATCATTCAATATGTCTATGTGTTGTTTGCTTATATCTTATGCTTGTCTTCTCTTTAACATGCTAAGCTAGGTTTTCTTTGTGTTTGCTTAGATGTAATAAAACTTAGATATTGATTATTGGTTGTTTGTTTGTTTATAATTGTTGTGGATGAATGAATTCGATGTTAGGCTTAAGAAAACTGACAGAATACCAATTGGTAACTTGTTTGAACATCTTAAGAAACATGATCGGAGGTGTACTACGATAAATTGGTTATATTTAATGCATAGGTAACTACTAATGAGGCCATGTTAGGAGCTAGTAGTCGCCTCGACATAGGAAGAGATAGAAGCTTATAGAGTTAGAGAAGATCGTACACGGCCCAACGAATGGTATTAAGGAATATAACCCATCATCCATGCAATTGTAACAAACTAATCAACCGGTAAAAGATAGCTAGGGAGTAGTGAAATCTAAGTAAACACATTTTCTCTTATTATTGTTGTTGGGAATTATACTAACAGTTACCACTGATCAGCAAGGAGATAACCACTATTGAAGAATGCATTAGCAGTGGAAACACATTACCACTGCTAGTACATATTATTACCACTGCTGCAGGATAATTGTTAGGAAACGTGTATTTAGATAAGTATAGAAAAGATCTTGTGTATATTCCATTATTCTCTACTTATACTTATCTTGTAAAGGACTCCTTGTGTCCTATAAAAGGAGGTCCTATGTTTAGGTTTATACATGTATCAAAGTAGAGAGCTTCAAGGTGTAACCCTACTGATAAGCTAGATCACTCATATTATTATTCTTAATAATATTGGAGCTAAACGTTTGGTTAATATTCTTTATTCATACAACTGTTCTCATTCATATACAACTCACAAACAAACTTACATACAAGCCTTCTAAGTATTAATAAGTATATTCCGCATACTTATTAGTATCATTCAAAGTATCACTATAACACAAGTCGTGTGTTTAGATCCATCAAGTGGTATCAGAGACAGGTTTTTGATACTTTGAGTTAGAAGATCCAAAGTTTACAAATTCATACAAGATTCAATGGAGATGGAGAACAGTCAGTCCAACATTGCTGCTAAGCTTCCTAAGCTTAAACTGAATGACTATGAGATGTGGAGGATAATGATTACCAATTCTTTTTGGTGCAAGACTATGCATTTTGGGAGATCATTATGTATGGATATTCGTTCAAGCTAGGTGCTTCTACAGAGACTATTGATGGCAAGGAAGTGCAGAAGTTGAATACAGGTCCAGTTACATCTGAAGAGAGACTCCAGAAGAAGAATGATCTGAAAGCCAGAAGTTTATTGCTTATGACCCTTCCTAGGGTTCAGATCTTAACCTTTAGTAAGTACAAAACTGCTAAGACCTTATTTGAAGAGATCTGCTCTGTTTTTGGTGGTAATGATTCTACCAAGAAGACACAGAAGACCTTGTTGAAACAAACCTATGAAAATTTTTGTTCAACAAGTAATGAATCTATTGACAACATCTTCACTAGGCTTCAAAAGATTGTAACACAAATCACAGTATTTGGAATTGAGGTAGAAAGGGAAGACCTCAATTTAAAGTTCTTAAGAAGTCTATCTCCTGAGTTTCACACCAATGTTGCTTTTTGGGAAGACAAGCCTGAATTAGAAAACATGAAGCTCAATGATCTTTACAATAACTTTAAAGTTATTGAACAAAGGTTGAAGAAGGCTGGTATGCTAAGTACAAGTTCAGGGAACTTAGCTCGTATCTCATCATCTGTGGGTGATAGTTCTGATGATGAAAGTGATGATGATGAGGATGCTGCTCACATTGCTGTTTCCACTGGCAGTGCAAGTGTTACCACTGCTAGTTCTAAAAAGCAGATTGCTGGTCTTGGAGATTCTAATTTCTATGCCTATCTCTCAAGTAAAGTCAATGGTTCAATTCTTACAAATGAAGACTTGGATCAAGTTGATGAAGATGACATGGAAGAGATGGATATAAAATGGCAAGTTGCATTGCTGAGTTTAAAGGCAAAGAAATTCTAGAAAAGGACTGGGAGGAAGATCATTATCAATGGTAATGAAACTGCAGGTTTTGATATGAAGAAGGTAGAGTGTTACAACTGTCGCAAGATGGGACACTTTGCCAGGGAATGTAGGAAGCCAAAGAAGCCAGATAATAGGTCTACATGGTACAAGCAGGACAAGAAGAAGGAGCCTACAGTTGAAGAACCAAAGGTGTTGTTGGCAATTGATGGTGTAAGCTATGACTGGAGCTATATGGCTGATGAAGAAGAACCATCTGAGGAATCTGCAATGATTGCAACTGAACTTGCTCTTATGGCTTTCTCTTATTTTGAGGTACATTCAAATAATGGTTGTTCTAAATCTTGTAAAGCTTTAAAAGAATATGAAAATCTAAAAGAGCAATATGATGAACAGAGATTAGAGCTAAATCAAACTAGTTATAATCTAGCTAATCATAAGAGAGGTCTTGCTGTTTTAGAAGCACATATAGAACACTATAGAGCTAATTGTTGATATAAATAATGTTTGAAAAGGTTATTAATATCTCTCAATAAACCTATGTTTTGATAATCACAAAACTCAAATCAAATTAAGTCAAGATTAAGACGTAAACAAGTATTTGGTAACAAATATTTACCTCTACATCTTATATCACTTAAGGTATGCATAAACTAAGCATCTTATGCATTACATGATCAAAGGAAATTTTGTCTTAAGACATAACATCTTATAAAATGATATAAACATTTTATATATATTTGTAAATCATTTTTGGTAATGCTATATTAAACCACAAAGATATGATTTCAAATTTCCAACCAAAAAGGGCAAATTTTATCCAGAAAAACTTTTCCAACGTTCAGGAGGGCGGCCCCCTTAATTTTACTAGGCGGCCCCCTTAATGATTAAGGGGACCGGCCCCTAATTAAGGGGACCGGCATGCTCCAGAACAGTAAAATCTGGCCCTATAAATATTGGATCATTTCACACATTTTTCTCACCTTTTTGCAATATAAACTTTCTGATCCAACCTCCATTTCTAGATCTAAAATCCTTTGATCATATAATTCATAAGTCTTTGTTTCCAAGTGATCCAAAGCTTCATCCATTCAAGTGCAAGAAGAAGAACACTTCTCTACATCCATCTAATTGTAGTAGTGTTGTGAATAGCTAGTTTGATATTGTAGTTGTGGTAGATATTTGTAAAAGTGTTGTGTAAATTTGTTGATAGTAGAAACTAGGTGTGTTGTAAAGTAGTTTAGTAGTTGTGAATTAGTTGTGCATAGAAGAAGGTGTGAAGTTGTGAAGGTGTGAAGAAGGTGTGAAGCCTTGAAGAAGTTGTGAAGTTGTGAAGAAGGTGTGAAGCCTTGAAGAAGTCGTGAGATTGGTTCTAGCTACGATTAGAACTCGACATTTAGCTTAGTGTCGTTAACTCGTGTAAGCCAAGGTGTGTAAGGTTTCTCCATCATAAGGATTTTGTTGACATAGTGAAGAAAACTCTCGAGTGTGGTACTCGGGGAGTAGAGTAGAGCAAGGAAGGTGTCCTTGTAGCCGAACCACTATAAATTCGTGTGTTGTGGTTTGATCTTTCTAACTCTATCTTTTCTTCATTACATTTCAATACTTTCATTACTTGACTAGAATTGCTCATATTTGTTGTCATTTGAATTCACTTGAGATCGAATCGAAAGTTTTTAATAACCTACAAAATATTTTGATAATAAACTTTTAAAAGGACGTAAAACTATTCAATACCCCTTCTAGTTTTCCACAATTGGTATTAGGAGCCACGTCTAGCAAGATCTTTAAAATATATTATATTTTAAAACTTGTAACGATCTATGGAATCTGAAAAATATTTAGAAGGGCAATCTATGCAAAGACCACCACTATTTGAAAGTGAGGGATTTTTATATTGGAAAAATCGATTCGAAACTTATGTGAAGTCAAAAGATATAGATCTTTGGCATGTTATTACTAATGGTGATTTTTTACCTATTCAAAATAACCCTGAAACTAAGAAAGATGAAATCGTACCTTTTGAAAAACAAAATGATGATTTAAAAAGAAAACTTGCTAAAAATAATGAAGCAAAAATGGTTATTTATAATGCGCTACCACGTAAAGAGTACGAAAGGATCTTTATGTGTGAAACCGCAAAAGAAATTTGGAACTCTTTACTAATAACTCACCAAGGTAATAGTCAAGTCAAAGATAATAAGATAGATCTACTTGTTCAACAATATGAGCAATTCATGATTTCGGAAGAAGAATCAATTGATAATGCTTTTGCTAGATTTAACACTATCATCACAAGTTTAAAAGCACTTGATGAGAATTTTTCTAGTAAGAATTTTGTTAGGAAGTTTCTTAGGGCTCTTCATCCAAAATGGCGAGCTAAAGTGACGGCTATTGAAGAATCGAAGAATTTGTCAACATTGCAACTTGATGAATTAATTGGAAATCTAAAAGTTTACGAAGTCATCATTAAGAAGGACTCCGAAATGGTCAAAGAAAAACGAGAGCAAAGCAAGTCAATCGCCTTGAAAGCTAGAAAGGAATCTAGTATCGAAGATAGCTCATCTTCCGAAAGTGATGACGAAGAATACGCCATGGCCGTAAGAGATTTTAAGAAATTCTTCAAAAGGCGAGGAAGATTCGTAAGACAACTGCATGATGAAAAGAAAACATTTCAAAAGAGTAAAGATGACAAGAACAACAAGATTGAAAGAAAGTGTTTCAAGTGTGGTGATCCAAATCACCTCAACGGAAAATGTCCAATGATGACAAGAGATCAAAATCAAAGAGCTTTTGTTGGAGGTGCTTGGAGTGATAGTGATGAAGATGAGAAAGAAACGACAAAAGAAGAAGAGTGTCTTATGGCGAATACATCAAATGAGGTACGTTCCGAAACTGAATATTTTAGTGATGAAAGTTTATCATTAGATGAAAAAGATCTAGATAATGAATATAATAGGCTATGCAAATTAGGACAACTAGTAATGGCTAAAAACAAATCACTAAAATATATAAACAATCAATTGGAAAATGAAGTACTTGAACTAAAAATTAAAATACATCAACTTGAAAAAGGTAAAGAAATTTTTGAAGAATGCAAATCATGTCAAGTGCTTAAAGATGAAAACGAAATACTTAGGGAAGAAATCCGCAAACTTAATAAATTTGAAAATAGTAGTCACTGACTTAATAAAATAATAAGTGTTCAAAGAACATCCGGAGATAAAACCGGTTTAGGATTTAACTCAAATGAAGCTTCAACTAGTGAGATTAAAAATGTCAAATTCGAAAATGAACCTAACGAACAAAAACCTCTAAAATCTAATCCTAAGTATATACTTGTAAATGATAGAAAAATACCTCTTGCCAACAATGAAGAAGTAAAAGCTTTTTATAAACCGTCTTTAAAAAACGAGGTAGGATCTTCTAAATCTAAGACAAGATCTAAAACACCACCACCTAGAAAATCAAATAATTCTAAACCTAGGTCTAAAACACCTCAGCCAAGAAGAAACCAAAATAGGCAAAACTATAATAACAATAGTAATCAAATCTGGAACTACCAACAAAGCTACAATCCTTGGGGTATACTACCACCTTTCATGCATCCTAGTCAAATGTTAAACATGTTTGGACCAAACAACTTTGGACCAAAGAGACAGTGGGGATCGAATGGCTAGATGAACATTCCTTGAGGCAATCTTGAAGTTTCTCTCAACATAGACTTTTTCAAAGTCTATATGTCATCTTGATGATTTTGAAGATTTTTTGAAGACCACCGGGTACGCCATTCTTTCATAACTCATTGCCATGCTTAGATAAATATGCTTTAGTTAATTACATTGTGTGCATAGATATAGCTTGCCTTTTTTCTCTCTACTTGTTCGATCATATATATACTTAATTACATATATATACTCTTATACTTAATATATATATATATATATATATATATATATATATATATATATATATATATATATATATATATATATATATATATATATATATATAAAATTGCTTGCACATAACCTAGATACATCATTGACTTTCTAGAACTCCAGGAAATTGTTCTTTATCGAACCCTTTCCTTCCCCCCCCCCCCTCGCGGTATTTTATTAAGTCCTCTTTTAGGAGACTCATGATGATGAAGGGATATGAGTCAAGTGGACTTTTATCATGCAAGAACGCCTTCGCACGTGAACACTATAGATGAAACAAACTCCTCTCGCCGACTATATCCTATCTCCGCTACTATCTTTCAAACCTCACCCATCAACCCATCTTTCACTCACATTTATACTTATATATATATATATATATATATATATATATATATATATATATATATATATATGTATATATATATATATATATATATATATATATATATATATATATATATATATATATATATATATACACACTTATTCACAAATTCCCGAACACACCTCAAACCCTTCATCAACTTAACACTTTGATCATTTTATCCAAAATTATCAAAGGTACATTTTAATTATCGAAACGGTAATTAAAAATTGTTAAGATTTCATCATCGTGCCAATAAACATTTACGTATTTTTGATATATTATAAATCTAATTAGATACGTATAAATATTTATGTTCCAGAAATCAATTCCACGAAATTTCGAAAATTTCAAAGGCGGCCCCCTTAAAGATTAAGGGGACCGGCTTGTTATTGAGGGCGGTCCCCTTAATGTTTAAGGGGACCGGCCATCTGACACTTCCAAATACGTTTTCCACCTTATTCTCATTCCCAAACACCCCATTTGCTCATTCATCTCTTCCCCATTGCTGTTGAGTACGAACCAAAACACCCAAAACCATCAAAATCCTCCACCATATCACCAATCCGGGGTTATTTCGCAAGGGGCAAACATCAACCAAACATATAACAACATCTTTTTTAAGTTTTTCAACATGCATTTCATCACATTTCATTCAATTTGGTGTCTAATCAATAATTATGCATTTTATTAAAATTTATTTTAATTCGAATTTAAGTGTAATAGAAGCTAGAAATTGAACTACCAAATTCTTCCCATAGGATTAAGATGATGTATTGCAACTCAAATTTAGTATAACATATCATTTTGTCAAAATCATTAATCGCCCATAAACCCTTGTTAAATTTTATTTTTCCAAGAGGCACATTGTTGATATAACTCTTAAAAACTACTTAAAACTTACTACATTACAATGTTTTAACGTTCTAAACAATCAAAACATACTTCTCAATTTGTTATAAAATGGTTCATGAAGACAACATGGGCCTTTTGGTTCATGAACAAACTATAACTATATGTAGTTATTTGAAACTTAAAACTGGTTCATAAAACTTGTTAATACTACTAGAATCAATAGACAGTCCCCTAATTAAGGGGACCGGCCACGCTCCAGAACAGTAAATCTTTCCCCTTTAAATATTGGTTCATTCCACAGAATTTTCTCACCTTTTTGCACTAAAAACCTTCTGATCTAATCTCCATTTCTATCTCAAAAATCCTTTGATCATATAATTCATAAGTCTTTGTTTCTAAGTGATCCAAAGCTTCATCCACTCAAGTGCAAAAAGAAGAACACTCCTCTACATCCATTAAATTGCAGTAGTGTTGTGATTAGCTAGTTTCATCTTGTAGTAGTGCTAGATACTTGTAAAGTGTTATGTGAATTTGTTGATTGTAGATACTAGGTGTGTTGTATAGTAGTATAGTTGTTGTGATTTAGTTGTGCATAGAAGAAGGTGTGAAGTAGACAAGAAGAAAAGGTGTGAAGCTATCTTGAAGAAGTTGTGAAGGTGTGAAGAAGGAGTGAAGTCTTGAAAAAGTTGTGAGATTGGTTCTAGCTACAATTAGAACTCGACATTTAGCTTAGTGCTGTTAATAGGCGTAAGCCAAGGTGTGTAAGGTTTCTCCGCCATAAGGAGTTTGTTGACATAGTGAAGAAAACTCTCGAGTGTGGTACTCGGGGAGTAGAGTAGGGCAAGGAAGGTGTCCTTGTAGCCGAACCACTATAAATTCGCGTGTTGTGGTTTGATCTTTCTAACTTTATCTTTTCTTCCTTCTATTTCAATACTTTCATTATTAGATTAGTCTTGTTTGTATTTGTTGATAATTGAATTCACGTAAGATCGAATCGAAAGTTTTTATAAGCTACAAAAGTTTTTCAAAAATAAATTTAAAAAGGACGTAAAACTATTCAACCCCCCTTCTAGTTTTCCACAATTGGTATCAAGAGCCACGTCTTGCAAGATCTTTCAAATATATTGTATTTTAAAACTTGTAACGATCTATGGAATCTAAAAAATATTTAGAAGGGCAATCTATGCAAAGACCACCACTATTTGAAAGTGATAGATTTTTATATTGGAAAAATCGATTCGAAACTTATGTGAAATCAAAAGATCTAGATCTTTGGCATGTTATTACTAATGGTGATTTTTTACCTATTCAAAATAACCCCGAAACAAAGAAAGATGAAATCGTACCTTTTGAAAAACAAAATGATGATTTAAAAAAAAAAACTTGCTAAAAATAATGAAGCAAAAATGGTTATTTATAATGCGCTACCACGTAAAGAGTACGAAAGGATCTTGATGTGTGAAACCGCAAAAGAAATTTGGAACTCTTTATTAATAACTCACCAAGGTAATAGTCAAGTTAAAGATAATAAAATAGATCTACTTGTTCAACAATATGAGCAATTCACAATTCCGGAAGAGGAATCAATTGATAATGGTTTCGCTAGATTTAACACTATCATCACAAGTTTAAAAGCACTTGATGAGAATTTTTCTAGTAAGAATTTTGTTAGGAAGCTTCTTAGGGCCCTTCACCCAAAATGGCGAGCTAAATTGACGGCTATTGAAGAATCAAGTCAACATTGCAACTTGATGAATTAATTGGAAATTTGAAAGTCTACGAAGGAATTATAAAGAAGGACTCCAAAATGGTCAATGGAAAACTAGAGCAAAGCAAGTTAATCGCCTTGAAAGGTAGAAAGGAATCTAGTAACGAAGATAGCTCATCTTCCGAAAGTGATGACGAAGAATACGCCATGGCCGTAAGAGATTTCAAGAAATTCTTCAAAAGGCGAGGAAGATTCGTTAGACAACCACATGATGAAAGGAGAGCATCTCAAAAGAATAAATATGACAAGTATAGCAAGAATGAGAGAAAGTGTTTCAAATGTGGTGATCGAAATCATCTCATTGGAAAATGTCCAATGATGTCAAAAGATCAAAATCAAAGAGCATTTGTTGGAGGATCTTGGAGTGATAGTGATGAGGAGGAGAAAGAAACGACAAAAGAAGAGAAGTGTCTTATGGCAAAAACATCAAGCGAGGTACGTTCCGAAACCGAATATTTTAGTGATGAAAATTTATCGTTAGACGAAAATGATTTAGATAATGAGTATAATAGACTATGTAAAATAGGACAACAAGTAATAACTAAAAACAAATCACTAAAACATATAAACAACCAATTAGAAAATGAAATACTAGAACTTAAAATTAAGATACATAAATTAGAGAAAGGCAAAGAAATTATTGAAGAATGTAAATTATGTCAAGAGCTTAAATGTGAAAATGAAATACTTATAAGAGAAATTTGTAAATTTGACAAATTTGAAAATAGTAGTAACTCACTTAAGAAAATAATAAGCATTAAAAGAATATCCGGAGACAAAACCGGTTTAGGATTTAACCCAATTGAAGCTTCATCTAGTGAAACAAAAAATGATAAGAAAAACATCCCAAATACATCCCAAATACATACTCATAAATGATAAGAAAATACCTCTTGCTAGTGATGAAGAAATAAAACTGTTTTATAAACCATCTTTAAAGACCAATGTAGGATCGTCTAAACCTAAAACAAGATCTAAAACTCCACTACCTAGGAAACCAAATAATTCTTATCCTAGATCTAAAACACCTCAACCAAGAAGAAACCAAAATAAACAAAACTACAACAACCCTAGTAATCAAATGTGGAACTATCAACCAAGTTACAACCCTTGGGGAATACTACCACCTTTCATTCATCCTAGCCAAATGCTGAACATGTTTGGACCAAACAACTTTGGACCAAAGAGGCAATGGGGACCAAATAGCTAGATCAACATTCCTTATCACTATCTTGGAGTTCTATCGCCATAGACTTTTGCATTGTCAATTTATCATCTTGAAGATTTAGAAGATTTTTTTTGAAGACCGCCGGGTACGTCATTCTTTCTCTACTCATTGCCATGCGTAGATAATTTTTTCCTTTGTTGCTTTGCTTGCTTAGATATAATTTGCTTCCTTTTTCTTCTTGAACATATACATACATACATACATATATATATATATATATATATATATATATATATATATATATATATATATATATAGGGGTGCGTTCAATGCAGTACCAATATTAGATACAGTACTTTACAGTACCACTTTAGAGCAATCTAGACCCTTGGATCATTTGATCAATGGTTAATAATACATGATAGCATTTATGTAAGATTTTTTTAATATTCAAGGATTTTTCTAAATTCAAAAGGGCATAATAGTAATAATATGTTTTTACTTATTATTTAATATTTTCAATAAGAAACGTTTTTTTTTCATCCATTAATTTTCGGAATTAAAAAAAATGATTTTTTTGTAGGTTTTTTTTTTTTTTTTTTTTTTTTTTTTTTTTTTTTTTTTTTTGTATATTTTTTTTCCCTTCAGCAAACAAGTTTTCAAAAAACATATGTGCATATGTGTTTTTCTTAAGAATGTAAGTTTATATGTGTTTATTGTATACAATTTACAATTTTTTTAAGCATCGAAGGTTTTTTGCTCAAGAAGGTAACCGCACATATGTTTCTAATATATATTCTTTAAACTTCAAAGTTTTTTGCTCAAGAAGGTAAACAATATGCATATGACCTCTAAATTTTTAATAGATCAAAAACATACATGTCATATACAGAAATTGATATTAGATAAAAGACAATCAAAAACAAAAGTATTATCAAATTCATTATAGCATATGTGCACGTCTTCTAAAAACATATATGCACGCCCTTCGATAACATATGTGCATGCCTTCTAAAAACACAAGTGCATTCGTTGGTCATCTTCATCACACACCGTCTTTCCTATGATTGAGTCATCCCCACTGAAACAAATATATATAAAAAATTAAAAAAAAAATAGTTATATCAAATTATGCATTTTAAATTAATTGTAAAACTAGTTGATAAAATAAAACTTAAACAAAAACATATATGTGCCGAACTATATGCACAATCTAAACACACGTGCACAAATTAAAACTTATATGCATATACATATTTCTTTGATTTCATATCAAGGTTAAAACATATGTGCACACTTCACTTTTACACAAGCCACAAAACACATATGCACCATTTGCTTATAAAGGTAAACCAAAACTAAAACATGACCTTTAGCAACTACTAACATGATTTTAGTGTAAGGCATACATGCATTCACATCGTACCAAAAATATAGTTAGCCAAATAATAAATTCAATTTGTAATTAAAATGCCAAATTAAAAACCAAAGAAAAAGACCAATTGAGCAAAAAAAAATCTGTAAGGATCCAAAATCGAGCAATGAAAATCTCACTACTTAACAAACAGATATATGATCCCATGTGTATAGAACTCTAGATTAAGTAAAGGAAAATACATCTCTCTCTCTCTACATTATCTTTCTCCTACCTCTCTCTACATTTCTTCAAAACCTCCGATCACTCAAATAAATTCCGGCGGTCGGTCTCGGCCGACCGTCCGGATCTCCTTTTTACTTTTCCATCCTTTCAATAAACATCCTTGCCTCCTGATCTGTCACCGCCCACTGCCGTCATGCTCTCGCCGTTTGCTGCTGCTGCCGCTGTTTCCCGAACTCCTTTGCTCAGATCTGTTGCGGTCCGCCATTGATGGCTTGAAGCTGCCTTGGGTTTTGATTTTAGATCTGTTAGGTTTAGGTCTGGCTCCTTTATGGATGCTTAGTTTTAGCTTCTTTGTATGTTTTATGTACTTTATGTATTTTTGTCAAGCTACACCTTCATATGGTTGTGTCCACCAAAAGCTCACTATGGTGATTCCCCCCACCCTTGTATGGTGTTGCTGTAGGATGTCACAACTATTTTGGTGTATGTCTTGTTTTGGCTTAACTTGTTATGTTATATGTAACTTGTTATGTGCAAATTTCCTCCATTTGTGAGGTGTGAAATGAAATCTCTGTTCAAAAAAAAAAAAAAAAGTAAAGGAAATAATTCCAACTAGTTAGAAATACATCAAACAAAATATATTATTTTCATAACAAAAAATTGATCATGTGCTGTTACTAACAAGATATTAACAATAAAAAATCAAGTTTATGCCACAAACTACATAAGAACACACTACCTAGTATCCTACCACTATCTTATTAAAAATAATCAATCCAAACAATGATGAAACAAAACAATCATCGTCATCATCTAAAATACTATTTATAAGTTTTAATTGTGCCAGCATTTTTACAAGCAAACGTTAATTGTATAAAATATAACAAATTAATATAGTACTTACATGTTTGCATAAAAGACAATTAAAACCCAATCAACCATTACAAAAAAAAAGCCCAACAATCTGATGAAGATGAGAGATTGATGCCATCGTTTTATTTTCGTGATGTTCTTTACAATTGAAGATTTTCATGGTCTTCTTTTCATTTGAAAATGAGTATACATAATTATATATCAGTTTTGGATCTGGATTTCGTGGATGGAGGCTGTGAAAGGGAGGAATAGGTTTTAGAGATTGGAAGAGAGAGACTAGGGTTTGAGGAAGAGATGTGTGTGAGTGAGAATAAGATATAACTGATTCAGTTTCCTGAATAGATGGACGAATTTTATGCTAATGTAAATTACCATAAATAGCCTTGGATAATAACATGAATTAAATAAATGGAAAGTAATTTATTAAATTCTGATTGGTCGAATATGGTACTGTAAAGTACTGTATATAATATTGGTACTGTATAGAATACATCACTATATATATATATATATATATATATATATATATATATATATATATATATATATATATATATATATATATATATATATATATATATATATGCGTGCACATAACCTAGATACGTCATTAGTTGACTTTCTAGAACTCCAGGAAATTATTTGTTATCGAACCCTTTCCTTCCCCCCTTGTTACTTTTGAACTTTTAGGTTCAACACGAAAATCTCTTGTGTCCACTTTTAGAAGTCTCATGATGATGAAGGGATGTGAGTCAAGTGGATCAATATATTATAAATCTAATTATATACGTATAAATATGTTTGTTCCAGAAACTAAAACCGCGAAAATTCAAAATTCAAAGGGCGGCCCCCTTAAAGATTAAGGGGACCGGCTTGTTATCGGGGGCGGTCCCCTTAATGTTTAAGGGGGCTGGCCATCTGATACTTCCAAACTCGTTTTTCACCTTAAATCTTTTCTGAAACACTCCATTTGTGCATAAGTTCCTCCCTCACCACTGCTGTGAACGAACCAAAACAACCAAAACCACCAAAATCCTTCACCAAATCACCAATCCGGGGTTGTTTCACAAGGGGCAAACGCTAACCAAACGTATAACAACATCTTTTGTAAGTTTTCCAACATACATTTCATCACATTTTATTCAATTTAGTGTCTAATCAATAATTAGATATTTCATTAAAATTTATTTTAATCCGAATTTTAATAAAATTGAAGTTAGCAATTGAATAACCAAATGCTTCCCATAAGATTAGAATGTAAAATTGCAACTAAAACTAAGTATAACACATCATATTGTCAAAATCTTCAATCGCCCATAAACCCTTGTTAATTTCATTCTTCAAAAAACACATTGTTGATATAACTTTTAAAAGCTAGTTAAAGCTTACTACATTATAGTTGTTTAATGTTTTAAATAATCAAAACATACTTTTCAATTCAGTATAAAAAGGTTCATGAAGACAATATGGGTGTTTGGTTCATGAACAAATCATACTTACATGTATTTGTTTAAAACTTAAAACAAGCTCACTAAACTTACTAACATAATGCGAGTCTATAGATGTCATCAAGATATATAATCAATATATATATTGATGTTTTAGGCAATATTCATCTAGTTAAGGGAGCGTTTGGTTTATCTTGAAAAAGACATTTTGAAAACTAAAATTCATATTTTTCCTTTTAAACAAGTATTTTTTTAGCCAAACTCGTAAGAGATAGCAAGATATATAATCTAATATATATCTAGCCAAATTTCTAAATGAATTATAATGTCAAAAGTATTGTTTGGATAGTCTTGATAATTTATCGAACTAATTCCGCAACTACATTTTGACATCGTAAGACACATTTTAAGCGAGTTAAAAATTAAAATAAAGGAACATTGTGAAACTACTTCCTAGGATATTCTTAGGTCGAAGTAGGCTTCTGTTCCACATGTATTGCATATAATTATATATACATATATATATAACGTATGCATGTTAATTATTTTTTTGTCTTAATTTTATTTTTTGTTGTCATATTGTTTAGGTGAAAATGCCTAAGACCACGGTTGGTGACGTTTCAAAAACCAAACAATACATTCCTCAAGTTTCCTCTACTCCCGGCATGTCTCCCACCGTTGCATGTTACTATCGTCCCATTGAAAATAGAAACATTCACGAGGGTAGAATTGTCGATCCATCCTACTATGAATCCGATCAAATCGAACGAATGTTCACCAACGAATCTTCGAAGTGACATCTACGTGCAAATTCATCCCACTCAGAACCAACTCACTCTTGTTCGTACTCGTCGTTCTCGAAGTGACAAAGGAAAATCTCGTGGTCCTTTGTTTTCTATGCCTCGTGGTTCAATATCTCATCGAGGTAATGATGATGATGAGGAAAAACACCTCGCGTGCTAGTACCCCCATCTCCCACTACCTATGTTGATGATCTCCCTGATCTTGATTATACCCATTATCAAATTCCTCTTCCTCATGAGCGTACCGATGAACTCCTCTTCACTCGTCAAACGTCCATTATTAACCAACAACAACAAATGCATGAAGAAATTTGTCGAGGATTCAAATCCGTGGGAAAAATGTTCAGGAAGATGATGGGCAAGAAGAAGAAGTAGAGATGTTGATGTGTTGCTACTTTGTTATATTATTGCTTTATTAGACATTTGAGTGGTTTGCTATTTGTCCGATTTATTCGGAAATACTTGTGTTATTTCATGTTTATTTCTTGAATGATGCTTAGGTTTTAACTATTATCATGCTAGGTGATCATAACTTAATGCTAATATTATGCTTCTTTTATATTTGGCTTATAATATATTAGTTTGCATGCATGATTTGTTTATATATACTTATATTTCATCATTCCTAGAGTATATGCTTCAAATAGAGCTTGCTAGAAACACACACTTGAAAAACCACCCATTTCTGCAAATTGTTGGTTTCTAGTCGCCTGGGAAAACACCAGATGGGCGGCCCCCTTAATTTTCCTAGGCGGTCCCCTTAATTATTAAGGGGGTCGGCCTACAATTAAGGGAACCGACCATCTGGAAATGGGTTTACTGTTTTCTTTTGTATCTTGTGACCTCTTTCTCTAGTTTCAGCTACCATTTCCTCTTTTGACCCAACTGATTTTAGAATCCTATTGAACCATTTCAAAAATTTACCTAAATCAACCACTTTCATATTATAAATTCCCTCCAAACTAACAATATTCATCTCATTATTCATCATCTCTTTCAATCCAAACCATCATGTCTTCACCTAGCACCTCCATCTCTAAGGTTTCAAAGAAGCAAAAGATTGTCATCATCCCTCCAAAACAACTCTTCATTGACTTAACAAATGAAGATAACGCAACCCCATTACCTCCACTTAAATGCTCATCTCCAAGTGTACCTAATGCACCATCCAAAACACCTTCTACTCATGGAATTTCCTCATCCTCCATACCTTCAACTTCATTAATCAATGACTACATCAACTCACACTTGTCACCACCATAAGCATCATCACCACATCCTACACAAGAACCTTTTTCCACCTAACTTACCATCTCACTCTCACCAATATCACCACTTGATGCTCATGTTTCATCTCCACCAATTACACCACAAATCTTTGCTAATCCCATACTTTGGAGCTTACTTGAAGCTCATGGAGATACTTGCCTTTGTTGCATCCATAACCAAACCATAATCTTTGGTATTAGAAATGAAATTCAATATATGTTTTCATATATTGAACACTTGCTTACCAACCCACCACCACCACCAACTCCACCATCCTCACCCATTATTCCCCCATCACAATCCTCACCCATTTGTCCACCATCACCATCATGCTCTCCAAATTAAGCATATGATATGCTTAATAAATAAAGCTTCACCACCCTTTTGCTTGCAAGCTCTATGAAGCCCATGTACACTTTGCATGATGGAATATTATTCTAGTTGTTAATTTATGTAGTAGCTATCCTATTTGTAATCTCTCTTGATGCTACTTTGATTGTTGTGTCTTGACACGACTTTTGCTTTAATATGAATGCTTCTTTTTAATCATGCTTATTTATATTCTTGTCACCTTACATATATTTTCATGTATATACTTGTGCTTCTAATATTTTTGTCTTGCAAGCATTCCATAGCTCGTCTCCTTGGTGCCCCCAAACGAGGGGGAGTACACATCAAGGGGAAGTTTTCATCCCGTCAATATTTCACGATTGAAATTTGTCGGCATAACCTTTTTGATTCTACAAAAAGGGGGAAAAGTAAATATAAACTCACTAAAATACTTGTTTAAAAACTAATTTTTGAGTTAATGAGTTTAAGTTTTGTAATCATCAAAAAGGGGGAGATTGTTGATATAAATAATGTTTAAAAACGTTATTAATATTTCTCAATAACTCTATGGTTTGATAATCACAAAATGTAAACTAAATTAAGTCAAGATTATGACGTAAACAAGTATTTAGTAACAAATATTTCTTAACACATAACATTTTATAAAATGACATTACCATTTTATATATATTAGTAAATCATTTTTGGTATTGTTTTATTAAACTACAAAGATATGATTTCAAAATTCCAACCAAAAAGGGCAAGTTTTATCCAGAAAAACCTTCCCCTCTAATGGACAAGAAAATCCAACGTTCTGGAGGGTCGGCCCCCTTAATTATTAAGGGGACCGGCCACGCTCCAGAATAGTAAATCTTTCCCCTTTAAATACTGGTTCATTCCACAGAATTTTCTCACCTTTTTGCACTAAAAACCTTCTGAGTGATCATATAATCTCCATTTCTATCTCAAAAATCCTTTGATCATATAATTCATAAGTCTTTGTTTCTAAGTGATCCAAAGCTTCATCCACTTAAGTGCAAAAAGAAGAACACTCCTCTACATCCATTAAATTATAGTAGTGTTGTGATTAGCTAGTTTCATCTTGTAGTAGTGCTAGATACTTGTAAAGTGTTGTGTGAATTTATTGATTGTAGATACTAGGTGTGTTGTATAGTAGTGTAGTTGTTTTGATTTAGTTGTGCATAGAAGAAGGTGTAAAGTAGACAAGAAGAAAAGGTGTGAAGCTATATTGAAGAAGTTGTGAAGGTGTAAAGAAGGAGTGAAGTCTTGAAGAAGTTGTGAGATTGGTTCTAGCTACGATTAGAACTTGACATTTAGCTTGTCGTTAATAGGTGTAAGCCAAGGTGTGTAAGGTTTCTCCGCCATAAGGAGTTTGTTGACATAGTGACGAAAACTCTCGAGTGTGGTACTCGGGGAGTGGAGTAGGGCAAGGAAGGTGTCCTTGTAGCCGAACCACCATAAATTCGCGTGTTGTGATTTGATCTTTCTAACTCTATCTTTTCTTCATTCTATTTCAGTACTTTCATTATTAGATTAGTCTTGCTTGTATTTGTTGATACTTGAATTCACGTAAGATCGAATCGAAAGTTTTTATAAGCTACAAAAGTTTTTCAAAAATAAGTTTAAAAAGGACGTAAAACTATTCTACTCCCCTTCTAGTTTTCCACATAAACCAATAAATTAATTTAAGATTTATAAGATTACTACCAAGGTTTATCAATGTATCAGAAACAAAAGCAACAATAAAACATATGTCATATGTATAAAATGGGCAATGGAACATAACAAACCTCGATAACCTGGATTCCAATGGGAAAAAAACAAAACCCCAATCTGATTGTAAAAACCTTGTTAGCCTGGAATCGATTGGAACCGATGGCGGTCTTGTAGAGTTATTGTGATTTCAGGTTAATAAAAGAAAATGGGGCACATATCTTGGCATTATTGTAAAAATTACATAACAGATTCTAGGGTTGTATAAATGATGGCCCATATGTTCTATTGTGCATGTGTGTATCTGATGAATGAGATACAGGATTATGTTTGAATCAGGGGTGAGGTTTCCGTGTTTTCTTAATAACTTACAAAATTTGCTTTAACTATGTATAAATAACATTGAAACCCATGTGGTTTTTGATTGTTTTTGTATACACGATTTTAAAAACGAATTTTCAAGAATTGTTGGTCAAATTTAGGAATAATAACTCAAATTATTTTTCACTATGTGAATTAAAAACGAATTTTAAATAAAAAAAAATACTTATTAAGGAAATATTCTTTTTTCTGAAATACGAAAGTACCCACTAGGGGTTTTGTTTTATTAAATAAAAGATAATATAACTCTACTTAGGGCCCGTTTGGTTCGTAAGTAGGTGTACGATTTTGGATTTGGATTTAGATTTGGGTTAAGAGATGAGTTTGTACTTTCAAATTTAATGTTTTGTCTTATATAGTGGAGGTGATATAATGTCTTTTTAAGGTAAATAATGTTAGGATTAAAAAAAAGGTTCAGTCACCCCATGTATTTGCATACTTAGCATAGCTCTTAGTTTTGTATTTATTAGATTAGATATTATAGTATTAGATTAGATATAGTCACACCGTGGAGGACGGACGGGTCTTTACCCACTGTACACCTGATCCACAGCCCGCAAGAGGGCGTATATTGTAAGTGTATATATACCCCTTTCCACACAAGGGAAGGGTTGGTTGTTTCATTAATACACACACCCCATAAGGTGTTTTCTCTCTCAAGACACTTCCCTCTCTCTCTCTCTCACTTTCTCTCTCTAGCATTTACCATGGATAACTTGATCTTCCATAATCCTAGACCACCCGAATCCACATGAATCAACAAAATATCGATCCTACAATTGGCATCAGAGCCAGGTTGTGTTATTTGGTTGATTCTTGTGGTCCGTTATTGTGTTTAAGCTGTTTTTTTTTAACATTTTTTTTCATCCGAATTTTTTTTCCTACTTTGGCACTAACAGCTTTCTAACAATATTTAGAGTATCAGAATGGTCAAAATGTCATGTGCACGGTTTCATTAAACAGTATCTTGGTGCTTCTTTTTAGTCCAAGTTATCAGTTATTATGTCTACTTATCTATACATCATGACTGTTATGTTTCTTTACCGTGAAACATGTGGTCATAAAGAAAAAATTTGGTCTGAATATGAAAATCTGGCCAGAATCTGGGTTTGTGCATACTCTCTTAGCCGCGGCTTGATGTTCTTGGCAATGCTTTGCTAGAAACGGAATAGGGACAAAACTGGGTGATTGTGACCTGGGTACTGCCTTGATTCTGACTTGCGGTTTGGTGCTGCGGTTATGTGTTGTGGTTACCTCGACTTGCGGTTTGTTCCCATGAAAAGAAAAAGATGAAGCAGAAAGACCTTTGACCATAACCAACATACCAAAGACTCAATCTCAGTTAACCATCATCAGTCTTAATCCATTAAATTTAAAGAAGTAGATGAAGAGGATTGTACGAGTACTCGTCCAGATGCAATACAAACCAACTTCAATCCTACACAACTAATTCCCTCACGTCTTTCATCTATTCAGTTAAAATAACAAATACAAAAGGAAAAAGTAATAACAATTTGATCTCAGATAATCTCGTTTAGCATCAAAGATTCGTTCAAAAGAACTCAACCATGAGATTTATCATCAAAGATCAAGACTCAATACTGTTTAATGATAAAGAAACAAAATGAATCTCAGATTATTTTTTGTGGTATACTAATGTTGCATCAAACCATTGAAGGTCCATATCATGAAAAACCTCATCACAGATCATAAACTTAAAAGACAAGGGATCTCATATTGTTTGTTCATATGCTATGATAGCATATCGATCTCAAAGACCAGCCACACGAACCTTAATCATCACCGACCCTTTTGAAGCATAGCTTCTTATTTATTTCTGAATATAAAGATTGACTTATAACAATTATGTTATAATCAGTCTTTGATTCGGTCTTTGAAAACTAAAACAGACGGAAAACAAGAGATACTTTACCCGGAATATTTTATCAAAATCATGAAGTCTCTTGTTTTGATCGATCTATAAATAACTCAATCAAGGAAAGGGGTGTCACGTTTGGTGTTTGGATTCAAAAGGAAAGAAGCTGAGATGATGGAGATGAGATCGTTTGTGTTCTGATTGTGATGACTGCTTTTGTTTGTTATTTCACGATAGTTGAGAGAGAACGGGGGTGGAGCTTATTATTTTGTGATTAGGGTTTGTAAATATGTGTTAATTAGGGTTGGGGTGTTTTATATCCTACTAACTAGGGTAGTGGAGTTGGATCGGGTGATAGTTTGATTTTTGGGCCGAACTTTAATCCAGTGTGTATTTGATTGGACTGATGTTAATATAGACAGGACATGTGTTTGATCCAAAGGAGTTTAAACCGAGAGCTGATATAACAAAGATATCCATGTGTCTATTTGTAGACGTATGTTCTAATAACTTTTGGTTAAGAATGGTATTTTGGTCTTATAAATTTCACAGGTATCTAACAAATTAGGGCGTATTGTATACACGATTCACTAAAACGTCAAGATGGCTGAGAATTTGGACTTGGAATTTCAAAGTGATTACGGAGTTGATCGGGTATCACTCATTTGAGATTGAAGTTGACTTTCACAAAGGCGTGATCTTATTTTATCTTGAAGTCAGGGTTGGTTGGATGCATGACTTTCAATGATAACTTGCTCGTAATTAAGATTTAAGTTGAAGACTTGGTTTATCTAGTTACCAGTAGTCGGGGTGGATGGTTGAAGACTTGGTTAACTATCACTTAAAGGAGTTACATTATAGAACTCAGTGTCACACGCATATGACGTTGTGGATAATCGCAAGAGGTGATGATAGTCTCATACTTTGTCAAGATAGTATTGAGTACTTAGAGATTTGCATGGTGCACAAATTCTCTACACCATTCTTCCAACCATAGTGCAAGCTTAAGTAACAAATTTGGGGAATTCTACTTCATTTTCAAGTCTGGTATATCGAGTTTACTTCACCAAGTGGTCACAACAATAGCTAACCAAATACGAGGTTGGGTTGTTTGCTGAAGAGTTCAAAGTCTAGTTCAAAGGTTGAAATGTGATCAACAATTCTAATGGGATAATTGATGCTACAGAATGTCAATGATACTTCACAAGAGCTTCTCGAGTATATGGTCGTACACGTCAAATGATGCTTCCGAATGCTCGAAACCATCATTGGGGGAGAAACGTGTACTTTGATGATATAAGGTCAACCTCCAAGGGGAAGTGGTTTATACTACTTTACTTAGTATGGTTTGTGAAGAATTCTACATATGTGAAAAGAATTGTTGTTGATCTCCTGCATGTTCCCTCAAACAGTTAGTCGGGGTGGATGGTTGTCATAACTCATTCAATTTATCAGTATCTCACGGTTTCTTCTTGGTTTTGTAAAATCCCGCGAAAGAATCTATTTCTCGGTTTAAATCATAGATTTGTAAAATCCCGTGATGGTGGAACTATCCCGGAGAAAGAAAAGTGCATTTCCGGATCTTAATTGTTCCTGGTGCTACGGTTTCAACTTCGAAGTAGGGATAAAGTGTAGGCTTCATGTATTGGATGTTTTCTTGATATACTTCATGGCATTCTGGTTATAACAAAGTTTTATGGAGATATGCACCTTTGACAATGATCTGGTTAAAAGCATTATCAAAGTTCATTCTAAACATCATAAAAGGCTAGTTTTGGGCATTTAAACCACAAGATGTGACTACGGTGTTAATTCATTATTATTTATTTGAGGTTGAAGTGAATTTTCACGGGTGCGTGTACTTAGTATCTGAAGATATCTGGGTGGTTGGATGAAGATTCTTCGAGATCCTTGTTCGAGCTTTTAACCTTTACAATGACAAAGACTTGGATATCTAGTTATTTTTGGGACTCTTCCTTTCTATTACCACAAAATCACTATCATTTTAAGGAGTTACGTTGTAGTGCTCAGTGTCACACAAAGTTATGGATATTCAAGAGGTGATGTACGTCTTATACTTGATGGTTGGTTGGTTGAAGAGTATAGAGTACTTAGGGATTCAATTTTGCACGAACTCTATACACCACTCTTTGTCACATATTAGTGCAAGCTTAAGTCACAAGTTCGGGTTATTTTTCTTCATTCTCAAGTTCATCATATTGAGTTTTCTCCATCAGTAGTCACGACAGAGAGCCAATAGAATGATAATGGGGTTGGTAATGAGTTAAATGAGAGAAATAGAAAAGAGAGAGATGACGTTTGGACACAACGGTTCAAGCCTCCTTCTTCAATATGGCGTCTGCAGATAACACTTCAGGCCCCATTCCTCAAAAGAAAAGAAAGGTGTACGTTTCAGTGCGCCTTATCTTAGAAAGAAGAGAAATCTTCTTATTTATTACCATTCTCATCAAAAAGCTTCATTCTTTTCCCATGTTCGTACAATCATCAAGTGGATCGACATACATTGTATTATATTTTTGTGCTTCACTTATTCAATAAAAAAATTGCAAACAGGCATATGTAATTTTTGAGGGGGGGAAGGGAAAGGATGAAGATACTACATGTTGATGATGTTTGTAGAATGGTCATTCGGCTCTTATACACAGATATTATCTCCCTCTAAGGTTTAACACATTTCAAAAAGTGGTTTAGGCATATTACAAGCTTCTTGGAACTTGGTAAGCGCTAAACCATTGATGAGGAAACAAAAGAAGGGCTGCTTCAAGAGTGCTTTATTCATCATCTTCTTCGCAGTAGTTTTTGGTGCTACACACATATTTATGCTACTGCATTTGATAAATTTCTTCCACTCTGAAATATTCCGTGGGTTGTTAATCTGTTCGAGTTATATTGTCACTTCTGGGATTCGAACTTGGCGTTATCATTTAGTACTCCAGTTGATTGACTGATTTAGATAAAGAAGAAGATGGTTAATATCAAGACCCTCAAACGTGATCATGACATTAAAGTGTTGAATCAATAAAAGGGGATGATCAGTTTGAGAGGTAGCCGATTCTAAAAGTTCACAAGTTTCGAAGATGCTCTTTATATACGATGGCCTAATTGAGGGGGAGCAAACTCAATTAGTCATCATTTCATGACTCCTGAAATCTTCAGTTCAGGACTCATGAGGGCTTATCGACATTTTCTCACGGGCTAATATTATTATTGATAAAGGGCTTCCAGTTATTGATAAACGGCTTCCAGTTAATGCTTCATGTACACATCATTATGATGATTCCGATTAATCACAACCATCAGGGGAGAGGAATGTGTACACCAAGGACGCACAACAAGTTCACGTGATCGGGCTTAATTCCTTATTCCAGGATTGATAACCGCAGAGATGATCAGTGGTTCAACTTGTTACTTTGGTTGTATCGCTTCATGTGTATATCACAGGCTGATTAATCGCAACCATCAGGGGAGAGAAAAATGTGTACATCAGGGACGCTCAACAGGTTCACATGATCGAGCTTAATCAGTTATTCCCGAGTTGATATCTGCAAAGATGATCAGTGCCTCAACCTGTTACTTTGGTGTTATAGTTTCTTCTTGTATTTGGTACATGTGGGCTGATTTGGTATATGTAATATAACTGGAATGCATTTAGTAAGATAGAGATGTTGATATCCTATTCCCCAAATGGACAACATTGAAGAAGGTCGAGTCTTTAGTCGGTTCTACATTCTCTGCTACGTGTTAGAAGACTAAAGACGATATGCAACTAATTATCGAAAGACTTCTTCATATTCAAGGCATTCATCAAGAAAGGTTGTCTGTTTAGGGGAGAGCACTAATTAGGGGAGAGTGTATAGTATGTATTAAAATCCCTAATTAGATGTGCTCACATTGCTTTTCAGCATGTTGATTCTCACAGGATATATTTGAGC
The DNA here is from genome assembly GCA_030686995.1 of Artemisia argyi. NCBI lineage: Eukaryota > Viridiplantae > Streptophyta > Magnoliopsida > Asterales > Asteraceae > Artemisia > Artemisia argyi. Next base: position 33,426,340 of record CM060698.1, read on the forward strand.
TTATTGTGTTCTTCTCATAAGAATTCAAGTATATGGGCATAAGATGTGTTGCTGATTCTGAGGTATCAAAACCAGCAAGGAGGAAGGAGACATACATTGGAACGCACAACGAGTACACGTGATGAGCTTTATACTTCGTCTGTATTGAAGTCATTATGGGAAGACAAATGTCATGACCGCAGAGGAAATCATTGTTTTAACTCGTTCTTTTGGTGTATTATTCCAACTACGTGGGGGACGAGATGTAAGAAATAGTTTCTGATGACAAAAGACGTACACAATTGATTGTGTGTGTACTTCGGGTTTCTGAGCTTCATATAATGAGACTGATTGCATCATTTCAACTACTTGGTGGGAAGTAGTCTCTGGATACTTTTTGGTACGCATTACTTCATCCTTTAGTAGGAATAAAGTTGAGAAGAACTATTCAAGCATGAGACGATACGTTGCTGATCTATCAAAGCTTCACAGTGAGACGGCTCAAGTACAGAAGACTATTCAGGAGCCTCGAACGCTTTGGTGGTGAAAATTTAAGAGACGTTGACTACTGGCTTCTACTACGTGCAGACCGATATCCTCTTTTCGGTATTCTTGTCAACATTCTCTTAAACTGCATAATATCCTTTGTACATATTTTAAAACCAAAAATAAAATAGAAAATTATAAAATCAACAAAATCAATAAAAATCGGAAAAACATAATATTCCAAAAATATTCTTCTCGCGACATGTCTCTCGTGTAATCAATATTATGTACGTCTCTATAAATGTCATTCAATAATGACACAGAAACATACATATGCTTGAGCGAGAGTTTTTCAATTTTTTTCCAAATAATGTTTTTCTAAAACATGTCGCTTCTCAAAATCCTCTTCAAATATGGCTTGCAGTCATTTCAGGCTGTAACCCAGACTTAAAATTTCGGTTTGCTATTACTTCACATAGCAACCCATTCTTCAAAATGGGGAAAGCATGTCGACAAAATCCTCTTCAGTGCATTATTTCTTGTTTAAGAAGAGAAGTCTTCTTTTAACAAAACAAATATTTTTCCAATTTTTCCATCTATGATTCTTCAGAAAAATATTTTGTATATAAAATGGTGGTTTCAAACAATATTTGAAAATCAATTGGACTTAATTTTTTCATAAAATTTGCCACTTAATCTATGATAAAAAGGTTTAATTTTTCACAAAATTTTTAATGTACAAATGGTCATAGATTGAGGGGGAGAGTGATTTCCAATTTTATTTTAGATCATCAAATGTTTTTCTTTGTTCAATTCAAGTAGTGAATAAATATGTGCTGTTATGTGTCAGAATATGAATATTTTCATGAGTTTTGTGTTAAACTCCAAATCTTTTGTAAACTCATCAAATCTGACAATAACAGAGTCCCTCATAATTTGAGGGGGAGCATTAATATGTTCCAATATTGGCTTGTATAAATCAGACACATTTTCTCTCAAATTTTTCTCCAATATTTAAATCAATTGGGATCCAAAATCTCAAAAGATTTGAAATTTTTGATCGGGGGAGAGAATGTGATTTAAATATATAATCTGATAAAAAGTGATCATTAAAGACTCAACCAGGCACTCCTCCCTCCATGTGCTAAACAATTTCGAATACCGATGCACATGTTGAGGAGGAGCATTTCTGAAAGATCAAAAACAATTGAGGTACAAATGCTTTGATATCAAATATCATGAGTACTTTGATTGATTTTCAATGGGCTTTAAGGCAGAGAGAACAATACCAAAGACCGACCATGTTACTTTAAGCAATGGAGTTATAAGGATGATAAGGTTAGGTATTAGTTCCCATGATCCAGCCAGAACCCGAGGGATCTTCCTAGGGACAATCCTTTAGTTAGAGTAGAAGTCCTTAGGAATGATTAAAAGAGGAGAAAAGTGAGATAAGGGAAGAGAGCCGACTGAGATGGAGCTAGTACTGAAACAAACCCAACAAGGTTCTAGTAATGAAGTCTCTGTAAGCACTGAAGGGGTTGAAGAATGAAAAAGAAACGTAAATGACAAATGGTGAAAAGAAATAGCCCTCCATATTTTCAACCTTAGGGCAGAAACCGGGTTCAACTCATATGCTACTGGTGGTTACCAAGGTAACACTAGTATTGAAGACAAGACGTCATGGACCCAGTGACGCACTGCACTAACCTTCCTAGCCACTCAAGTTCTCTTAAAAGTACTTGTTTCATTCTCACGGGAAACCCTGCATAACTTATCGACCGCTCATTGCGAGCCATGTTGATACTAAAACAGGAGACGCCTCTCCAGTCTCCAGGAGCAGATCAAAACGCACTTTTGAGTCTAGAGCCAAAGAGATCATCCATAAATCTCACTAGGGCACACTTCTAATATGCTTATTGTTTCACACAATGTGGAAAGTAAGATAAAATATTTAGAGTCCTACGCATTATCCTTGTGGTATTGCAAGAACATTCGTGTGATATGAAAATATTCACGATGAAGATGGAAATCCTTCTAGAGTGAACATCAATCAAGCTCTTGGTAAGTGACATGTGAGATCCTTCATGGATCAAACTAGTGACAACTGGAAAGCAACGATGGGGCGATTCATTTTTGAATCAAACTTGTTCCAGGAAATGAATTGACGGATACTTTTGGAAAACCCTTCGATGTGCTCAACTACTTTCTTTCGGGCACATTAACTGCGCATAATGTTCAAACAAAAGTATTTGACATAAAATTGATGTTTATCATAAAACTCTCATTGTATTGCAAAAACTCTTTCTCTAGCAATACGCGATTGTTTTTCAAAATCAATTTCCTCATTAATCGGTGAGTCATTAATTCACCGGTTCACTCACTCCGTGTTGTCTACATTGAGACGCTCCGGTTTGAGAACGGCTAGTACAGCTGCGAAACGCTGTCAAGGAAGTTCTTTGGAATTCTACCTGATCACAGGCAGGATTTATACTGATTAACGGGCAACCGTGGTTCTTGCATCCCTATTCAACGAAGGTGAACAAAGACACTTTCGTGTGTTTAATGCTAACTGTTGTCTACAGGAACAACCGACGGTTGCAGCTGATGGCAAATGAGACATCAATTCATAACCTCATGCTCACACTCTACACTCACCAGACATCATGAAAAGTGAAAGATCAACAACAATGCTTCTGCAACTCTGATGCAAAGTTTCATGATCCAGAAAGGTGTGAGCATGACGGTCCGATGGTCACTACATCACATAGAGGCGACTCCACATAGGATGATTTGGAGATTTACGGTGGCTGATGATCTCAATGTAAGCTCAAAGATCACACAAGCCAAAGGAACTTATGCTCAAAGATCACTACTTGCCGTACAAAGACAATACTTGAAGAATCAATGGATACAAGTTAGAGCTAAAGATCTATGTTTATAATGCTAAGATTCAAATTTTTTCTGGGGTGACCTCCCTTAGGGGGAGATTGTTAGGATTAAGAAAAAGGTTCGGTCACCCCATGTATTTGCATACTTAGCGTAGCTCTTAGTTTTGTATTTATTAGATTTGATATTATAGTATTAGATTAGATATAGTCACACCGTGAATGACGGACGGGTCTTTACCCACTGTACACCTGATCCACAGCCCGCAGGAGGGCGTATATTGTAAGTGTATATATACCCCTTCCCACACAAGGGAAGAGTTGGTTGTTTCATTAATACACACACCCCATAAGGTGTTTTCACTCTCAAAAAACTTCCCTCTCTCTCTCACTTTCTCTCTCTAGCATTTACCATGGATAACTTGATCTTCCATAATCCTAGACCACCCGAATCCACATGAATCAACAAAATACCGATCCTACAAATAATATGGAAACATAAGTCCATGTTTTTTTTCCCTTTTTCTTTGTCTTTTTGTTTCTCATTATTCTTTTTCTCTTTTCTTTTCCTTTCTTTTATTTTTTTCTTTTATTTTTTTATTGAACTTTTTTTTTTCTTTTTTTATTTTTTTTTGTTTTTTAATGACTTTATTTTCAGATTTTTTTCCTTTCTTTTTTGTTTCTAATTCATTTTTTTATATTAATAATTAACTTTTTTTTTTTTACTTTTTTTCTTTTTTATTCCGCTTTCATACTTTTTCGCCTATTTTTTTACGTATTCGCCCGTTTTCATCCGTTTTGTCTGTTTTCATACGTTTTCTTCCGTTTTCTTACTTTTTTGCCCGTTTTCATACGTTTTTACCCGTTTTCTTAAGTGTTCGCGCGTTTTCATACGTTTTGTCTGTTTTCATACGTCTCGTCCGTTTTCTTACGTTTTCGCCCGTTCTCGTCTGTTTTCTTATGTTTTCGCCCGTTTTTATATGTTTTCATCCGTTTTTGTTCGTTTTAATATGCTTTCATCCATTTTCCTTCATTTTCGTCCATTTTTAATACGTTTTCTTGCGTTTTCATCCGTTTACTTACGCTTTTGTCCGTTTTTGTCCATTTTCGTCTGTTTTCTTATGTTTTCATTTGTTTTCGTACTTGATCATTCGTTTTCTTTTATTTTCATCCATTTTCATACATTTTCGTCCTTTTGTATATGTGTTTTTACGCTTTCATAAGTTTTTATCCGTTTTCATTCATTTTCGTCCGTTTTAAATGCTTTTGGCCGTTTTCAGACATCTTCATATGTTTCTGAATATCATAAGAGATATTATGTGATATTCTGAATGTCACAAGTGATATTCCGTGATATTCTGAATATCACAAGTGATTTTTTGAATATCACATGTGATATTATTTGATTATCTGAATATCACAAGTGATATTCAATACCACGAATATCACAAGTGATTTTCTGAATATCATAAGTGATTTTCAACTAATGTTCTGTAACATGAAAATCACAAGTGATATTCAGAAAACCACAAGTGATAGATATTCAGAATATCACAAGTGATATTCAGAATATCACAATTGATAATCAGAAAATCACAAGTGATACTCTTAATATCAATTGTTATATTAAAAAACATATGAAAACGTAAGAAGATGGTAGAAAATATAAGAAAATCTCAAGTGATATTCTTCTGTTTTCTAACATTTTTGTCCGTTTTCATACATTTTCGTCCATTTTGGTTCGTTTTAATACGTTTTCATCTATTCTCTTTCGTTTTCGTCCATTTTACATACGTTTTCATCCCTTTTCAGACGTGCGTTTACGCTTTCAAACGTTTTTGTCCGCTTTCATACATATTCGTCCATTTTCTTGTGTTTTCATCCATTTTCTTACACTTTCGTCCATTTTCGTCCGTTTTCATACGTTTTCATCCATTTTCTTACGTTTTATTCATTTCCTTATGTTTTCATTCATTTTTATACGTTTTCGTCTGTTTTCATCCATTTTCTTTCGTTTTCGTCCATTTTTCATACATTTCCGTCCTTTTTCATATGTGCTTTTAAGCTTTCATACGTTTTCATCCATTTTCATTCAGTTTCGTCCGTTTTTAAATGCTTTTGGCCGTTTTTAGACATATTCATATGTTTCTGAATATCATCAGAGATATTCTGTGATATTCATAATATCACAAGTGATATTCCGTGATATTCTGAATATCAAAAGTGATTTTTTGAATATCACATGTGATGTTCTTTGATATTCAGAATATCACAAGTGATATTCTAAATATCACAAGTTATTTTCAACTAATGTTTTGTAACATGAAAATCACAAGTTATATTCAGAAAACCACAAGTGATAGATACTCAGAAAATCACAAGTGATACTCTGAATATCAATTGCGATATTCAAAAACGTATAGAAAACGTAAGAAAATGGATGAAAATATAAGCAAATCACAGGTGATATTAATAAAATCACAAGTGATATTCTGAATATAACAAGTGATATTCAGAAAATCATAAGTGATATTATGGATTTCACTTGCAATATTCAGAAACGTTAGAAAACAAACAAAAACATAAGAAAATGGACGAATACATATGAAAACGGACAAAAACATATGAAAGCGTAAAAGCACGTATGAAAACAGACAAAAACATATGAAAAATGAATGAAAATAAAGGAAAACGGATGAAAACGGACAAAAACGTATAAATAAGAACGAAAACGAACGAAATTGGACGGAAACATATGAAAATGGACGAAAACGGGCGAAAACGTAAGAAAACGGACGAAAACATAAAAAAACAGACGAAAATGTATGAAAGCATAAAAACACGTCTCAAAACGGACAAAAACGTATGAAAAGTAGATGAAAATGGGCGAAAACGTATTAAAACGAATGAAAACGTATGAAAACATAAGAAAACAGGCGAAAACGTATGAAAACGGATGAAAACATATAAAAATGGACGAAAACGTATGAAAGCATACAAAAACATCAAAAGTGGACGAAAACGTAAAAAACGAACGAAAACGTATGTAAACGACAACAACGTCTGAAAACGGACGAAGACGTATGAAAAAGGACGAAAACGTATATAAACGAACGAAATGGATGAAAACGTATAAAACGGACGAAAATAGACGAAAACGTTTGAAAAGAGACAAAAACGTAAAAAATAGACGAAAATGTTTGAAAACAGATGAAGACGTATGAAAACGGACAAAAACGGACGAAAACGTATATAAATGGACAAAACGTATGAAAATAGATGAAAAGGTATAAAAATGAATGAAAACGTTTAAAAATGTGTAAAAACGGACAAAAAAGTTTGAAAGTAGACGAAAGCGTAAAAAACGAATGAAAACAGACTAAAACGTATGAAATCAGAATGAAAAAAGTGTTAATTATTAAAAACAAATGAATTAGAAAAAAAAAAGAAAAAAAAACGTGAATTTTTATAAAAGACAAAAAAAACAAAAACAAAAACAAAAGTGAAAAAAATAGAATTACAGAAAAAATGAAAAAAAAAAAAAAAAAAAAACATTACTTAGAAAAATATACAAAAAAAGAATTTAAAAAATAATAAGAAAAACAAAAAGTCAAAGAAAAATGGGGAAAAAAACATGGACTTAGGTTTACATATTAAATCTTAGGTTAATCCCCTACTATTAGATCAAACTAGATGGATGGTGGAGATTTGTCCCTTCGTATGAATCAAAATAAAGGTATGCAATAGAATTTTCCTCAAGTTTTATATTGGTTTACTTTTCTAAGAAAAGACAAAACACAAACTTCAAAACTAGTTTATGTAGTTTTTCCAATTCGGCTAAACATTCATATAGAAAATTTATTACCATTTTTAATTTTATTTTAGATGTAAGTATAAACATGACAAAAATACACCGTTGTTCCCTAAACTTTCCACGAAACATCACAGGGCACCTTAACTTTTAAAAAACGTCATGTGGCATCCAAAACTTGGGATTTTGAGGCCGATTGCGTCCCTCGGCCCGTAATAGGAACATCAACGTCTCGTTATAGTTCCCAAAACCCTGTTACATGTTTAGTTTGGACGGTATTCCTGTCTTTTTACCTAGTCGCATTTTTTCTCTCTCTTTCTCTCTATACTTCCCAGCAGACGTCTAATCCTATTTCCCGCCATTATGACTAATAGAACAAGTACTCATTGCTCATCCCCAAACTTGTTTTGGAAGCCTACCAAAAAAACCCTAATGCAATGTCACCCACCGAATCTAATACTTTAAGTAAAAAATCAAGAATCTCAAACCTTGGATTTACATTATGGCAAATCAGGGACGTACTTTCTTTGATTGCCATGAAGTCGATATAAATTGGGCAATGAGGCAATATGGTTAGTGTTTTTGTTGATAATCTTTTACTAGCGTATGTATCGTAGATTGTTTAATGGTATTTCCCTTTTTTGTTAGAGAATTGTAACAGTGTTTTGTTTACTTTTTCAACAGCAAATCGACCTGGTGATTTTAGCATGAGAGTTCACCATAATGGCTTATTCAAAAAATGGCCAGACAGGATCTACGAAGGAGGTTAGGAATGTCAAGTTGATTATGTTGGTATTAATGAGATTTCTATTGACGAACTTGATGCTCTGATGACCCAAGTCGGTTATGCTGAAGTCCAAACCAATTACTACTATTTTCTTAAACCTGGTATGACATTGGACGATGGCTTATATAGTTTTCGTAAAGTTGTCAATCTTGACATGTTGAAAGAAATTGTGGAAGAACATAAGCTGATAGATATGTATGTTGAAATAGGTAAGACTAGGTTAGAGTTGTCTTAGATGTCCCCACAGTCTATTAAGACTGTATTTTCGGAGATGGATGAACCTAGTAGAAAAATAGCGCGTGCTGGTATTCAATCGTGCTGTAGACGTTTAGTTCTAGATGTCATAGATAATGACCCATACCTTAACCCATTTATGCAACTTACGCAACTACCTCTAGATGTCTCATGTGTTGGGGAATCTAGTGACTTGCCACACATTGAGCCCGGTTTTTCAAGTCTTGATATGTCTGCCTTTGCAAGCCGACCTATTGATAATAGTGATGGTGCATTAGTCATTGTTGATAAGGAAAATAGTTTTCAAGACCTTGATAGTTTTGATGTTAGTCTATTCAGAGTGACTAAGGATAAGCCGTTGGAGAAAGTATGGAGACCACTAGTTGATGGCAATAACACCTTTGAGGAACCTGATGTCGAAGTTACTCTATTCCAAGTTAATCAGGATAACCAGTTAGAGAATGTAGGAGTAGAACCTGTTGGTGGCAATAACATGGAAGAGGATGGTGATGTTGATATCACTCTGTTCCAACAGAGTGATACTAGTCACTTAGGCAATGTAGGTGATGACACAACTCAGGCAAATCAAAATAATGTTACTGAGGAGAATCATGTACAGGTTGCTTTATTCCAACAGAGTTAGAGTCATAAGTTAAGCAACGCAGGAACATCTACTAATAAAAGTGATGACTTGAATTTGGAAACTCAATTACCTGTGTTGGATGATGATGCCTTTTACAATGCTTATGCTTCTGAATCATGCATAGGTCACTCTGGGGGGCCAAGGGTTAGGACAGATTTTGTTGATGATGGTGTTGTTGAAACTTTCTTTTATTGTGATCAATCCTTTGATACTGCAAAAGATGTGAAAGAGAGGGTAAGAGAGCATTCCATAGAAACAAGAAGGGAGCTACTATTTCTAAAGAATGATAAAAAAAATAAGAGTCAGATGTATGGGTTGTGTTCCCCTATCTGGCTCAATTGCTACTGCTGGACTGGGTATAGGCCCAGTTAGAGGTCCATTAACAAGAAGGGGTTTGGAAGCATTAATTGCTGGTAAAAATGACCCTTCCCAAATACTCTGCCCATGGTTGTTGCTTGTCGGCAGGGATGGTACTGAAAAAGGTGCTTGGACAGTGAGAAGATATAATGTGTCACAACTCACAATTTCAGGTCATTTCAGGTCATTTCCCAAACTTTGGAAAAACACTATTCATTAAACACTATTCATCAAACACTATTCATCGTTTTACTATTCATCATTTTCGAGGTCATTTGGATATTCTGAGAAACATTTGGGAAAATTTACTATTCACTAAACACTATTCATTTCCGGAAAAGTTTTCATCATTCACTTTCATTACTCATTTCATCGTAAATTTAGTTTACGGGTATTCAAATTCGCGTAACCGGATTGGTTTAGGTGCGAATTCATTTCATTAGTGTTAAGGACATTGCATACGGACTGGAGATAGTCTGCATATCATCATAACAGCATTTTCATGTTATACCACTCTCAGGATTTTCAAATTTATATATTTGATACATTTAACGTTTTTACGTATAAGTATTTATAGTAAACGTTAACACCCGGTTTATACACGACGAATATATCTAAATATTCCCACAATGGTCCCGACACATTTTTATATCCATTTTACCATCATAAAAGTTATTACATTCATTTACCCAGTATTTTGGAAATTTATTTTATTTATAACGTAAGCTTATGATTATTACGACGGTTTTCGTGAAAACTAAACAATAATCACCCGAACACTCAATACTTGTACCCAACATAATTTTAACATTTTTATAACTCTATTTTGACAAGTTTAGTCATTATTTCATATTCCATATTTTTACGATACCCAGAGTTACGTTTCGCGATTTAAAACTTTACGGTTTGCGATTAACGGAACCAAAACCGACTCCGTGAACCATATAACACCAAGCTTACTACATACTCTTCTAATTTTCACACATGTGCAGCCCCCCCATCCCAATGTTACTTCAACTTGTCCCTTTAATTACCAAAATGCCATGGAATTTAGATATTTCATACTTAAACACATTTAACACTTTGATACTTATTTTTATAAATCAAAAATGAAGTTTTCTCTTGTTCTTCCTCCTAAGCCACGACCAAACCACCATATCAAGATCAAGTGATCATTTTTCATAAGTTATAACACCAAACTTGTTCCTTTTACTTGTCTAATCAAGAATCAATCAAGAAAAACACAAGAAATCCAAGCATAATCATCATCTAATCATCTCATTTTATCAAGTAAGTTATCAACTTTATTTTTATATGGATCATCTTATATTTACATGTATTTCATGAGTATCATGCTAAAAACCATGTACAACTAGCTATACCACCCTTTATTTTATCTAAAATGAAACATACAAACCCTAACTTTTTAGTTATGAATCCCCTTGCTATAATAACTTGGTTAGGAGTCCATGGCACCTTGAGAAGGTGTATGGTAGGATTAGATTAGCTATGTGGTGATTACAAGAGGTTTGGTGATGGTAGAAATTAGTTTTAAACCTTGAAAACTTGATTTGGAACATGTTTAGGACATGCTGTCCCGTTTTGTAAAAATCTGGAAAATCAGTAAACACCAAGGAAACTTTGGCAAAATTTTTAGAAAATACTTTCAAAAACGAATCCGTAGGCGAAAGAACGGATTAAAACGAGTTTATAACGAAGGAGTTATGATTTTTGCAAGATTGTTGACGAAAAGTATTTTCTGGAAATTTGTTTGCTGTTGGACGTTTTTCAATGGACAAAAAGAGACTTTAGACGTAACCCGGAGGAGCCGAGCTTTCCAAAATATATTACTACATACTAAGACGTAACCGTGGACATAAAGAACAAGTAAAACGGACAAGTAACGACAAAGATATTCACGTTTGAATATCGGCTAAAACCATTTTATATTTGACAGCTTTTAATAAAAAGTGACACAAAAACTACGAAGTACTTTTATAAGCTAGAAATAATATTAAGTACCAAGCTTTATAACTAATGTAGTATTAGTTACTACGAGTATATTTTCATCATTTCAAGGCGATATTTCAAGGATTACAACCCGAGTATTTCAACACTAACATGGAAACATACGTTATATATATAAGTATATATATATTACAACTAGCTTATTATATTTTCTAATAGCAATATTTTTCCAAATTCTTGGATTATATATTTTGATAAAACAAGTGTTTTTCCAACGAGTAGAGTGGTATAGGAAGCATGTGCATGGACATTCATAACATCATTTCATGATCTAAAGTAGATCGTACATCATTCATATTAGGTTGCGGCTAGTGTGCGCGCCTTGTTTTTCAGCTCATTACATGTTCATGGTACCATCATATTGGGTTGCGGCAGCTAATTGTTCATTGGTGTTCATTTCATTTCATCACAGTTTCATCAGTTAAGGTGAGTCATAGCCCCACTTTTACTGGTTTAATTACTTTACAAACTCTTTGGGGGAGATACATGCTTAAATACTTGTGTTATACTTTTATACGATTTCAAATCCCACGGGGGAGAATACATTGCAACAACTATTTTTGTACATGCCCAAGTATTACAAATTCCATACATTGCTTAAGTTGCCTTACTACCACTTCATAACAAGTCCCCTTTTCAATATCATGGACCGTTAATTTCAAGTACTAAGCGAGAGTGAGTGAATAGATCTATTGAGGGTGACGCCTCCATTCGTGTTTGGGTTGCTCCAACGGGACGAATGCATTTCATGTCTTATCAAGTGAGTGTCTGGTAAACACTCTGTTGGGGCATTACAAAGTCTAGCTTCGGGGTCATGAGCTTAAGGGACAATGTAGCATTTTTGACATTTATTTCGGTTCACTTTATACTTGTGGCTATTGTGCATACAAAAATTACTTATGGAATTACGATACTTTTCCACCACTATTACTACAGAATTACTATGTCTTTGCAACAATCTTATGACTGATTTATTACAAACATATTACATTTGGCAGTGGGTTGTAAACACACAGGTTACAAGTCTCTTATGGCGGGACTTGGAACTGAGTGGATTTACGATGCCTTTGCTGGGAAATCTTCATTTCAATGCATTACATTCTTTTTCACAAGACTCTATGAACTCACCAACCATAGTGTTGACACTTCAGCATGTATTTTCAGGTTTTAATCAAAGGCACGCTACTGGAGGTTTTGACAGGGTAGGGCATGGTCATAGAAGACTCTGATTTATTCATTTGGGGACCGTTCTAAATTATTTTTAGGGCCTACTTCCGCACTACTTTTAACAATGTAAATTCAACATTTTTGATTAAACTATTTTATTCTAAATGATTCAAGTGAAAACCATTTTTGAACATGTGTTGTAATACCAATTGAGTTACACCCCAGCTATACGTATGCTTCCGCTGGACCCTATTTTGGGGGTGTGACAGATTGGTATCAGAGCTTTAGCTATAGCGAACTAAGTGTTTTTAAAACCTAGACTATAGCTACTTTCAAGAAAACTTAACCCTATGACCGTCACGTGCCTGCCTGCCAAGCTGAAGCCTCATTTGTGGTTAGTTGCTGACATAGGTGATGAGATTTATGTCTCATTATCTGATATATATTATATTCATTTATTATAGTTGATTACTATAATTGTCTTTCATATAAGCATGTTCACGTATCATATATATCACCGCATTATGTTTTTCCTTGCATAGTTTCATCATTTGACCTCGAGTTTGGTCATTTGCTTTTGTCTTTCAGAACGTCTTGGTATTTGTGAAGGACATAGTCTTAGTATGACTGAGCTGAGTATTTCAAAATTCATGGAACCTCGGTGGAATATAGACTGGTCATCTATATTCAACCCGGGATAGTGAGATATAGGCTGACCACCTATGTCTGACTCAGAGATGAATTTTGCAACACTGAGAATAGTTATAATAAAATTCTGTCTGGATTGAATCCTTTACTCATTTTCCAAATGTTTCATGCATGTGTGTGTATACCCTCGTTGTCAGAACATTCATACTTTTTATCACTTCGTGGATCACCGCTTGGAAGCATGTCAATTGATCATTTCATCTCATGAACATTCACGTCTATGCATTATACACTTACATCACGGTATTTTCTTTTATCACAATATCATTTTGTCGCAGTTGTCACAGTCTCTTCCCTTCTCACCATCACTATCATTTCCTTTCCCCATCCCCATATATATAAGGAATTAGGTGACACTCTATAGATTCCTATGCCACTCATCACTCACTACTCCCTATATTGATTAAGTGGATATTATCAATGACCTCCCTAGGAAAGACTTTCCATACCATCTATAAGGAGAATCTCTCGGTACATTAAGACCGTTCAAAACTCAACATAAATCTCAGGATATCACAAAACAATTTGAACCCCTATCACTGGCCTGATCGCCAAAAATTCCACCATCTAGAAAGTATTGGCTTGACTGAATTACAGGATTATTTTCGATACGAGTGCTCACTAAGCAACACCATAGAGATAAATTCAACCTCTTAACCGAGACTATAGATTGAACATGTCCTCACCAATAGACTTTATCCAAACCTGTTAGACACCTATGCCTTTGTGCAGACATACATACCTGACTATTTTATCCTCTTAATACTTTCACTTTTAAATGGATTTTTCTCCAAACTACAGTTATACAAAACATATATCTTGTAAGAAATACTTTTCTGAGGCACTTATTTTGATAAACAAATTCCTTTTGGTTAATCCTTTACAAAACTATTGAATTGTTAGGAAATTTTAAACATCGATCTTTCGTAAACCATTAAAACTACAAGTTGGTAAGCAGAGTTATACAGAAAGTTCTGCCTAGGAAAGGCATGATACCATTCAGAAAACTTGGAAAGTTAAACTCGAGATATACACTAGACCATGTAATATTTCAAACAGAGTAGGCCTAGTGGCCGTCAGACTTGAGCCTTGTTAGAGAACAACAGGACTACACAACCATGTATTATCATCTTTTCAGATTAGTCACTCATAATTCCATTTGGAAAGGAATCCAACCCAAAGTCAAACATAAACCTTGCAAGAGAACAACTAGAAATCATGGACAGTTAGGTCGAACAATTGAAGCAAAGTCGAATTCCTATCGTTAGAGTTCGCTGGAATTCTCGAATATCATCACTTTTCACCAATATGTTTTTAGAAACCAACATAAACTGAACTTCGGGACGAAGTTCCTTTTAGAGGGGAAGACTGTCACAACTCACAATTTCAGGTCATTTCAGGTCATTTCCCAAACTTTGGAAAAACACTATTCATTAAACACTATTCATCAAACACTATTCATCGTTTTACTATTCATCATTTTCGAGGTCATTTGGATATTCTGAGAAACATTTGGGAAAATTTACTATTCACTAAACACTATTCATTTCCGGAAAAGTTTTCATCATTCACTTTCATTACTCATTTCATCGTAAATTTAGTTTACGGGTATTCAAATTCGCGTAACCGGATTGGTTTAGGTGCGAATTCATTTCATTAGTGTTAAGGACATTGCATACGGACTGGAGATAGTTTGCATATCATCATAACAGCATTTTCATGTTATACCACTCTCAGGATTTTCAAATTTATATATTTGATACATTTAACGTTTTTACGTATAAGTATTTATAGTAAACGTTAACACCCGGTTTATACACGACGAATATATCTAAATATTCCCACAATGGTCCCGACACATTTTTATATCCATTTTACCATCATAAAAGTTATTACATTCATTTACCCAGTATTTTGGAAATTTATTTTATTTATAACGTAAGCTTATGATTATTACGACGGTTTTCGTGAAAACTAAACAATAATCACCCGAACACTCAATACTTGTACCCAACATAATTTTAACATTTTTATAACTCTATTTTGACAAGTTTAGTCATTATTTCATATTCCATATTTTTACGATACCCAGAGTTACGTTTCGCGATTTAAAACTTTACGGTTTGCGATTAACGGAACCAAAACCGACTCCGTGAACCATATAACACCAAGCTTACTACATACTCTTCTAATTTTCACACATGTGCAGCCCCCCCATCCCAATGTTACTTCAACTTGTCCCTTTAATTACCAAAATGCCATGGAATTTAGATATTTCATACTTAAACACATTTAACACTTTGATACTTATTTTTATAAATCAAAAATGAAGTTTTCTCTTGTTCTTCCTCCTAAGCCACGACCAAACCACCATATCAAGATCAAGTGATCATTTTTCATAAGTTATAACACCAAACTTGTTCCTTTTACTTGTCTAATCAAGAATCAATCAAGAAAAACACAAGAAATCCAAGCATAATCATCATCTAATCATCTCATTTTATCAAGTAAGTTATCAACTTTATTTTTATATGGATCATCTTATATTTACATGTATTTCATGAGTATCATGCTAAAAACCATGTACAACTAGCTATACCACCCTTTATTTTATCTAAAATGAAACATACAAACCCTAACTTTTTAGTTATGAATCCCCTTGCTATAATAACTTGGTTAGGAGTCCATGGCACCTTGAGAAGGTGTATGGTAGGATTAGATTAGCTATGTGGTGATTACAAGAGGTTTGGTGATGGTAGAAATTAGTTTTAAACCTTGAAAACTTGATTTGGAACATGTTTAGGACATGCTGTCCCGTTTTGTAAAAATCTGGAAAATCAGTAAACACCAAGGAAACTTTGGCAAAATTTTTAGAAAATACTTTCAAAAACGAATCCGTAGGCGAAAGAACGGATTAAAACGAGTTTATAACGAAGGAGTTATGATTTTTGCAAGATTGTTGACGAAAAGTATTTTCTGGAAATTTGTTTGCTGTTGGACGTTTTTCAATGGACAAAAAGAGACTTTAGACGTAACCCGGAGGAGCCGAGCTTTCCAAAATATATTACTACATACTAAGACGTAACCGTGGACATAAAGAACAAGTAAAACGGACAAGTAACGACAAAGATATTCACGTTTGAATATCGGCTAAAACCATTTTATATTTGACAGCTTTTAATAAAAAGTGACACAAAAACTACGAAGTACTTTTATAAGCTAGAAATAATATTAAGTACCAAGCTTTATAACTAATGTAGTATTAGTTACTACGAGTATATTTTCATCATTTCAAGGCGATATTTCAAGGATTACAACCCGAGTATTTCAACACTAACATGGAAACATACGTTATATATATAAGTATATATATATTACAACTAGCTTATTATATTTTCTAATAGCAATATTTTTCCAAATTCTTGGATTATATATTTTGATAAAACAAGTGTTTTTCCAACGAGTAGAGTGGTATAGGAAGCATGTGCATGGACATTCATAACATCATTTCATGATCTAAAGTAGATCGTACATCATTCATATTAGGTTGCGGCTAGTGTGCGCGCCTTGTTTTTCAGCTCATTACATGTTCATGGTACCATCATATTGGGTTGCGGCAGCTAATTGTTCATTGGTGTTCATTTCATTTCATCACAGTTTCATCAGTTAAGGTGAGTCATAGCCCCACTTTTACTGGTTTAATTACTTTACAAACTCTTTGGGGGAGATACATGCTTAAATACTTGTGTTATACTTTTATACGATTTCAAATCCCACGGGGGAGAATACATTGCAACAACTATTTTTGTACATGCCCAAGTATTACAAATTCCATACATTGCTTAAGTTGCCTTACTACCACTTCATAACAAGTCCCCTTTTCAATATCATGGACCGTTAATTTCAAGTACTAAGCGAGAGTGAGTGAATAGATCTATTGAGGGTGACGCCTCCATTCGTGTTTGGGTTGCTCCAACGGGACGAATGCATTTCATGTCTTATCAAGTGAGTGTCTGGTAAACACTCTGTTGGGGCATTACAAAGTCTAGCTTCGGGGTCATGAGCTTAAGGGACAATGTAGCATTTTTGACATTTATGTCGGTTCACTTTATACTTGTGGCTATTGTGCATACAAAAATTACTTATGGAATTACGATACTTTTCCACCACTATTACTACAGAATTACTATGTCTTTGCAACAATCTTATGACTGATTTATTACAAACATATTACATTTGGCAGTGGGTTGTAAACACACAGGTTACAAGTCTCTTATGGCGGGACTTGGAACTGAGTGGATTTACGATGCCTTTGCTGGGAAATCTTCATTTCAATGCATTACATTCTTTTTCACAAGACTCTATGAACTCACCAACCATAGTGTTGACACTTCAGCATGTATTTTCAGGTTTTAATCAAAGGCACGCTACTGGAGGTTTTGGCAGGGTAGGGCATGGTCATAGAAGACTCTGATTTATTCATTTGGGGACCGTTCTAAATTATTTTTAGGGCCTACTTCCGCACTACTTTTAACAATGTAAATTCAACATTTTTGATTAAACTATTTTATTCTAAATGATTCAAGTGAAAACCATTTTTGAACATGTGTTGTAATACCAATTGAGTTACACCCCAGCTATACGTATGCTTCCGCTGGACCCTATTTTGGGGGTGTGACATAATGATCAACACACGTGTTTGCAATCACGGGCACTCAAATATTTTGACCTCAACTTTATCTTAAAGAAAATTAAAGATACGATTCAAACCAATCCAAGGATTCCTGTCAAGTCGGTTCATAATTAGCTTACCAACCAATTTGAGCTTAAAGTCTCAATGCAGAAGGTTTTAAGAGCTAAAAGAATAGAAGTCAGAGGCATTAGTAAGGAATTCAAGCTCCAATTCACCATGTTGAGAGAATGTTCAAGAGTTGTAGAAGAGGAACCCTGATACAATAGTTGTGATTCATGTGGAACGGCCTGCTGAGGATAGTCTTCCAACAAGAGAATTCAAGAGACTCTTTGTTTGTTTTGGTGCCTTAAAAGAAGGATTTAAAGCTTGTCAGAGATGGTTGTTGGGGACAAATGCTTTTCCAATTGATGATCCTTTGAAGGGTCAACTTCTAACAGTTGTGGGAATTGATAGCAACAATGGTATATACCCATTAGCTTATGCTTTTACTGAATCAGCAAACACAATAGTTTGGACTTGGTTTCTTCATTGTTTATCTGATGATCTTGAACTTGAGCTAGAATCAATCTTCACTTTTGTTACTAACATGAACAAGGTACTCCCATAAACTATAAATGATTTGAATTTCTTATTTTTTTAAACAGACAGTAAATATATCTGTTTTTGTATTGGATATTACATCAGCATTAAGAGAAGTTTTCCCAAATGTGGAGCACAAATTTTGTCTTAGAAGCATTCATGAGCAAATGAAAGTTAATTGGCAAGGTAGGGCCTTCAAAGACCCTCTTTGGAGATGAGCAACAGCCTCAACTGTTGTATAGTTTAAGAAATATATGGATGCTTTAAAGACATTTAGTCAAGCTGCCCATGCTTGGTTAAGTCAGATACCACCAATCCATTGGTCAAGGTTACATTTCTCATGTAAGTCATCCAACTGTGTAAATTTAGTGGTATATGGTAAAGTAGTATGAAATGTATAAGTAATACAACTTTATTTGTCTTGTTTTAGGGCGACCCCATTCTGATGTGTTACTTAATAACATGTGTCAAGTGTTTCATGAGAAAATAATTGAGGGTGTAAACAAACCAATTACTACAGCATTAGAATACATCAGGGAATAATGTATGAAGAGGATAGTACAAGTTGCAAAGGTCATTGAGAAGAGTGATGGGCCACTAACACATACTGCACAACCCATGTTAGAAGGTATTAAGAAAGAGGCGGTTAGGTATAATGTTTTATGGAATGGGGGAGATAAGTTTCAGATAAGTGGACCATGGGGAGACCAATGTGTAGTTAATGTTGTAGAGAAGTCTTGTACTTGCATAAGATGGGAGATTACAGGTTTACCATGTAAACATGTTGTCGCTACCAATTGGAATATGGCTTTAAATGGACAACAAGTAGGAGCTGTTGAAACATGGGCGCATCCTTGTTACTATCTCAACACTTGGGAAGCAACATACAAACATAATGTCTCCCCCATAACTAGCAATGAGCATTAGGAAAAATCGTCTGTGCCAACAACTATTGTCAAGAATGGAAAACTGTCTAAGGCTTGGAAGAGCGTAAGGTGTAGTGTTTGTGGCATTGCTGGACACAACCGAAAAACATGTATTGGCTATGGTAGAACCCAAAGTAGGGAAACTGGCGGTAAAAAACAAAATAGTTCAAGTTCTAAGGGAAAAGATAAACAAGTGACTCAAAAGGTTGCATCAAAGAAGATACATCCTACAAGGAACAAAGTTGCAGTAGATAAACAAGCTGAAGGTACAGGTGTTGATGAAAGTCAAGATGTTGCAGTTGAAGGAACTTGTGTGCAATCTGGAATTCAAGATCAAGGTACTCAGGATGTTGCAATAGAGAAACACGATGAAATTGCAAGTGTTCAATCTCAGAGTCAAGATCAACCTATTGATGAATCCCAGTGTCAATCCCAGCAGCAAGATCAATCACAGTCTCAATCTCAGGTCCATTCAAGTAATGTGCAAGCAGTTTCGGTTTCATCCCAGCATACTACCAGAAGAGTGACTAGGCAGCAGACTTTAATGGATAGAATGATGCCCTCACCATAGGGCTTTCTTTATGTTATGCTAATGAAGTAGACAATATTTATTTATGTTAACTATGAACAAGTTATGAACTCTGATTATCATGCTTCGAAAAGTATGAAATTTTATGAATTTGGAATTATATCAAATTGCATTATCTACAGAACCATGTTATGTTTCTGAATTTTAATTGTGCCCAAAATATGTATGTTGTGCGCAACGTATGTTATATCTAACTGTATGACAGCATAATATGTTACTGCAAATTGATGCAGGCAAAACTAACCAAAACTAAAACTTCAAAAGAATGTTGACTATTCAAAGTCAATTATAACCCAATTTCTAGGCATTTGCATATATACCCTTAACGTAAACTCATAAAAAGAACCAAACTTCATATCCATGTTGGAGACAATGTTACTACCATTCAATAGAATCTAAACTTAAAACATACTAGTACAAAACAGTTTTGGTAAAGGTTCTAACACTACCAAGGTGGCCTAACAAGTAATTACATTTCCACAAAACACAAAACACGGCCATCATACGTTAAAGCTAAAAAGTTAACCAAGTGCATAAACAGTCAAGAACAATATCCAACTGAGCACCAGGTAAATCTTCCACTTCCACACATCACCTTGAGCAACTTCTGATCTTTCATTTCTCCCCCTCAAAAGGCCTGGTATGATCATTCTTGAACGAGAACACATTTCAGGATCATACCATCCTATCCACCGACAAGAAGACCCCTAATCATTAATATGACATTTCATTAATGAACCACCATTTTTACAATGTAATTTGCTACTTGCGAAAGCAAGGTAATACAATCAATCTTAAAATGCACTTAGTTCATCAGGACAAGCATAGAATCGACGCCCTAGGTTGGCCGATGTCTAGGAAGTGCATGTTATAGCTTGCTTACAACACCAGCAGCGTACCATGTTGAAGGAGGAAAGGTTTTAGGGGAAAGATTAAAGGATGATGAGTGACAATATAATTTTGACTCACAGTAATATAGGAAACCGGGACAATGTACAACGGCTAGAAACTAGATTGCTATAGTGTATGATGATTTTACCCTCACCAAGAATACATTGATGTTCCTATTACGGGCCGAGGGACGCAATCGGCCTCAAAATCCCAAGTTTTGGACGCCACACGACGGTTTTTAAAAGTTTAGGTGCCCTGTGATGTTTCGTGGAAAGTTTAGGGACCAATGATGTATTTTTGTCTATAAACATTTGTCAATATTTACTGATCACCAAACAATAAACATCAATAAAAATTGACAAAATGATCCACATGGTTTACTTATGACTAGTAGGGTACTCGCGAGATAAGATGGCAGGTACCCTGTAACAAAAACATTTGCGGTGCAATTTTTTTTAATTATACATTTCTCGTGACAATAACTTTACGGATGTTGATAATTTTAAGTTAGAATAAATTTAAGCAATATACATAAATAGTAGGGTAGCTGCACGATGTTGAGGCAATATTAGCAGTAGTCAGTAAATTATGAGGGTATGAAGTTAAAATTGTTGAAATGACTTTTAGTCGCAAGTTGTTAGCAGACGGTATGATAACTTTCATTATTTCATTATAGTTTGTGTCTATTCAAATTAATTTTAAAAACTGAAGATAATTCTAAAATATGATTATGTAAAAGAAATAGTGTCATTATTTTTTCAGAATACAATTTTGTAAACTGAATTTATTGTATTATTTCTTCTTTTTTTTTGGTTAAAGGGTTTCACCGGTAATGTATTACACCAAAAAATGTTTAAGTACAAAGGATATGGGTGAAGTCCCATATCTCAACCCGTTACATAGGTGGTAAAACTAACATAACAAGACACTTCACATCATTTAAAACAAGAAAACAAACCACTACTCACTAGATTACATTTGACACAAAACCAAACATAAACCAACGTTTAGAGTTCTAGGAATCCTTATGTCATAGGCAATTGACTACCAGAAAGTTCTTCGTGGACTTCATCATCATCATCATAGGGGTCATCTCCATAACTCCCTCCAACTTTCTAACAAACTCTTCTTCCCCTCACCTTCGTTTCCACTCTCATCCTTAGGAGAACTAGCAACAACAGGCATACCAAATGCTAAAAAATTAGTCGTATCATTGTCAACAGATTCATCCTCATCATCACTATCATGATCACCTGGATATTCAAACATTTAAAGAGGTTTACCATCATTGTCCACAAGAGTAACTTTCCCATCAATAATTAGTTTTTCAAGCTTCCCTATTTTGTCAACAATAGTAGTACTAGTGCTACTAGTTTTAACATTCCAGAATGAAGAGTCACTAGAATTGCCCCATCTAGCCAAATTTAAATTCCCCCCATTGGTACCCAACTCTCCATCATTTTCAACCGAATAAAGCAAATCAAATGGGTTTGTATTACTAACCTCTTTGGTAGGCTCCACACCTTTCTTCTTACTAGAGTTGGATGTGGGCTTTTTTGAAATAGGTCTATACTTTTTTGTAGGTTTAAAACCCACTTTCAGACCAACTGGAACACCTTTAGGAACCTGACTAGGCTTCTTCAAGTTCTTCATCACACCTAAACCAGGATTTTTGAGATATTCCTTCTGAATATGACCAAAAACCTTACAACCCCCACATCTGAGGGGTTTCCACTCATATTCAACACGAATAGTACAGATATAAAACCCTTCCCCAAAAAGTTTAGGCATAACCACCGCAATAGTATCTTTCAACTCGACATCAGCCTGAACTTCAATCATGCTCTAACGTAGCTTGACCTACCCTATGATTGGGCGCACATGTCAGATGTGCAAGAATCAAGCATCAAAGGAGTACCAAGCTTAGTAGCAATATCACTCAAACCATCCTCACTAGATGCAGTCACATGGACACCATAGAGTTTAACCTACACCGGAACATTACCTACATCTTTTTTCAATAAGTTCACATATGGATCCACTTTTTCAGAATAAGCGTATTACGAATAAACAATGGACCATTTTCAAGCATTGTATCCAAACCATCCGTAGAACTAAACTGGAATGAGAATATCCCAATAGACGAGTTAAGCATTGATTTTACCACTCCATATTTACCCCAAGTGTTCCTAACATAGTTAGCAATAACGGGGTAAGCCACACACTTTCCCAAAAAGAATCCATATAGCGTATTAGCAAACCATGCACTAATAGCTCTAATAGACTCCACCGGAACAACCACATGAACGCCGTTTCCCTCAGAGTAAATAAGGTGTGAAAACTCATAGCCTTCCTACTCTGACAAGAAGTAAATAAAGTAGCATAAGAAGTACCTGGTTTTAGGTTAACATTAGGGCTAGTCAGTGTCTGCCCCACATTCACATCTCTAGTATTTAGTGTAGCATCCACAGATTCTTCCACAACAGATGATGATACCATGAACGTATTCTTGACAGCCTTCGTAGAAGGTACACCACCACTTTTCTCTTTAACACCTCTCCACCCCCACCATTTATTGTATTATTATTTCTGAAAATATAATTTTGTATATTGATTGTAGTGTTATAATTTTGCAAGAGTAATTCAGTAATTTTATTATTTTCATTGAAACTAAAAGATTTACACGTATACATATTATTTGTAACTGAGATGTCTACATGAATACCAGATATTTCTCACTAATAATGTTGATGCAAATAATGTCTAAAGACGTTATTCTCATCTTCAATATCTCTATGTTTTGATGATAACAAAATATGAAAATATCTTACGTCAAAACTAGCGTAAACAAGTTTTTAGTTGATATATCCGATTTCTATGTTAATCACTCTAGGTATGAACAAACAAATTTACAACTTGACAAATGATCAAAAAAGTGAATTTGTGTTTTAAACTTCACATTTTTAGCTTGAAAAAACTTTCTTTTCAAAAATACGTTTTACAAATTATTTTTGAAATATAAAGAAATGTTTTCTTTGGGAAATTAATTTCAAAAATCCCCAACAGCTATATTTTACCCAAACCAGCTCCAAACTCCCCCAAATAAACTTTCACCACTAACGACAAAATATGGAGCATTTTTGTCTGGCACGGTACCACGATACCACTAAATTTAGTGGTACCGTGTGACAATTAGTGGTGTCGTCCTCTTAAAATGGTCAAATTTCCATATTCTATAAATATCACTTCATTTCCCAGATTTTGATCATCCTTTCACACACTTAACTTTCTGTAGTCATATCCTCAATCACCTAAACTCTCCTTTGATCATTAGTTAATTTTCTTTTGTTTAAAGAGTGATTCTTTCATCCAACCAAGAATCATCTACATACCTCTACAAGTCAAGAGAAGAACACAAAGTATCAAGAAGATACAAAGTGTTGGTGTCATAGAGTAGTGCACTTGCATTACTAGTTGTCTACTTGATTGTATCTTGATATACACCAAGTGTTTTAGTATTTCTTAGTTATTGTGTTGATCATTGTGATCTTGTTAAGATCTTGAGGATCTCTTGAGTGTTGAGTAATTAAGTATTGATCAAGTGGATCAAGAGTAGATTGTGTGGATTGTGTAGATCTTGTGAGGATCGTGTATATTGTGTGAGGATTGTGTTGATCATGTGAAAAGTAAGGATCGTGTAGATCGTGTAAGAAGCTAGGATCAAGTGGATCATGGTAGATTGGTACTAGCTAAGATTAGTACTCGACATCTAGCTTAGTGTCGGAAATTAACGTAAGCGACGTTGTACGGTTATCTCCGCCTGAAGGGAGCTTTGTTGACATAGTGCTTAGAACTCTCGAGTGTGGTACTTTTGGGAGTGGAGTAGGGCGAAGAAGAGCTTCGTGACCGAACCACTATAAATATTGTTGTCTCGGTTTGATCTTTCCATCTCTTTTCTTTACATACTTATTGTTTGATTGTGTTACCATAGTGTTGTGTTCATATTGGTGTTGATTGATTTCATCCATATTTGAATCTAAGTTTTTCACAAAGTAATTTCTATAACTAAAGAAAACAAGTCGGTAAACTATTCAACCCCCTTCTAGTTTCCCACAACTTGTACCAGAGCCACGTCAGGCAAGTTTTAAAAGTAAACTGTATTTTAAAACTTGAATCGATCAATGGATTTTGACAAATATCAAGAAGGGCAATCTATGCAAAGGCCACCACTTTTTGAAACCGATTGTTTTATTTATTGGAAAACAAGATTCGAAACGTATGTGAGATCAAGATATTGATCTTTGCAATGTTATTATCGATGGTGACATTAAACCTATTGAAAAGGTCAAATAATTCCTTATGATCAACAAAGTGATAATCTTAAAAGAATGCTAGCAAAAAATGATGAGGCTAAAATGGTAATTTACAATGCTTTGCCGAAAAAGGAATTTGAAAGAATTTTTATGTGCAATACGGCAAAGGAAATTTGGAAAACTTTGTTAGTCACCCATCAAGGTAATAATCAAGTCAAAGAGAACAAGACTGATCTTCTTGTTGAACAATATGAACAATTTTTCATTCCAGAAGATGAAACCATAAATAGTATTTTTGCTAGATTTAATACTGTTGAGGCAACATGATCAAGATCTCTTTATGTTTTAATGATGACAAATAAACCATCGAAACACATAAAATAACAAACGTTAGCCAAAATTCCACGAATCACAAGTCTGCTGCTGGCGCGCCACCCACGCGTCAACGCGTGGGTAACGCGCCAGGCGTCTGTGAATTTCGGGATGAATTTTGAAAGTCGGCTTTCCCCTTACCCGACAAATATGGATCTTTCAATACAGGTATGAATATGCTATGTGCTTAATTGAGAACACTCGAAACGAGTTTTGGGAATTGAGAGATCCAACTTTTAAAGCACCCATTTACAGGAAAACGCCAACTCATGTTTTCTAATTCTTGCCTCAAGCCAAGGTTTTTATATACTTATGGAGCTTATATATTTCATGTAACATCACGTTAAAGCATCCATATGCTCATATCCCGTGCTTACGTCTTCTCTAATCACGTAATGGGTTTACTCCCTTATTGGTTAAACTAAGTCCAAGGGGTCTTTGCGTAAACGCATCCTTACCCGCATGGGTTATGCTTTACATCAAGGCAAAGCACTTGACTTGTTTGAACCAAGGTATTAGTTGAGAACGTCGAGTCGTGGAAAGTCACGAGATATGAAACTATGGATTCTCGACGTTGTGTTACTTGAACTTATAAGTAACCCATGAATTTCTCAACTCATAATCTTAATTGTCTAAACACTTTCTTCTTAATGACAATTAGATTATTTCTTAATCTTCTTCTTAATCTCATTTTACAAAAGACAAATACCACCAAATCTCCCAAAATCCTTCCCAAATATTCCCTCTCCATATATAATCTTTGTATGCACGCTTATACACCTTGTGTACACACAATTGATTTCAAAATACATACACTACTCTCACAACCATCTCTTCTCTACACACACTTGCCAACTCACCAAGATTTCCATATCCAATCATATCCAAATCATATATTCTCCTACACAAATCTCTTACACAATCCCTTGCAACATCACATCTGTTACACAATCTCTTATATTCCTTACACACTCTACATCTCAACCATTCATTCCCTTACAACACATCCCAACCATCCATAATCAACACATGGGAGTTAATTTGAAATCCAAAGGAGGCTCCCCTTGATCTCCACCATCTATTTCAAACAAAACCATCTCAACCCTCCATATTCCCCACATGCCAATTAATTTGAATTTCAAATGAGGCTCCATTTGATCCTAGCCATCCAATTCAAACCAACACATCTCAACCATCCATCCTTCCTTCTCTCTATCTCAACAGATGCTTTTAATCTCAACCTTCCATTTCAAACCAAAACCATCTCAACCATTGAGTCATTCTTTCCGCCCCCCCCCCCCCCCAAGCAAAAGAATATACCTTTGGAATATCCCATGACATATTCTCTTCTCTATTATGCCATGTGAGGAATACCATTTCTACCCCTACCAAATTACCCTTTCTACTCTTCTACCCTTGGTATTTGGTTTTTTTTATAAACACTTCACAAAATGATTTTCTAATTGGCTATTTGAGTTGGTAAAACTTAGATTGATTAATGTTAAGGTTTAGTGTGAAGTACAATTGGGGGTTTAGCAAGGTAAGGTATTTAGAAAGCCCAAAACTTAGAAGTTGGAAAATTGTAACAGAAGCCTGGCACGCTGCCCGCGCGTTGACGCACGGGTGACGCGCCGACCTCGATAAAATTTCCGAAGTTTGGGTTATTGGTCTATAAATACATATCTTGCCTCTTGTATTCCTCACCCCTTGCCATTACTCTTTCTCTCTACATTCTTTCTCTCTAAACACTCTCAAAGTTCTCTATCTCTAATCTCGTGTTCTTGATTCTCACTCTAAAATCTTTGAAAGAACACATCTCCTTGCAAGGGAAGAATCACAAGAATCTAATCCACTCTTGTGATTGTGTCGAGGGTCTTCTAATCTATACCTTTTCTACTAGAATCGAGTCTCTATGTTAGGTTAGGGCTTGGTTGAACAAACACTTATTCATTCATTCAATTGTTTGTAAGGGAAGTCTTGTGTCTTGGTGACCAAGCCTAGATCATTGGGATCTAGTTGGGGTTTGATAATTCCGGTGGGAAGTCTTGGTAGTGGTCTTGGTGACCCTTAGGTGAAGTCGAATCGTGAGATTCTTTTGGGTGGTTTCCGAGGGCGGAATACCGTGGGAGTAACTCCTTCTTTGTGAGCATCGATATTGTTGAATATCGGTGGAGTGAATTGTAATGGTTTATAGTCCACCGAAAGGATTGTACTAGTGAATAGTATCGGAGTCGCGGATTTGCAACTGGACGTACGGATGGTATAAACCCCCCATCCCGAACCAGTATATATCGTTGTGTTCTAACTTGCTTTATATACTTTGGTTGTGTTAGTGGTTGTTTTGGCTTAAAGTTTTTAAACATCTAAAAAGCCAAAGAAACCATATTCACCCCCCCCCCCCTCTACAGTTCTATAATTGGTATTAGAGCAGAATACTCATGTTTTTTAGCGTTAAAGCCTTCCCAAGAAGTCGCTTAAAGTCAAAAACTTCTTTTCCAAAAATCTGAAATTCTAACTAAGATTTTTGGTAGAGTAGAGTATAGATCCATGGCTCAAGAGAACTATGTTGAGGGTTGTTCTATGCAAAGACCACCTTTTCTAGAAACCGATGGGTTTTGTTTTTGGAAAACCCAGTTTGAGACCTATGTTAGGTCTAAAGATCTTGATTTGTGGGAAATCATCCAAAACGGAAACTTTGTGTTCATGGTGGAAGACCCCGAAACAAAATTGTTGGTGGAAAAGCCACATGCGGATCTTAAAGATGATGAGAGGAGAAAACTTGGCAAGAATGATGAAGCAAAGATGTTAATCTACAATGCTCTACCTCGAAAGGAGTTCGAGAGGGTCCATGTTTGTACAACCGCCAAGGAGATTTGGCGTTCACTCATCATCACTCACCAAGGCAGTTCTCAAGTAAAGGATTGCAAGATCGATCTACTCATACAAAAATATGAGAAGTTCTCGATCTCGGATGAAGAAACCATTGATAATGGTTCCACAAGGCTTAATGCTATTATCACTAGCCTCACGGCTCTAGATCCTAGCTTCTATAACAAGAACCATGTGAGAAAGTTTCTTCATGCACTTCCGGTTAAGTGGGGCCAAAGGTGACGGCCATAGAAGAAGCCAAATTTGGCGGAACTACCTCTTGACGAGCTCATTGGGAATCTCAAAGTCTATGAGATGATTCTTGAGAACGACAAGGCAAGTACCAAAGACAAGAAGGAGAAGGTTAAGTCTTTGGCACTTAAAGCTAAAGTCACTGAACGTCATACAAGTGAAGTTGGTGGTAACTTTGAAAAAAGTGATGAAGAAGAGATGAACAATGAAGAATTCAACCTCATGGCTAAGAACTTTAGAAAGTTTTTTAGAAGAGGTGGAAAGTTTCAACGAAGGAATCGGCTTGGTAACCGTCCTAATGATCGTAGAAACAAGGATGGTCAAGGCTCAAAGCGTGATGATGGATGCTTCAATTGTGGTGAAAAGGATAACTTCATTAGTGATTGTCCAAAACCTCTACATTACAAAGCATTTGTTGGTGATGTATGGAGTGACGATGAAGATGGCAATCAAGCAAACAAGGAAGCAACATGTCTTGTGGCGATTGAGTTTCATGAGGTACAACATAACTCTAATACTAGCAAAACTTCTTTTGATATAAATGAATTGCAAGAGGAAAATGAGGAATTACTTAATAATTATGAGGAAGTATTTAGAAAATTAAAGCTAACTATGAAAGAAAAACGCTCTTTCCAAAAGGAACTTTCTAAAGCACTTCACAGAAATAATGAACTTGAAATTGAAATAAAGAGACTTGTCACTCTACATGTGTTGGGAATTCTGCTAATTGAGAATTCTACTGACGGTTACTGCTGAAGGATACAACTGAAGAGCTGGTTCCTGCTGAAGCAGTGTATCTGCTGAAGACTAGTTTCAGCATTATTAGTTTCTGCAGAAATAGATATTCCGTATATTATGTAATATAGTTAGGATATGCATGAGTTTATTTAGTAAATGATAATGCATATCTTTTAAAAGTTTTTAGAAGATACGTTTCTTGTGAAACGGTTTAGGGTTCCTTGTGTATAAAAGGAACACACGATTATGTATTGGGTGCACGTTTTTTTTAGAAAACGCTTTCAGTATTATTAAAAGATCCATAGAGGATCAAGTGTTCTTAGTATTCAGTTGTTAATACTTGTGTTTGTTTCCGCTTTAGAATACAAGTTTCAGAGATTTTCTCTTAGTGTGTTAGTGATTACATTAACATAACTAACGATCCACGAGTGCTCAAAGATCTATCAAGGTCTTAGGTTCAACAAGTGGTATCAGAGCCTCGGGATAGTCTCTGTGATACTAAGAAACATCAACCTTATACCCTCTCAATAAAAAACAACCAAAAACAATGCTTGGAACAGATGATGAATCTGATGTAACTCAGAACCAAAACACCACTTCTCTCAAACAGTAATGCCAAATTCCCATACCTTAAGAATGCATAGGAGTATGAATTATGGTCCATGAAGATGCAAAACTGGATCACAAACATTAACTGGAATCTTTGGGAAGTTGTCCGTAAGGGTAACAACTTGAAGAAACATGTCAAAGATGCTGATGGGGTGGTTACCATCGTAGGTCCTAAAACTACTGAAGAAGTTCTAGTCGTTCAGAGGGAAAATAAACTTAGAACAATTCTCCTTCAGGTTATTCCAAATGACCACATGGGTGACTTTCACTTCATGGAAGATGCCAAGGACATCTGGATGGCCATCAAGGCAAGATTTGGTGGGAATGAAGAGTCAAGAAAGATGAAGAAATAAATGCTGAAGCAACAGTTTCAAGAGTTTCAGATATCTGAGGAAGAAGGAATCCACAAGGGCTATGACAGGTTCCACAGGATCTTGAGTCAACTCAATCAGCTGAAGGCTAGACCAGATAATGAGGACTGCAATGTTAAGTTCCTAAGATCTTTGCCACCATCTTGGTTGCAAGTAAGCATTGCTCTCAAAGCTAAAGGTGTATTGGATATGCTCTCATTTGATGACCTCTACGACAGACTTAAATCTCTTGAGCCTGATGTTAGAAGTCCCATTCGTCCATCTACTCTCTCAGCCTTTGTTAGCACTGCATCCAATCAGGTGCATCATGCCTCAAGCCCTTACACCTCAACATCATCTTCTCATATCCATACTAAATCAACTCCTCAACCAAAATCCAGTAATATAATGGAAGAGGTACTTCACTCTTTTGTTGCTGAATATGAACATCAGCAGTTTCTAGCTTATGAGGATTTTGAACAGTTGGATCCATTGGAGATGGAAGAGATGAACTTGAAATGGCAGTTGGCAATGATTTCTCTGAATATCAAAAGGTTTAAGAATAAGTCTGGGAGAAAGTTTGGTTTCAAGGTAAGAGATGCAGCAAGATTTGACAGAAGAAAGGTTAAGTGCTACACTTGTGGTTAGATGGGTCACTTCTCAAGAGAATGCAAGGATAGAAAGCCTGGTGATGAAGTTAGATATGGATCCTATCTATTGGAAGCAGGTACTTCTAAAGCTAGAACTTTCAAAGCTTTGGTGACTGTGGATGAACATGTCAATTGGACGATTCATGAGCCTGCTGAGGAGGAAGCTTCTGGTTCTGAGTAAGTGAATATGCTGGCAAACTGCCCTACAGAGGATAAGAATGATCAAGTTTCTTTAATGGGCATCTCTCATGTACATAACTGTGTTTTTGGCTGTAGTGTAAGATATAATGAACTTAAAGAAGAATATGATGAATTGAAACCTAAATATAATGAATGTTATGTAGAAGTTGAGGCTTATAAAAAGGCTTTAAAAACTTTAGAATGACAAAAGGTATGGTTTCAAAAGAATCAACTTAAATATGAAGAAAAGATAAGAGTGTTACAAAGTGATTTAGAATGTGCTAAGATTGATTTAAGGCGTACTGAGAAAGAGAAAACTGATTTAGTTTCAGAAAATCTAGTGCTTAAAGAAAAACTAGATGAAGAAGTAGCAAGACATAAATCATGGTAATATCAGGTGATGACTTAGCTAGTGTACTTTATGGTAGTCAGGCTGTTAACTCTGGAATAGGTTTAGGATTTAAAAAATATGTTGGTTTAGAAGCTAGGAATGACCTAGGTAAATCAACACCAGCAGGATTAGCTAACTATGTAAAAGAAGGTAAATTACATGTTGTACGTGGACCTATTAGAGGAGAACACATGCCCACGGACCTGTCCATAACTGTTGACTTTGATGGATCACACCATCTTTATGGCAAAAAGTCAATTGACTTGCCAGAACCTGATTCTAAATCTACTGACTTTGTCTCTTGTTCTGACAGTGACAAGTCTTCTGACCAAGGGTCTACTACATAGACCAGTTGTGATTCAAGTGAAAAGTCAGACCTTCCCAAGACCACACCCAAGATGTAGAATACTCTAATGTAGGAACATGAATGACTGTGTGTTTAGGATGATTATAAGTAAAGATTTTTAGTGAGAAGTTAGAGAGAGAAGTATAAGAAGTTGGGAGCCTTTGAGAGAAAATAGAGAAATGTTAGATTGAAGTGAAAGGTCCAACCCTCTCCACTAGTGGAGAGGGGTATTTATACAAGAAATTGAACGCCCCATAAAACGGACTGTGGATCAAGCTGACAGTGGGTAAAGACCCGACCCGACTCCACAAATACTAACTAATACTAAACTATACTCTAACTAATATGATAAATACTACGAGCTACAACATGCTAAACTATACTCGGGGTGACCGAGTCTTCCCATGAATAAACGTATTCCTAACAATCTCCTCCTAAGGGAGGTCACCCCGGAAAATAAATATTGAATCATAGCATTCAAGTCTTTGACGACATCTTTGTAGCTCGTAGCCTTTTTATTCTTCATTGTTGAGATCTTTGTGCAATAAGTGATAGCCTCTAGATGACTTGTTCAATGTGATGGATGATCTTTGGAAATAACTTCAAATTCATCATCCAAATGAGTGTCCGAAAGTCATCTTTGACCAGTAACGTCTCCATATGATATGAACATTTTTGTGTTGGCATGCTCACACTTTTCAGGATCATGATCTTCAGCATCAGAGTTGTGGAAGCATAAATGAGACCCAATCAATGATCATGATTTCTTAGATTGTGATGTCGAAGTGTGAGCATGTGTTGATAGATCAACATCTTTTCAGCAATCAACTACGACCGTTAGAAATTCCTGCAAGCAGACAGTTAGCACCAAATCATCCGGTGCTTATAGGTATGGAATTAGAGATCGTCAACAGCATAGTGTGAAGATTCCTTCTAACCCTTACCAAGACCGTTCCCAATCGACAAACCCTGAAAGGATTTACACGAACTACCTAAGTAGATCAACGATTGGGTGAGTCGCTGGAGATCACTCCACCACTGTTGACCGTTATTAACCATCGCGACCACTAAGCGTAATCCACAAGGAATTACCTAAGTGACCTGCTTTCAGGGCTGCTTGATGTTGACCCTGGCAGGAATTTCCGATTAATCACTAGGAGTTACAAAAGTAACATCCCTCATAAATGTTCTGGCAGATTGCTAAGATCTGCGTAGGACTCATAGTGTACCACTGGTGTCCTTAATGTTGAACAACCAGGGTAGAGGTAGCACGTGTTCCTATGAGATCTTTTTATGTATCTCGAGGCTCTAGACTCAATAAGTGCATTTGGTTTTCCTATGCGGAGATTAGGGAGAGATCTCCTGCTTCAATATCAACCATCTCTAAGAGATATGTCGATAGATTACACCGGTTCCCCATGAGAATGAAATAAGTTCTTTTAAGAGAACTTGAGTGGCTAGAAGGTTTAGTGCATTGCGTCACTGGGTCCATGACGTCTTGTCTTCAATATCGATGTTGCCTTAGCAACCATCAGTAGATTATGAATTGAAC
The DNA here is from genome assembly GCA_030686995.1 of Artemisia argyi. Lineage (NCBI taxonomy): Eukaryota > Viridiplantae > Streptophyta > Magnoliopsida > Asterales > Asteraceae > Artemisia > Artemisia argyi. The sequence continues at coordinate 33,459,724 of CM060698.1, forward strand.
CCGGTTTCTGCCCTAAGGTTGAATAATTGGAGGGCTATTTCTTTTCACCCTTTCTCATTTCATTTCTTTTTAATTCTTCAACCCCTTCTTTCTCCATTCTTACATTTCTCCTTTTTTTTTCATAATCATACCTACGAACTTTCTAATACTATCTATTTGGTATTGTCCATGGGTAGATCCCTCCGGTTCTGGCGGATCAAAGGACGGTTTTCCAAACCTTAGCCACCTTATAACTTCATGACTATCCTATGTTGCCATTCACCAAATCATTGAAAATTCTCTTAACGTGTTTATGATTAAGAAACACATTTTGTTAACACATTGAGAGTGTTGTCATTTTCAAATACTCCCCCTTAACATGTGCTCATATGTATTTATTTGAAAATTTGCACATGTCGGGAAGAGTTGCACTTTTTGAATTGATCTACCTTAAGTGAACATGACCGGGCATTCGAGACATGCTTACATCACTAGTTAAACTAGCTTGAAGTTTTTACCCGGCCCGATCAGATTCACCCAAGGTTTCTCGAAACGGTACATTCTACTCAGATTATTTCTTTTCGAGACACGCTTACATCACTGGTTAAACCAGCTTGAAGTTATTACCCATCCAGGACTAGTCCTTTCGATTTAGGACAGTTGTGTTTCGTCAATTCATGATTCAAATCTGAGTCTCGATCTCTTATAATGCAAGAATCCTTTTTCACAAACCATTTTGCTCCCCCTCAATATGTGCATTGATATACAAAAGAGTTTAGCACATAGGAAAGAGCATATTTTTGTTTTCGGGTTCTAAACAAAACATCACGTTTTAATCAGTTTTTCATATTTAAATCACATCTTCTCCCCCGATCAAAAATTTCAAACCAATTGAGATTTGTGATCCCAGGTGATTTAAATAAGTTTAAAGGTTCTGGGAGAAAGATGTGTCATATTTAAGAATGACTGATTTTAAGACGACATTTTAGCTCCCACTCAAACCTTGAGGGAGTATGTTATGTGATAGAGATGATGAGTTTATAAATAATTATGTGTTTAGCGACTTACTCATGAAAGATTCATATACTAACACATAACAATAGCACTTAATCCACTGGAGTTATGCACAAAGATCTTGTTTTGATGATATATAGTTTTTGAAATCGTTCTCCTCCTCAATCGATGACACATTTTAAAATTAAACATTTTGCACAAAGTATTAATTCTTATAGCATCGATTGAGTGGCAAATTTTAAACAACATTTCAAGTTTGTTTGATCTTCAAAAACCATGGTACCACCAAGTTTGGAGCAAATATTTTCCCGAAGAATCATTGAAGGAAAAATATTTGAGATGCAAAGAAGACTTCTCTTCTTTTACCAGAAATGATGCACTTAAGCGTACATTAGATCGGAAAGGCACGAATATAAAGTAATTCATGCGTTTGTTAGGAACAGTCGTCTTTTTGGCGATGAACTTTCCCCAGTATTAAGGCCGGGTTGTTATCTGAAGTAATAGCAAACCATAATGAAATGTACATAATCAAGAATTCAACCAAACACAAGTTCACAAGATAACATAGTTACAGACCAACAAAGTACAGAAACAATTGTTACATAACATAATGAAACATAGTTAGATGGTACGTTCCATGAGCCTGTAGTCCCCTTCACGAATTCTCCCACCAATAAAGCATTCCAGACTTCGGAAAATTCGTCTTTCAAGCAAAAGTTTTTTGATGGCATGAAGAAAGTGCTTGTTTCTTTGAAACACCTCTGTAGTCCAGAAAGCAGTGTACCTCCCATCCTTAGCAATTCTGTATTCTTTATCCCTGAGATCCAGAGTAGCTTCCACCTTTTCAAGTGTTCCATCACTGAAGTGGTGAATTTCATCAAGTCTCATTAGCATTCGAGTGTTGAAGCAATCAGTAAAGACCACAGCTCTAGGAGACTCAATGACTGTGTAATCTTTCTTGTATTCCATGTCTCTGGCTTCCCATCGAGGTCTAGTAAGATTGAGCAGAGTTTGATAGCTTTCAATACCTAGCTGAAAATCTTTAACTCTTTGTCTGATGACAAGCCCACGGATCCACTGAGTGATAGCAGAGACAAGAGTTTTTCTTTCAAGTGCAGGAAGGTGATCCAGTTTACCCTGGAGATGTAGCAAGTACAGATCTTCAAAGTCATTAGGGTGCAGATGCTTGAAGTCACCTTCAGATATGACATGCTCCCAATAGCGCGATCATCTAACAACAATCCTTTTCAAGTAATTGTATCCACAGGTGGGGAAGATCTCAACTAGAATTTCACTTAGAATCCTTTTCTTGGAGTAAGCGGCTTTGGGATCACCAGCAGCGATGTGTCTTGCAATATAGAACTCACGTTTTTTGAACCACCAGTGGGAGATACCAAAGGATGCTGCAATATGATATTTGCACTCTTCATCATACCACATAGTGTCTGGTACCATTTGTTCCAGGCCAACATTGGTATAGCGAGCAGCTTTCATCTTGGTGATGGATAGTGCAATTTTGTTGCTAGAGCGAAGATACTCAAGGTCTTTGTTGAAGAAGAAGTCAGCTTGTAGAGTGAGATAACCTGGAGATCCTCCAAGAGGGAGTGGTTTTCCGAGATTATAGTCCAGGATGTCGTCTTCAACTTGATCAGTAAGCATCTTGTGACATTCTTCCATTTGATACTGTAAATGCACTATATCAGGATGAAAAGCTTTGACAATCTCGTAAGCGGGTCCCTCTAAGTCCTTTTTGGTAATTCTGGAAATCCCTTGTTTCTTGCAATACCATTGAATGAATGCACCCATATCTCCTGTCTGAGCTAGTAGTGAGTTTGTGGGAGGTGGAACATAATGATCTGCTACAGCATAAGCTCAGTTGTTATCAGGGACAGATTGATCGTTGGAGGTGATCATCCATTTAGGTTCAGGGGTAAGAGATTCTTTATCTGCTTCATCGAGTTTCCACCATGTGCTGATGACATCCTCATTAATGGTTACAGGAGTACTAGGAGACCCATCACTACGTGTGAACGATTTCCACCATTGATCCCGTTTAGACTTGTGAGGGACATTGTTATCATCTTCATCATCTTCCTCCTCAGCAGACGAAAGATCATCGTCGGGTAATCCAGTATCATGGCCCGGATCAGGTTCCTCTGCAACTGATGATGTATGTCGCGTTTCAGTTGTCGTCCATGCTTTGTAAGTGATATGTCAGTTGTAGGGTCAGGCTGATTCTCCTGTGGCGATGATTTTTGTGCATGAGGTGGTTGCATAGATAGGTGCGTACCAACTCCACCAAATGACCCAGGTGCTCTAGCAGATCCTGAAGGTGGTGGAGGAGGAGGTGATTTAGGAGGATATCCTGAGGGTGGTTTAGGGATGTTCGGCTTACGTTTCTTTCTCCTTCGTTCTTCAGCCAAGTCTTTCTCAAGCTCATCGGCATTGTCAATCATCATAGATCGTTCCAGTGACTCATACAGCTGTTGGTGTGCCTCATGTCCTTTGTAATGATCTGTTTCAAACATTCATTGATGCAGTAGATCTTTCATGTAAAAAATGGACAAGTCTCTGAATCGAGCTTTGAGTGGAGCATCCATGGCTCGTTTAACAGCATCTGACACTTGATCTTCAACAGCTTCATGTACCAATGTATTAATGTTGAGATTTTCGAGCTTAGAGATTCTAGACGCTTGATGGTGAATGACTTGGTACAGGTTGAGCTGTTGGAGATCTTTAAGTACATCTCGGTGCTTCTCAAGTGTAGACCTGATGTCTAGAATTTCAACATTAGCTCTTTCAGCAGTAGACAAGACCCTTTTGACTTGAGTTGACAGCTTTTCATGAGTACTTGGAGGGATGGTGGTAGTTGGTGCAGCAGTGGAAGTATCTCTTGGTGATGCAGTGGTAGAAATCGGTATAGTCATGGTGGGAATGGTAGATACATCTTGTTCAATGGGAACATTTACCATAGAGATGACTTCACTCTCATTGGTAGGTTTAGAGGTTTCTTTCCCATCGGGATTGTCATCACCATCGAGATCCCCACAGGTGAAATCATGATCTGACTGTTTGAATGAGGAAAGAGTTCCCATTGAAGTGTCAGGTTCAACAAGTAGCTTTTGTTCGTCAGATTTCATCTTTAAGTTCACTTGAACCCCAGGATAAATAGATGCCACAAAGTCATCTTGTAATGTCGGGTGAGGTTCACCAGTGGGTACGAACTCAGGAGGAGGAGAGTCCTTAGATGACTTTTCAATGGTGGCAGTTACAGGAGCTTTTTCTTCATTCTTAGAAACATTCAAATCGGACTCTGAATCACTGGATTCAATGAAGAGTTCATGACTTTGAGGCTGCTCTTATGTGTCTTCTGAGTAAACCTCCTTAGGCTTAGATGGTTCAGGGGATCGTTTCTTGAATTCGTACTGAGGTACCTTAGATTTCGAGGCATGTGATGAGATTTGAAGGAGCGTATGTGCAGCTTGTACTTCTGTTACTACAGTCTTTCCTTTCCCGATAGTTTCCGGTAATTGCTTAAGTTTCCCAGACTCCGGCTCTTTAATGCTGACACCTGTCAAAGGGGGACCAGGATGTGTCTCACTGTGTTTGAGACTTTCTTCGACAGCCTTCTAAATGTCAGCAGCTTCGGTTGGTGACATTGTTTCAAGTGGATTGTCATCAGTAACTGTAGCTTGTGCTTTCTTGGTTTTCTTGGATCCGGATTTACTGGCAGTTTTGCTTCGTTTGTGTTTCTTAGTACCACTAGACGCCACTTCAGTAGTAGAGACATCTTTGTGTTTCTTAAATGCCGGTTTGCCTATAATGGTCTTGGCAGTTGAGATATGCAGCAACCTTGTTCAGATAACTCTTGTAATATGGTGCATCAAGGATGTTGCTAGAGATGAGAGCTTCGGGTATATCCATTCCAAACATTTCTTGATCCGTACCCTTGGCAACAAATTTGAGGTTTCCCACACAGTGTTCATCGGATGCCAGATGCATTGAGGATTCAGGTCTAGGGTGTATATTATGAGATTGTTGAAGGTGAAGTATAATAAGCTTAGTGAATCTGATACTTGGAATTAGAGACTTGGACTTCCATTTCTTGCTTTCTTTGTGAGTTTCCAGCTTCATCCTGTCATCTAAGAAGGTATTAATAGAGTGAGCAAATTCTTCCCAGATTCGTTCAGCATAATCTATATCTTTCCCTTTCACAATGCCCCAGAGTATCTGTAGTGCCGGGGCACGCAGTCTATCATGTCCAGATGTCTTCCCCGTGAGACATAAGTTTATAAGTGTGATCAGCACTCTCCAGGGTTGATACATTTCATTAGTGGACATAGACGATAGTGTGGTGACCTTCTTAGGATACCCTAGATCATTGACGAACTTTAGGAGGGCCTCAGGATTTGGTGGGGATGAGAATGGTTTGTCATGAAGGATTGGGTTGATCTGGAGAGCATTCCTGAGCGTTTCTTTGTTAATTTCAAACCATTGTTCATCGAGTTGACAATGATACATGTTGTTATCCTTGTTATGAGTCATGGTGTTCCAAAATTGCTGGATGTAAATGGATGGAATAGATGATGAAACTGTGAAAGCCTTAAAGAAGGATGTGTTTCTCAAAATATCCACATCAATCTTGTAGATGGGGTTATTCTGAGGTTTATCCACGTCTATGTAGAGATTGCTTTTCCCAGTAGAGACCCATTCATTGTGTGGTAATATCTCATCATCTGTGCGTGTCGGTGGTGGTGGAACTAACCCCAATTCAGTTGGTATATTAGTATCAGCCATTTATCTGCACAATCACCATAACACACCACGATAGGCACACATGTATGATTAGTGGTTAGTCAGCACTCTAGATAGGCATACACAACAATGTCATGTAACACATTTTAACCATGAGAGATAACCAAAATATGTTGTGCAAGTATACAAAACAATAATGATGAAAGTATGCACACAAATCATAATTATAACACTTGAGCCACACACTACATTCATACCAAGAAACAACACATAACCAGCCAACACAGCTTATGCACACCAGGTATAACCGCACATCAAAGTGACATAAGCCAACAAGAGATAAAACCCACGTATAGCCGTAACAAGTTGCTACCCATGATCATAGGCAAAATGCAAGTCATAAGTACACAACTCGCTATCAGTAGACATTACAACTTGCTGACTTAATAAGTCACACAACTCGCTAGCATATATAGGTCAACAAGCTAACCCAGAATAACTCAACTCGCTAACTTTCGTTTGATCAACTCGCTACCAAGGAATTCAATCAACTCACTAACTGACTATTAAAAAACTCGCTACCTGGAACTCTAGTCAACCCGCTATCGGAGATTTCAGACAACTCGCTAACAAGAGCATCTGACAACTCGCTAACAAGAACATCTGTCAACCCACTAACTAGAACAACTGACAACTCGCTAACAAGAGCATTTGTCAACCCGCTAACTAGAACAACTGACAACTCGCTAACAAGAGCATTTATCAAAATAACAAATATGACTATCCGTCAATTCATTATTGCGACCATAATCAATCAAGTTATCTAAAACAATAGCAACACGCAATCAAAAGTACATCAGCTCGCAGAAACGAATATCATTAACATGCTTTCAAAGATCTGTCAACTTGCTACTAGGAAAGTATCAATTCGCTAACAAGAATTTCATCAACTCGCTAATAAGAAATACTTCAACTCGCTACCTAGAACACACCTTAACATCCAGAAATTAATCAAACAGACACCCTTAAAGCATATGCATACCTTTCAGTATACAATTAGTTCAAATTATTACAATCCTTTTACGCATAACAGAAGTTACAAACTCCTTGAAGATCACAATACACACTCACTAGAAATCACATGAAGCGCAAAATGCCATGAACAAATGCAAGCCTAGGCATGGAGCACAAAGAGTGGGATAATAACATAGCAGTCCACTGATCATATACCAACAAATATAACACAGGACGAAGCACTAACCACTTAATTCACAGTTGAACGAGTGGATCCACCTAGGTACAAATAAGATAGGGACTTAATCAAGTGTTACACGATAAGGATATGACCAAGTGATGAACATGGAACAAAATTTAGATCACACACCTGTTAGGAAGACACGATAGAGAGATCAACAGATTATAAGAGGGGAGCGGCGATTTGGGAAAAGAAGAGTAATGACCAACTCGCTATATAGAAAAAATATATATACTCCCCCTTTTAACTTTCGAAAATTGACCAAACAGCCCCTCACTTTATGTGATCTCATTTAAACTATCGTAAATTGACCAGATAGTCCCTCTCTTAATGTGTTCTCTTTTAAACATTCAACAGACTGACCTAACAGACCCTCAAATTGATATACCATGAAAACTCAAATTGATATACCATGAAAACTCACATTTAGGCACGCATAGATATACCATGAATTAACACCACAGATGCATAAGGCAATTATAGATAATTAAAGAAACACATAGATATACCACACAAAAAACACCACAGATATACCACACATTAACACCACAAACGCATGAGACAGAATGCATGCTTATAGCAGAATACACTCTCCCCCTCAATCAATGACCTTGGTGTAAAAACCAAAAATGGAGGTTGTTGATTGACTGAGATATACATAAGTAAGCAGTAAAAGAGCGGGTTGCTATCAGAGCTAATAGCAAGCCATGATGGCAAGTTTTAAACTTCTGTTCGAACTTCATTTAAAAGTCATGTGCCATTATTGAATGACATTTCTAGGACCGTAAATGTTATCGATGCCAGAAGACTTGCCAATGCAAAAAGTTGTGATAGCACAAGAGTTTATGAGTAAGCTAATTCTACATTTAACTGTATATGTATATATATACCAAGGATACTGAATGAACGAACTCAGTCATTCTTACACATCACCATCACTGAATTCCGAGTCCTAATAAGAGAGTAACCAGGAGTCATCATGCAATGTTCAACATTGTCTGTTCACCTGATTCCCTGTCATTGTAGAGAGAGAGGTTTTAGGTAGCCAAATATTGAGATTCTCTGAAGGAGATCCTGCACAAAAGACAGAAGACCCCACACCAACATGAAGATTATCCTTGTTTTGATATGAGTTAGTGTTGTTAGAGTCCCGTACAGTGGGGGTCACACAGTTAACATTGGGGTTAACTGTAGACCACATTGCTATCTAACTAAGACCAATCAACTTAAAGATTCTACCCGTAGGGACCCACTTAAGGTAAGTTTTGGAGAGCTTATAATCTGACCTTCCTAGTCCACTGGAGTACTGCCTTATAGACGGTGAACTAAGCCTAATGAGATGTTTGTTCTTATGAGAAGGTATTCTACCCACAGTTGGGATACCTACATTGGCTACACAGTCTTTCCTGATGAGGTTCTTGAGATACGGTACAACCTTATGATGACATTGTGAAGTGACTGGTTTTGATAATTCCTGTTTAGTATCAACTTGGGGATCACACCTTGATTTATGAAACTTGGATCTATTCGTTCGAAAAGCAAATAGTTGTCTACTAGATCTAGATTTTCTATGTGGCAGGTACGGAGGTGCTCCCACAGTGGAAGATTTATCTAACTTAGTGTTCACATCTTTCTTGGTCAATTTGTACAGTTCATTTTTTAATGTAGTTATCTCTAGGTTTCTCTTCTGAAGTTTAGTTTTGACCTCATCATTGTGTGCAATCAGAGACTTTGTGTGTAGGACAGTTTTAGATCTCTCTTCTTTGATAAATTCATTAACTGTTTTTATGTGTCTTTTCAAAGATTCATTTTCATTATGCAACACTTTTACCTTGTGCACTAACGCAGCATATGTTTTAGAGTCAATATTTTTATCGTGTGTGGCATTGACCTTAAGGTTACTACACATAGCATTCATCACATTAATATGGTGCTTGAGGCGGTTGATTGTCAGATCTTTGGTTTCAATTTGAGCTTTTAACTCATTAATCATGAAATATTCGCGGAGTTCAGGAAGTTCTGAGTTCTTGCGTGGTTGGTTGATTAGAAACTGTTCTTCATTTTGTTGCATCGCAATTTCAAGAGAAATGCAGTGCTTTTCCAATTGAGAAAATCTGTTAGACAATTCTTTAAAAACATGTATGTCAACCGTTTCATTTGATTTTGTGAATTTGTTTGAAACCAATGGATCTGACACATCACCTATTGTAGCATCCTGATCACAATTCTCCCAAATAGGATTCGTGTAGATTGAATTAGACGTGACATCATTATCAATATCTTCCAGTGGACATGAATCATAGATGGGTAAATCCTGATCATGATCCTTTGTGGAAAACTAGAAAGGGGGTTGAATAGTTTTGCGTCTTTTTCGTTTAATAAAAGTTCAGTTTCAAAGAGTTGATGATTATTTGTAAAAACCTTTAAGGCTAAAGTGTAGATACAAATTAATTCACATATGTCACATAGATACTACTTATTTAAGCTGTTGAATAGAAATTATAATTTCATATATCTCACTTAATTATAAGTTTATATTTATATGTATATGTGTTTTAATGATTGTATATACTTTTAATTTACTAATGTATAATTAATTTTTTGAATGGAAACTAGTTTGATCTTTATGTGAAACCAATATATGCACAACACACAATAATAATAATGTACGAAAAGCAAGTAAAGAATGAGAGACAGAAAGATCAAACCGAGAGACAAAGGATTTATAGTGGTTCGGCTACAAGGACACCTTCCTTGCCCTACTCCACTCCCCGAGCACCGAACTAGAGAAGTTTTCTTCACTAAGTCAATAACCTCCCTTATGGCGGAGAAAACCGTACACACCAAATGATTACACCAATTAACGACACAAAGCAGGATGTCGAGTTCTAATCGTAGCTAGAACCAATCTCACACCAAATAACACACCTCAACTTCTTCACACCTTTTACTTCTTCAATACGTCTTCACACCACAAGTATCTTCACGCATTCACAAAATTCTTCACGACTTCAATGTCTTGCAACTTCACAACTTCAAAGCACCAATGTCTTCACAACTTCAAACCAATAATGTCTTTGCACCTTCAAGCCACTAGAGTCTTCACAACTTTAATCTACTAATGCCTTCAAGTCTTCTCCACTTGAAAGCTTCAATTTCTTCACTACTAGTCACTATTGCCACTCTCTCCTATCTTCACTACTATCTGTAACACCCCCAATTCATGATGCAGCGGAATTCAACTTGGGTGTTACTCGACGGCACAACAGTCATAATAATAGAAAACGATCTCTAACCGAGTCGAATTAAAAAGAGTTATCATTCGAATTTATTCAAATATATCAGAGTTTACATAGTAAGGTCCCAAAAAGGTTCCATGTTTCAAAATACATCAATATAAAGTCTTTTGATGTTTTATCGAATGACATAGTAGTTTATAGCCTTCTTCCTTTGGTACGTGCCCTTCCGCTCCATTCTTGATTATCATGGACCTGAAATACATGCTTAAGAGGTCAACACAAAGGTTGAGTGATATTCATAGAGTTTGTTTAACGGTTGAACACAATATGTTGGTAGTATGAGTTAATTAGACTCATACTTATGTTGGAAAACAAAACAGTTATTATTATATACTAAGCTCATGCAACCAATACGTTAACGGGTACCAATATCAATCGGCGGTTTTGTTGCCCCGGTAAGTACTTTGCTGTCATACTTAATGTTTTCAAATATAGTGCATTCGTTTGAACTAATCTGCTCAAACAAATGGAATTCGTCAATCCCAATAGGCCTATTCACAATACTCACGCTCACTAATACTAGTGATTAAATGGTTCATGATAGGGGCCTAGGATTGGCAAGGAAGGTACTTAGTAATAATAAAACAATCAGGCAGCATACAGTTTCAAATCATTGTGTTCGGTATTAAAAGTAGCATGTATTCCCCCCAAGGGTTTGTAAAACATTGAAGTAATGTAAAGTGGGGCTATGAACTCACCTTAAGTAAGATAGCAAGTAATGAAGGTAATGGTTGGATCGTGAAGGTTTCTACGAGCAACCTATGATAGAATGTTGCGACTTAGGATTTGAGTAAAGAATATGAATAAGTGCCTATATATATATATATATATATATATATATATATATATATATATATATATATATATATATATATATATATATATATATATATATATATATCTTGCATTTATTCCATGATGTGGTATGATGTATAGTGTAAGTCTTTGAAAGAAAAGATTCATGAAACATGTATGTTTTATATATCGTTTACTACCGTTCGGGCCGACATAATTCAGAAGTCATGTTAGTAAGCGTTCGAGGAGCCAGGACACTTTAATTCATAAATCCACAACTTATCTCGACGGCTTACATAATGAACTCCTCACACGAGGCTCCCTACTATTGTAGTAGTTGATAAAATATATAGATATAAGTTTTGATTCGAAAAGTTACATGTCCGATATTTGAATAAACTTAGGAAAGTTTATTTTTACATGAAGATTGTTATTAGGGTAAGTTTCTTATAACTTGTATCTCATGGTTCTTTTAGATGAAGTAGATCCAAATTGTTTGTTCAATTTATCGCCAACTCCTTGTTTCGTGTTTTCGCCTAAGTAAGTTTATATGGTCATTTAGCATGGCCTTGCCATGACTTTTGGTCCTTGTTCCATGGTCATGAGACTCAACCTTGGCTCTAGCCATGGTTGTGGTCTTGATTCTAGGTCATAAGACCTCTTATTCTTTTTAAAATATAACCATAATATAGTGACTTATATATATGTAAATAGTTGTTAAGAAACTGAGAAAAATCTCATTCGTTATTGATTTTCTAGAGACGTGCTCCTGAGTTTTTGAAGAAAACTTGATTCCGGAAAACTTTCGTGCTTTAACTTTTTCATGAACTGGACCAGAAAGGCCTCTTTTTGCGTGTTTTAGGTTCTGTCACAGAAACTATTTTGGCAGTTTTGCCGCAAAGTTTTGGTAACTTCAAATCGTCATAACTTTTGACTCGTATACTCGTTTTAGGTGGTTCAAGTTGCTACGGTTTCCTTGTTAGGTCCTCTACTACAATATGTAATGATCTAATATCATAATTTTACCATTTTGATCAGATCTTATCAAGAAAGTCACTAGTTTACTTGTTTTAATAACTTATCATAACAATCAATAACAATAACTTGTTTTACTCATTTTTATACATCATGGACATGAATACAAGACATAATATAGCATAAATGATATGTAAATAACATGATTATGATATTTAACAAGAAGCATGTTAGGGTTTGGCTTACAACTTTTGGCTTTCAAATAAGAAAGGAAGTAACTAGTAAGGTAAGGACTTTGATAGACTTTAGCTTCAACCCACTTCACTTCATGCAATCTTTCTACTCTTGTATTCTTGAAAGAGAGATGATGAAAGTTGAGGTGACTTGAGTGGATTCAAACTCAAGAGAAATCACAAAAGTATATGAGGTTTGGAAGAGTTTTGATAACCTAAAACCAAACTAGGGTTTCTATCTTGAACTTGCTCTTGAATCTTGCTTGAATTTAGAAGGAAATAAGCTAAGTATGGAGTGTTGTGGTGTGTGTTGATGGACGGCAAACAAGGGGAGGGGGTATTTATATGCTCATGAGGAGGTTACAAAATGAGACTAGTCAAAGCTTTCATAACAAGCTTCAACACATGTAACTCATCCAAGACCACATAGCCTAGGATCAAGCCACACCAAGGGTGACTCCCCCCCCCCTAATGGCGGTTCACAAGGCTAGGGGGTGAGTTGGCTTTGGCTTGGTATTATCCTAAGTATTTGGATGAGATTTGACTCCGGGAAATGCCAATCGTAAATGATTAAGACTCAAAACGTAAAACCGGGTGTCGTAAAAATATGGAACTTGAAAGTATTGTCAAACATGTCAAAACACTCATAATAAAATATAAAATGAGTGGTAGGTTCCATTTGGGTGGTAAAACCCTACTAAAATTGGAAACACGGGTCTAAAACGAGTAATACGTAAAATGTACGAATATTGTGTAAAATTAAGAAAAGTAAAATGTTACTTTTCTAATAGGATAAAAATGATTTAAAAAGACTTATAATTTCTAGACTGGGCTCAGTCTAGTATCGGTTGGTATTAAATGTCTTTTAGACATAAAACCGTAAGCCTAAAAATCAAGGAATGACTTATAAAATCAAGGAATGATTTTTGGTCAGAGGAGGAGGGAAAAATATGTTGACTTATTCTAATAAGTTGAAAACTCAAATTGTCTTAGAAACGCGTTTCAGGTATAGGCTAAGGTTACGGCTGAGTAAAAACGCTTAAAACTAAAAATTCCAGTTTTTTTCACGGCTGAGGTTTATTTTGGTCATGTTTTTCTCAGTCATGATTTATTCTCAAATAAATCATGAGTGTGTCAAATATTTTTCTGATGCGGGGTCACTTAATGCGGTCAAGTTTCATTGTGCGTAGAATTTCTGAATGACGTTTTACCCTAAAACGTGTAATTCCTTATTAACTTTCACGAAAATAACCTGACGAGTGTCAAACATTTAATTTGCCATGGAAATGATTTATCACTCGAGGCCATGAAACAAAAATCAAGTTTCGAGAAAATTTCGGGAAAATGAATAGTAAAATGAATAGTAAAAGTGAATAGTAAATTTTCCAGGAATAGTAATTAACCTGAAATTGAGAATTGTTACAGTCTCCACCCCATATGAGAGCTCCATCCCGGAGATCAATTTGCGTTGGGAGTAGAAGCTTCGTTGGTAAAAAGATGTGGGTATTTCTTACGTATCTGGTCCTCTCGTTCCCATGTGTATTCAGGACCACGTCGTGAGTTCCAACGAACTTTGACAATTGGAATACGGCTTTGCTTGAGTAGTTTGACCTCTCGGTCCATGATTTCTACGGGTTCCTCGGTAAATTGAAGATCGTCATTGAGTTGAATTTCATCGAGTGGAATAACGAGTGATTCATCTGACAAGCATTTCTTTAGGTTAGATACATGGAAAGTGGGGTGTACACTACTGAGTTCTGATGGAAGCTCAAGTCTGTACGCCACAAGGCCAACCCTGGCTAGGATTTTGAATGGTCCGATGTATCTTGGGTTTAGTTTTCCTCGTTTACCGAATCATATCAAGCCTTTCCAAGGCGATACCTTTAGCATAACCTTATCTCCGATTTGGAATTCTAGGGGTCTGCGTCGTGTGTCGGCATAACTTTTCTGTCGATCTCTTGCGGTTTGTAGTCGACTTCTGATTTGTACAATCTTATCCATTGTTTCTCATATGAGTTCTGGTCCAGTGAGTTGAACTTCTCCCACTTCAGCCCAACAAGCAAGTGAACGACACTTTCGACCGTAAAGTGCTTCAAATGGAGCTGCTTTAATACTTGTATGATAGTTGTTGTTGTAGGAAAATTCGACTAATGGTAGATGAGTATCCCATCTTTTTCCAAAGTCTATTATACAAGCTCGAAGCATGTCTTCAAGTGTTTGAATGGTTCGTTCACTCTGACCATCGGTCTGAGGATGGTACGTTGTACTCATGTCTAGATTTGTTCCAAAGGCGTCTTGGAGTGACTGCCAGAAATTGGAAGTAAATCTACCATCTCTGTCGGATATGATGGATATTGGTGCACCATGTCTTGAGACTATTTCTTTGACGTACAGTCGAGTTAGTTGTTCCATTTTGTAAGTCTCTTTGATTGGTATAAAGTGTGCGGATTTTGTGAGACGATCAACTATGACCCAAATGGAGTCATAACCGCTTGATGTCTTTGGGAGCTTGGTAATGAAGTCCATAGTAATTCTTTCCCATTTCCACATAGGAATCTCTGGTTGTTGCAATGGACCGGATGGTTTTTGATGTTCGGCTTTTACTTTGGAGCATGTAAGACATTTGCTAACGTATGTTGCAATATCGGCCTTCATGTTTGGCCACCAATAGAGTAACTTAAGATCATGATACATCTTATCAGATCCTGGATGTATGGAGTATTTAGACTTGTGTGATTCATGCATGATCAAGTCTCGTAGGCCACCATAAAGTGGTAACCAACTTCGACCTTGGAAGCATAGAGTTCCATCTGAACGGGTTTCAAATTTCTTCTGTATCATGCCATCCAACTTTTCCTTTTGGATGTCTTCTTGTTTCACCGCCTCAGCTTGAGCGTAAAGGATTTGAGCAGGAAAGTTTGAATTTATGGTTAAAACTAAGGCTCGGACTCGTAGTGATTTAACCCGTTCCTTTCGGCTCAAGGCGTCGGCTACTACGTTTGCCTTTCCTGGGTGGTAACGAATGTTGCATTCATAATCACTTAGTAATTCCAACCAACGACGTTGTCTCATGTTTAGTTCTTTTTGGTTCAAAATGTGTTGTAGACTTTTATGATCGGTGTACACAGTACATCTAGTACCGTATAGATAGTGTCTCCAGATTTTTAGTGCAAAGACTACAGCTCCTAACTCTAAGTCATGAGTGGTGTAATTTTCTTCATGAACCTTGAGTTGTCTTGAAGCATAAGCCATAACTTTATCACGTTGCATCAACACGGCACCTAAACCTTGGTGCGATGCATCACAATAGACTACAAAATCTTCGATCCCATCTGGCAATGCTAGGATAGGAGCACTACAAATTTTCTGTTTGAGGGTTTGGAAAGCTTTTTCTTCGTCTTCATCCCACACGTATTTCTTGTTTTTCTGAGTTAGCTTAGTCAAAGATTTTGCTATTGAGGAAAATCCTTCAATAAACCTTCGGTAATACCCGGCTAGACCCAGAAATTGACGAATTTCTTTAGGTGTGGTAGGTGTTGGCCAATTTTTGATAGCATCAATCTTAGCGGGATCGACATGTAACCCGGTCTTGTCAATCACATGCCCAAGGAATTGTACTGATTGAATCCAAAATTCACATTTGGAAAACTTTGCATACAATTTCTCTTCCTTGAGTATTCCTAAAATTGTTTTCAGGTGTTCTTTGTGTTCCTCTTCGTTTTTGGAATATATGAGAATGTCTTCTATGAATACAATCACGAATTTGTCCAAATATGGCTTACACACTCGATTCATGAGATCCATGAATACTGCCGGTGCATTAGTTAACCCAAATGGCATCACTTGGAATTCATGGTGACCATATCGTGTCCTAAAGGCTGTTTTTGGAATGTATTCATCACGAACTCTAACTTGATGGTAACCTGACCGTAGGTCAATTTTTGAGTAATAGGTTGAACCTTGCAATTGATCGAATAAATCATCAATTCTTGGTAGTGGGTATCGGTTCTTTATGGTTAATTTGTTTAGCTCACGATAGTCAATACACATTCGTAATGACCCATCTTTCTTTTTCACGAATAAAACTGGAGCTCCCCAAGGTGAGGAACTGGGTCGAATAAATCCCTTGTCCGAAAGTTCTTGTAATTGATTTGATAGCTCTTGCATCTCTGAAGGTGCTAGCCGGTATGGTGCGCGGGCAACTGGCGCCGCTCCTGGTATTAAATCAATTCTGAATTCTATTTGTCGATTTGGTGGTAGTCCGGGTAAATCTTCCGGAAAGACTTCAGGAAACTCACGGGTAATAGGAACATCTTCGAGACGTTTTTCATCGGATTTCTCTTCGGTTACGTGGGCTAAGAAAGCATAACATCCTTTCTCAATGTACTTCATGGTTTTGATACATGAGATGAAGTTTATTCGAGTTCCACTTTGATCACCACGAATGATCAAAGTTTCATTGTCACATGGAATGTGCACAACTCTTTCACCACAAATGATGTTAGCTTGATGTTTAGACAACCAATCCATGCCAATGACAACATCAAAACTTCCGAGTTCGATTGGCATAAGATTGATGTTAAAGGGGTGGTCTAAGAGATTAAGGGTACAGTTTGGGATTATGGTATTGGTATTTACTAAGTCACCGGTAGCTAGTTCAATACTATAACTAGTGGTTAAAGTGATTGATGGAATATCAAGTAAAGGCGCAATTCTAGTAGATATAAAGCTCATATCAGCACCAGAATCGAATAAGACTTTAACAGGAATGTTATTGAGTAAGAACATACCGGTAACCACGTTCGGGTCTTGTTGTGGTTCTCCATTTCCCATGACATAGGCTCTACCGCGAGCACCTCCGCCTTGTGGTCCTTGGTTTTGAGGATAGTTGTTCTTGAAGTGTCCCCTTTCACCACACCCAAAACATGTAACTATTGGCTGAGTGTTAGCCCCAGTAGCTACACCCTTGCCTCTATAATCCTTGGCAAGATGTTCGGGCTTCTGACACTTGTTGCACTTGGCCGGGCAGGGACCTGCATGATGGTAGTTGCACTTGGTACACTGTGGTAGAGTACCAACGTATTTACCACCGGCTGGTGCAGCAACATAAGCCGTCGCGGCTTCTTGTCTTTTGTTCTGCTGATTGTGATGGTTGTTGTTTCGGGTTTGGTTGTTGTTGTTATTGTTATTCCCACGGTTACCATCCCATGGTCACTTGTTGTTGTTGTTCTTATTGTTGTTGTTGTTACGGTAGTTGGAGTTGTTGGTGTTATTGGTATTGTTGGCGTTGTTGGTGTTGTTGGTGTTGTTGGTGTTGTTTTGCTTTCGGGTTTCTGTCATACGTACCACTTGATCCATGAGGCTGCGAGACATCCGCATAGCTTCATCAAGTTCCTTGGGATTTGCTGAAGTTACATTCCCTTGTATACTTGATGGAAGTCCCCAGATATACCTTTCCAACAATTTCTCTTTGGTGGAAACCATTGTTGGACAAAGTATCCTCAATTCTTGGAATCGACGGTTATAGGTTATGATGTCATTTCCCCTAACCGTATGATCCCAGAATTCTACCTCTAACTTCTGCATTTCACTGCAAGGGCAGAACTCTTTGATCATCATCTTCTTCAGATTATCCTACGAAATCTTATAAGCATTTTCAATGCCCATTGGTTGAGCTATTGAATTCCACCATGATAATGCCTCATTCAACAGAGTACTCGTGGCATACTGAACTTTATCACTCTCAGTACATTTGCTGACCAAAAATACCGACTCCGCTTTTTCAAACCAGCGGGTCAAACCTACAGCTCCTTCAGTACCCTTAAATTTTATGGGTTCGCATTTCAAATAGGAAATGAATGAGCTACCCTTTGGTACTGAAGCAACATTTGTCACCGGAGGGATAGTTGGGTTTGGTCCTCCAATATTAAGGCTGGCAATTCGGGCAGCTTCTGCAGCTATAGCAACTTCCGCAGCAGTGGCGGCTTCAGCGGCTGCTGCAGCATCAGCGGCTGCTGCAGCATCAGCAGCTCCTGCAGCATCAGCAGCAGCTGCAGCATCTTCAACGGCTGCTGCAGCACCAGCAGCTGTGGCGGCTTCTGCAGCTGCTGCAGCTACGGCTGCTCATTCCGTTGTAAGTGATGCGTTGACACTGTCCTTAACTAGTTTGCGAATAGCAGCTTGAGTCATTGCTGGTGGTGTCTTCTTCTTTGGCGCCATGATTCTATTGTTCAAAAGATATGTTGTACTTAGAGAGTTGTGAAATGAGCACAATTTTTGATAAGAATGATAGGATAATAATGTTGAAACTTAAAAGCATAACACATGATAGTATATAAAACAAGAATTTTATTCATACAACGTTGATTGATTTACAAAATCGAAACCTATTACAAGCTTCTTCAAAATTCACTAACTGATACATTCAGTTAGTAATTACAACGTTGTACAAAAGATAACTAGTACTATAACACTAGTCTAACATCGGTTGGGAGGTTGTTGTAGTCCGGACGGATTATTATTTCCGTATGTTGCTAACACGTCCACACTATCATTGGGACGGTATTCTTTGACATCCTTTTGGTATAGCCTTTGTTGTATGGCATACATTTGAGATTGCATTCCATACATCTCATTCCTGAGTTGATACCTGTCAAAGTTTGCAACATCTAACCGGATTTCTGCGGTATTTAGGCGGTTAAGTAGTCGGTGAATTTGTACCGCATCTTGTTCTTGGGCCCTCTCAACCAATGTAAGTCTATCCTTGACGTCATCCAAGCCAGTCAAGGGATTCAAGACTATTTCCCCAACATGAGTCAAGTCACTCTTCACGTAGCTCATGTCAAGCTTAAACAAATAGAGGTCATCTCGAGCATTCATGGCATCCATTTTGGCAGAATTTACCTTGGATATATAGTCGTTCATTTGACTTACCATACTATGAACTTTGAGTTGGGTTAGGTTGAGGGCTTGTTTCAAAGAGTAGATTTCGTATTGAGCAGAGTTCACGAACATATGTGTAGATGTAGATGTTCCGCCGACTTAGTAAGTAGACTTCGGAACTTGAGCTGGAGTGGTACGATTAGATTCGGATGAATTTGGTGAAACAGGAGGTGGTGATGTTAATGGTGATAGATGTTGCACCACTATTTGTTCCTCTGCTTCCTCAATGTCATCGATGCCTTCGATGTCAATATCCATTTCAGGATCTTCTTCGTAATCATCGATGTTTATGTCCATATCCATTTCAGGATCTTCGTCCGAATCTAATTCATTGTCATCGGCTAGATCCTCGTAAGGTTCTTCCTCATCGTCGTAGTCAATTGCTTTAAAGTAAGGATCATCGGGTCCGGGAAGAATTGGTAAATACTCGGGAATAGCAGGAAGATGATCGGGAGATGGAGGTGCGGACATGATGTCTACAATTAGTATTTTGATGTCAAAATAAATCAAATGTTTGTGGAAAATGCTCAAACTATGGCAATGTGTATATAACAATATACAAATATGTTCATGTAGCATAACATGTGTAATAAGTCCATAATCTTCTGGAGGATGGAAGGCACGAAGAGCGGAAGGTTATAAAAATGTTTTTGCTTGTAATTGTAGTTATAGTTTAGGTCTCACTTAGACCCGTTTCTCTATAACCATGGCTCTGGTACCAATCTGTAACACCCCCAATTCATGATGCAGCGGAATTCAACTTGGGTGTTACTCGACGGCACAACAGTCATAATAATAGAAAACGATCTCTAACCGAGTCGTATTAAAAAGAGTTATCATTCGAATTTATTCAAATATATCAGAGTTTACATAGTAAGGTCCCAAAAAGGTTCCATGTTTCAAAATACATCAATATAAAATCTTTTGATGTTTTATCGAATGACATAGTAGTTTATAGCCTTCTTCCTTTGGTACGTGCCCTTCCGCTCCATTCTTGATTATCATGGACCTGAAATACATGCTTAAGAGGTCAACACAAAGGTTGAGTAATATTCATAGAGTTTGTTTAACGGTTGAACACAATATGTTGGTAGTATGAGTTAATTAGACTCATACTTATGTTGGAAAACAAAACAGTTATTATTATATACTAAGCTCATGCAACCAATACGTTAACGGGTACCAATATCAATCGGCGGTTTTGTTGCCCCGGTAAGTACTTTGCCGTCATACTTAATGTTTTCAAATATAGTGCATTCGTTTGAACTAATATGCTCAAACAAATGGGATTCGTCAATCCCAATAGGCCTATTCACAATACTCGCGCTCACTAATACTAGTGATTAAATGGTTCATGATAGGGGCCTAGGATTGGCAAGGAAGGTACTAAGTAATAATAAAACAATCAGGCAGCATACAGTTTCAAATCATTGTGTTCGGTTTTAAAAGTAGCATGTATTCCCCCCAAGGGTTTGTAAAACATTGAAGTAATGTAAAGTGGGGCTATGAACTCACCTTAAGTAAGATAGCAAGTAATGAAGGTAATGGTTGGATCGTGAAGGTTTCTACGAGCAACCTATAATAGAATGTTGCGACTTAGGATTTGAGTAAAGAATATGAATAAGTGCCTATATATATATATATATATATATATATATATATATATATATATATATATATATATATATATATATATATATATATATATATATATATATCTTGCATTTATTCCATGATGTGGTATGATGTATAGTGTAAGTCTTTGAAAGAAAAGATTCATGAAACATGTATGTTTTATATATCGTTTACTACCGTTCGGGCCGACATAATTCAGAAGTCATGTTAGTAAGCGTTCGAGGAGCCAGGACACTTTAATTCGTAAATCCACAACTTATCTCGACGGCTTACATAATGAACTTCTCACATGAGGCTCTCTACTATTGTAGTAGTTGATAAAATATATAGATATAAGTTTTGATCCGAAAAGTTACATGTCCGATATGTGAATAAACTTAGGAAAGTTTATTTTTACATGAAGATTGTTATTAGGGTAAGTTTCTTATAACTTGTATCTCATGGTTCTTTTAGATGAAGTAGATCCAAATTGTTTGTTCAAGTTATCGCCAACTCCTTGTTTCATGTTTTCGCCTAAGTAAGTTTATATGGTCATTTAGTCATGGCCTTGCCATGACCTTTGGTCCTTGTTCCATGGTCATGAGACTCAACCTTGGCTCTAGCCATGGTTGTGGACTTGATTCTAGGTCATAAGACCTCTTGTTCTTTTTAAAATATAACCATAATATAGTGACTTATATATATGTAAATAGCTGTTAAGAAACTGAGAAAAATCTCATTCGTTATTGATTTTCTGGAGACGTGCACTTGAGTTTTTGAAGAAAACGTGATTCCGGACAACTTTCGTTCTTTAACTTTTTCATGAAACAGACCAGAAAGGCCTCTTTGCCGCAAAGTTTTGGTAACTTCAAATCGTCATAACTTTTGACTCGTATACTCGTTTTAGGTGGTTCAAGTTGCTACGGTTTCCTTGTTTGGTCCTCTACGACAATACGTACTGATCCAATATCATAATTTTACCATTTTGATCAGGTCTTACCAAGAAAGTCACTAGGTCACTTGTTTTAATAACTTATCTTAGCAATCAATAACAATAACTTGTTTTACTCATTTTTATACATCATGGACATGAATACAAGACATAATATAGCATAAATGATATGTAAATAACATGATTATGATATTTAACAAGAAGCATGTTAGGGTTTGGCTTACAACTTTTGGCTTTCAAATAAGAAAGGAAGTAACTAGTAAGGTAAGGACTTTGATAGACTTTAGCTTCAACCCACTTCACTTCATGCAATCTTTCTACTCTTGTATTCTTGAAAGAGAGATGATGAAAGTTGAGGTGACTTGAGTGGATTCAAACTCAAGAGAAATCACCAAAGTATATGAGGTTTGGAAGAGTTTTGATAACCTAAAACCAAACTAGGGTTTCTATCTTGAACTTGCTCTTGAATCTTGCTTGAATTTAGAAGGAAATAAGCTAAGTATGGAGTGTTGTGGTGTGTGTTGATGGACGGCAAACAAGGGGAGGGGGTATTTATATGAGGAGGTTACAAAATGAGACTAGTCAAAGCTTTCATAACAAGCTTCAACACATGTAACTCATCCAAGACCACATAGCCTAGGATCAAGCCACACCAAGGGTGACTCCCCCCCCCCCCTAATGGCGGTTCACAAGGCTAGGGGGTGAGTTGGCTTTGGCTTGGTATTATCCTAAGTATTTGGATGAGATGTGACTCCGGGAAATGCCAACCGTAAATGATTAAGCCTCAAAACGTAAAACCGGGTGTCGTAAAAATATGGAACTTGAAAGTATTGTTAAACATGTCAAGAGACTCCATAATAAAATATAAAATGAGTGGTAGGTTCCAATTGGGTGGTAAAACCCTGCTAAAATTTGAAACACGGGTCTAAAATTCGTAATACGTAAAATGTACGAATATTGTGTAAAATTGAGAAAAGTAAAATGTTACTTTTCTAATAGGATAAAAATGATTTAAAAAGACTTATAATGTCTAGACTGGGCTCAGTCTAGTGTCGGTTGGTACTAAATGTCTTTTAGACATAAAATCGTAAGCCTAAAAATCAAGGAATGACTTATAAAATCAAGGAATGATTTTTGGTCAAAGGAGGAGGGAAAAATATGTTGACTTATTCTAATAAGTTGAAAACTCAAATTGTCTTAGAAACGCGGTTCAGGTATAGGCTAAGGTTACGGCTGAGTAAAAATGCTTAAAACTGAAAATTCCAGTTTTTTTCACGGCCGAGGTTTATTTTGGTCATGTTTTTCTCAGTCATGATTTATTCTCAAATAAATCATGAGTGTGTCAAACATTTTTCTGATGCTGGGTCACTTAACGCGGTCGAGTTTCATTGTGCGTAGAATTTCTGAATGACGTTTTATCCTAAAATGTGTAATTCCTTATTAACTTTCACGAAAATAACCTGACGAGTGTCAAACATTTAATTTGCCATGGAAATTCGAGGCCATGAAACAAAAATCAAGTTTCGGGAAAATTTCGGTAAAAATGAATAGTAAAAGTGAATAGTAAATTTTCTGGGAATAGTAATTAACCTGAAATTGCGAATTGTTACACTATCCACCACTACTTCTTCACTTCAACTTCCACTACACACTTACAACAATTCGAGATTCTACAACTAAATCTAGCAAACTAATACATACACCTTATTCACCAAAATATGAAAGATCAACAAGATGAAACAAAAAAAACAACTTAGATAGCAAGATGATACTAAGTTGTAATACTTCTAGTAGAAGTATTCTTCTCTTTGCACTTGAGTGTTGAGGCTTGAATCACTTTGAAACAAAGATCAAAGTATATAAGATCAAAGGATTTTTAGAGGATGGAGAAGGATGTTTAGATCAGAAAGTTTTTAGTGCAAAAAAGGTGAGAAAAATATGTGGAATGATCTAATATTTATAGGGCTAGAAAATACTGTTCTGGAGCGTGCCGGTCCCCTTAATTAGGGGGCGGTCCCCTTAATGATTAAGGGGGCCGCCTAGTAAAATTAAGGGGGCCGCCCTCATGAACGTTGGATTTTCTTGTCCTTTTGTGAGGGGAATTTTTCTGGATTAGATTTGCCATTTTTGGTTGAAAATTTGAATTTACAAATTTGTAATGAATAAAACATATTCTTTTAATTCCAAAAATGTTTTACAAAAGATATAAAATGTTTTGTGACATTTTATAAATATCTAGTGATTAACAAAAGTGTTCCTTTGATCATGTAATACATTTGACAATTTGTTTATTCATACCTTAAGTGATTTAATGGTAAAGATGAGTATTTACTACTAATACTTGTTTATGTCATAATCTTTGGTTTGACGAGTTTTCGTTTCGTGATTATCAAAACATAGAGATATCGAAAGATATGAATAACGTTTTTAGTCATTTATTTATATCAACATCCTTGTCACACTCAGAAGCATGAACCTCTGGATCATGATGTTGTCTTGTGACCTGTTGATGTGAAGCATCCACCTCATGTGTAGAGAGAACTTCAGGAGATTCGATACAAGTCCTTTCTGCATCGGCAGCCTCACTTGATTATAGGAGGTGTGCACGTTCCTTGATAAATTCCTTAACATTCCCAGTAATCTGAAGTAAAGTGATTCTGAATGCATCCACATCTAATCCAGTATGATCGGCAAACCGTTTACTCGTCATAAGGGAGTCATGGTCATATTCCATTGTGAATCTTGAAACAATGAATGCTTAGAGTTGTTTAAGAATCACCCCGAATGCTGCAGTACAAATCTTTCCAGAGAAATCAGCTTTGTTCATTTGTAGTTGCAGTTGATCTAAGTACAGGGTCATTGTGACTGTGAACGATTCAATGTCATGTCCAAAGAGTGTCACAAATGCACGTCAGTAACCTCCAGAGTAGCCTGATTTTTCAAAAAGTCTTTCAATGTGGGTATGAAGTAGTATAAAGCATTCAGCACATCCTTTAGAATTTTGAGGCGGCTCTGTTGAGTTCAGAGCAACAGTAGATAGAATGTTTGTCATGTTTGAGATGAATGAATGGGACTTAGTTGCAAGAACCACACAAGTATGATAAACAACTCGCTAAAGATTAAATCAACTCGCTGGAAATGATCACCCCTCTGTGGTACTCAACTCGCTGATATACTCAACACTCTAAAATCCGATCAAATCTCTACACACGCCAACTCTCTACTAATGACAACTCGCTATATGGGATCAACACGCGACGCAGTATCAAATCGCTAGCCTCACAACATGCTAGGATGATCAACTCACTGGAAATGACTCAAGTCGCTAGTCTCACCAACTCGCTAGAATAAAAGGATAAAAGTGTCACTATCTAGCAATTTGGCATTATACCCCAAAATAGCAAAATACCAAAACGCTAACCCCAACTCGCTACAATAACCTGTCAAATCTCTACACTGAAGATGACAACTCGCTGCAAAGAACACTACCACGAATTACCTTTATCTCCTAACAAATGAATGTTTCAACCTTTCCAAATGTAAACCAAAGATCATATAACACAACTAATCAAGAAAGTACAAGAATAAACATCAAGAAATCATCTAGCGACACCAAACTAGTGAGAAAACCACTAAATAGGTTCGAACCATCTCAAAACACAACAACCAAACTAAAATTCGAGCACATCATGAATCCTAGGATAGAACCTTGGCTCTTGATACCAATTGTAGTATACGCTAATGTAGGAACATGAATGATTATGTGTTTAGGATGATTATAAGTAAAGATATCTAGTGAGAAGTTAGAGAGAGAAGTATAAGAAGTTGGGAGCCTTTGAGAGAAAATAGAGAAATGTTAGATTGAAGTGAAAGGTCCAACCCTCTCCACTAGTGGAGAGGGGTATTTATACAAGGAATTGAATGCCCCATAAAACGGGCTGTGGATCGAGCTGATAGTGGGTAAAGACCCGACCCGACTCCACAAATACTAACTAATACTAAACTATACTCTAACTAATATGATAAATACTACGAGCTACAACATGCTAAACTATACTCGGGGTGACCGAGTCTTCACATGAATAAACGTATTCCTAACACAAGACATCACCCAACACTCCCCACAAGCCTGTTAGAGTTACTGTTGATACCAAGACAGTTTCTTCTGAAGACTTGTTATTTAATTCTTTGCAAAACAATGTTTTAAGTTATGTTAAAAACAATTCTGTTAATGTTTGTGGTTTGAATTCTTTTTCATGTTATGGAACATCTTTCGCTTTGAATAAATCTTCTAAAAAGAAGAAATGTTTTGTATGTGGAAGTAAATTTCATTTGATTAAGGATTGTACTTTTCATGAGCAAAGAACGGGTGTATGTGCTAGTCAAAGGAAACCTAGGCAAATGTGGAAAAATGTTAATGACATACCATCTTTTGTTCCACATCAGCAGAAACACAATTCTACTGAACAACATTCTTCATGGTGAAGAACTGGTACTAGACCATATGCGCGACCCACTAGTTCTTACTTTCATAATGGTTATTGGCCTAGACATTTTGACTCTATGTATGTTGGTGGAGGGTATTGGGATACTGCTATAAAGCCCTCAGCAGGTTATTCTTGGACAAAGAAGGGACCTAATTTTCAATACAGGCCCAAGAACAATGGTGGATCTAATACATCTACATGGCCTAACTCTTATGATCCATAAGGCATGCTTAAGTCAGCAATGACTTGAGTCTCCAAAGTGTACTAATTTTTGTATATTATTTTGTTGTTGTTGTAGGATCACCCCCTGAAGTGTACTGAAGTAGGCATAGTAGATAGTGATTGTTCCAGAAGCATGTCAGGGAACAAGGATAAGATGCATGACTTTGTACCTATAGAAGGAGGAGGCAATGTGACTTTTGGTGGAGGAGATGGCAAAATCACTGGGAAAGGCACTATTAAAACACCACTGTTGGATTTTGAGAATGTATATTATGTGAAGGAACTTCAGCACTTCAATCTGTTCTCTGTATCACAAATCTGTGACACCAAGAATAAAGTTTTCTTTTCTGAGGATGAATGTCTAGTGCTCTCAAAGGACTTCAAACTTCCAGAAGATACAACCATTTTGCTAAGAGTTCCTAGAACCTTCAATTTATACACATTAAATCTGAATTATGTCCAACCTGAAGGTGATCTAACATGTTTGGTGGCCAAAGCTTCCCTGGATGAATCTACAAGATGGCATAGGAGGATGGCTCATGTGAATTTCAAGACCATTAACAAGTTTTCTAAACTTGGTCTGGTTCAGGGACTTCCTTCAAAATTCTTCACCAATGAACATAATTGTGTTGCCTGCAACAAAGGAAAGCAACACAGAGCCTCATACAAAGCCATAACAGTTGTGAGTAACATCTCAGAACCTCTTCAGTTGCTGCACATGGATCTATTTGGTCCAACTCCTATCAGAAGTATTGATCATAAGTACTTCTGCCTGGTTATCACTGATGATTATAGCAGGTTTTGCTGGGTATTCTTTTTGAAAACTAAAGATGAAACAACTCCAATTTTAAAAGAATTCATTACCCTGATTGAAAACCAGCTAAATAAAAAGGTTAAAGGCATTAGGTGTGACAATGGGACAAAGTTCAAAAATGTAATATTAATAGAACTTTGTAAGTCTAAAGGGATAAAAAGGGACTACAGCACTCCAAGGACCCCACAACAAAATGGGGTTGGTGAAAGGAAGAATAGGACCTTAATAGAGGCAGCAAGATCCATGCTTGCAGACTCTAAGTTACCCACTATTTTATGGACTAAAGCAGTAAGCACTGCTTGTTATGTTTTGAACCGGGTATCCATCACTAGACCTCATGTCAAGACACCTTATGAACTTCCCACTAGGAAAGTTCCTGATATTCATTACCTTAAACCTTTTGGTTGTAAAGTGACCATTTTGATTACTGGTGATACACTGGGAAAGTTTGATTAGAAAGCTGATGAGGGATATATTGTGGGTTATTCAGCTCATAGCAAGGTCTATAGGGTGTACAATTTAAATGCTAAAAGGATAGAGGAGACCCTTAACCTAAGATTCCTAGAAGATCAGCCTAATGTTCAAGGACAAGGTCATACTTGGTATTTTGACCTTGATTACTTAACTGATCACTTGGGTTATACTAGACATGTTTCTAACCAATTTGTAGGTACAAAAGAGTCTCCTAATAACCCTGCAGGTACCCTGGATGATGACTCAGGGAGTGACTCTGAAAAAGATGAACAAACTATTGTTGTACCTTCTTTTCCCCCTAACCATTTTGCAGATGATCATTCTGCAGATGAGCATGAATATGAGTCACACTATGCAGAGGATCTTGCTAGACTCAAGAAGCAAGAACATGCAGCTACTCAGGAAGCTAAGAGGCTCAGTGAAAAGTTTGCAAAATAGACTGAGGTTTTACTTCAACAATCAACACAAGCAGTCAGTGGAAATCAGGATACTGCTGACAGTTCTACTGCAGGCTCTCCTGTTACTTCTGATGTGATCAAAACTGCTGATAGTCCTGCTGCACAATCTCCCATTTCCACTGAAGTATCTGAAGACTTTGGGAAACCATTTACGAGATTTCCAAGTCCTTCTGATCTTGGTAATTACCAACCCAAAGCTGGCATCTTCAACTCCTCTTCCTATGGCAGTGAGTTTGGACCCACTGTGAACAACCTTGACACCACCATCAATGTCCACCCCACAGCAACAAAGAGGATCAATATTGCTCATCCCCTATCAAAGGTTATTGGAGATCCTCAAGCACCTGTTAGAACTAGAAGTACTGTGAACAACACTAAATATGGTGAAGTTGCTTTCATTTCCTATGTCTACAATCAACAAAGGGACAATCATACAGACTTTAAACATTGTCTGTTTGCTTGCTTCCTTTCTGAAATGGAGCCAACCAGTGTTCCTCAAGCACTTGCTGATTCAAGTTGTCTTGAAGCAATGCAAGAGGAGATGCTACAATTTAAGAATCAACGGGTATGGATACTGGTACCTCTCTCTGAGGGTAAATTTGCAATTGGGACAAAATGGATTTTGAAGAATAAAAGCGATGCAAGGGTATTGTGGTGAAAAACAAAGCAAGATTAGTGGCTCAGGGATTCAGGCAAGAGGAAGGCATAGACTATGATGAAGTCTTTGCACCAGTGGCTAGAGTTGAAGCAATCAGGATTTTCTTGGCCTATGCATCTTATTTGGGTTTTAAGGTATATCAGATGGATGTAAAAAGTGCTTTTCTGTATGGTGAGATTGAAGAGGAGGTTTATGTGACTCAACCCAAGGGTTTTGAAGACCCAGATCATCCCAATCATGTTTGTAAGGTTGTTAAAGCTCTCTATGGACAACATCAGGCACCAAGAGCTTGGTATGCTAGGCTTTCTGCATTTCTGCTGAAGCATGGTTACAGAAGAGGTGCCATTGACAAGACCCTCTTTCTTAAGAAAGACTCCAAGGATATCATTCTAGTGCAAGTGTATGTGGATGACATCGTATTTGGTTCCACTAAAGAAGAATGGTATAGGGAGTTTGAGGACTTGATGAAGGGAGAATTTCAGATGAGTATCATGGGGGAGCTCACTTTCTTTTTGGGTTTACAAGTTCAGCAGAAACCTGATGGTATCTTTATCAGTCAGGATAAGTATGTAAGAGATATGTTGAAGAAATTTGATATGGAAGATGTCAGAACTGCCACTACACCCTATGAGGCTCCCAAACCTAAGAACAATCTTGAACCTGATCTTCCTGTGAATGTCCATTTGTACAGGTCCATGATTGGTTCTTTGATGTATTTGACTGCTTCTAGACCTGACATTACATTTGCTGTGAGTGCTTGTTCTAGGCACCAGGTCACTCCACTTACTTCTCACTTGAATGCTGTCAAAAAGATCTTCAAGTACCTGAAAGGCCAACCCAAATTAGGTCTTTGGTACCCAAAAGAATCTCCTTTTAAGTTGGAATCATTTAGTGATAGTGACTATGCTGGTGCCAATATGGATAGGAGATCCACAACTAGAGGTTTCCAATTCCTTGGAAGAAGATTGATTTCTTGGCAATGCAAGAAACAGACCATTGTTGCTACCTCTACTACTGAAGAAGAGTATGTTGCTGCTGCCAATTGTTGTGGACAGGTTCTATGGATTCAGAATCAATTGCTGGATTATGGGGTTAATTTCATGAATACCACCATTTTTATTGACAATCAGAGTACAATTTGCATTGTTAAAAATCCAGTTTTTCATAATAGAACCAAACATATTGAAATCAGGCACCACTTTATCAAGGATGCATATAAAAAAACATTTGATTAAAGTGGTTAAAATTCACACAGATGATAATGTGGCAAATCTGTTAACTAAAGATTTTGATGGACCTAGGTTTCAACACTTAGTGGTCCATATTGGTATGCTTAACCCTTGACTGCAAAGTTTGAGGAGAGGCATAAGCCTCAGGGGAGGATTGTCATTGTTAACTTTGTATAATTTATGTATATTATTGTTTGGCTACCACTAACCAACTAATGTTTCTGTAAAATTTGTTTGTTTTGTTTGTTACTCTGTGTCTGTTTTGCAGAATGTCCTTATGTGAAGTTGCTGATCTTTATTTGAAATTCACCAAGAGCTGTTTCAAAGGGAATGTGGTCATGTATTCTGAGTATTGTTTCTCCTGAAGAGTCAAATATGCTGAGATTCATTGCTTCTACTGAAGTAAAATTCAAAAATTGACAAATAAGAAAAGTTGTTCATTCATTCAAGAAACAATTTACAGCTTACAATCAACTTCAAAGTGGAATACAAAGATCATTCCTATGCTAAATCTACCAAACCAGTACTAAGCTTCTATAATATATTACAAAAGGGTTGGTGGATATGCATGACCAGTACGATGAAGAAGCTGAAGGTGAAAATGGAAAGGAGAGAATGATGATGATGACGACGAAGATGCTCAAGAACCGAGTTTTATATCTATAGTTCATGGCAAGAAGATGTTCAAGAACCTAGTTTTACATCTTTGGTCCTTGGCAACATTCCATTATCAACTACTCCACTTTCCTTTTCCCCTTACCCACCACCTCTGCCTTCTTGCCCTTTCCCTTGTATCCATGGTATGAAGCACCAGATCCTGGAGCAGGAAGACCCAACACCACATCCCGTGATGTTGGAAGAGATGGATTACTCTTCCTTGGCCTTGGTTGGGATCTCTCTGGTGTGGAAGGAGGAAGGAATGATGGATCTTCGTCTTCATCCTCTGAAGATTCTTCATCAGAAGTAAAGGTGAAGGGAGATACATACTATCTCTCAGCAGGAATGGGGGCATTGCTTGGTTCACCCCTCTCCAATGCATTCCATCATCTCTCCAGCTCTCTAGCTGCATCTGAATTATCTAAATCAGAAGGATAAGGTGGGAGATCCACTGATGATGATGAGGAGGAAGTGGAGGAGGTTAGGTCGATGATTTCAGGTTTGGAAGACATTATTTGGTGAAGAATTGGGGTTAATTGAGAAATTAGGGTTTTGATAAGAAGTGGGGGTAATTGATATCTGTAAAAGTGTGATTTGGGGGTTATTAAATAGGCGAAGTCAAGGCTTTATGATAATTAATGCGAGTTGGGTGGCACAGTAAAAATCAAGATATTTACTGAAGATATTTTTACTCTTGAGTGGTTTCTACTGATTGACCATTCATCAGCAGATTGACTTTCATTTCTGCTGAAGGGTAATTTTGAAATTGGATGGAATTGCTTTACACGTCAGATAGGGTCAACGATTTGTTCCGATAATTTTTTACCACGATTGGGGAACTTCCATTTATAACCTACTTTGCATATCTTCGCCAAAATTAAATTATTCTCCCATTACTCAATTTAAACCCATCATTCATTTGCATAATTCATAACCGTCTCTCACAAATCCTTCAAATGCCAAGACTTCAATTCAAGAAAGATCATAACAAGTTTGCTGTTCTGAAAAAGACTAAAGGTCATGAACTATATGATTCAATGGTGGAGTTTCTATAGCGTTCAAAGATTCATTATGCTTTAACACATTCTCCAAATGTAATATATGAATCTATGGTGAAGTAATTTTGGGCATCTGCTAGGAAAAGATTTGACACAGAGATTGTGGCTACGATTGATGGAACTGAGTATGTGGTGACTGAAAGTTTGATAAGGACAAAGCTTTAGCTGGATGATGAGAATGGAGTTTTTCTCTCCAACACTGAAGAAATTCTTGCTGGGTTGAGAGAAGCAGGTTACCAAAGCACTGACACAACCAAGTGGCTTAAGAATCAGTTCTGTCCCAAGTGGAGGTTTTTGGTGCATTTACTACTCTAATGTATCAGTAATAAGTCTGGTGGCTGGGATCAGTTCTCTACCCAATTGGGTTGCGGTATTGTCTATCTTTCTAAAGGGTTAACTTATAATTTCTCAAAGTTTATTTTTGATAATATGATAGAAAATATTAAGAAGCAAAGGCATAAGTTTTTAATGTACCCTAGGTTTCTACAAATTATTTTAGACATAACCACTGAAGACAGAATTCATTTGCCCATTAAGAGTCTTGGTTCTAAGTTATTTGCCTCTATGAAAACTAACTATGATGGGGTACATCGCCCTCTGTTAGCTACTATGTTGCCACATGGCAATGATGATGCAGGTGAGGGTGATGCTACTGGTAATATGCCCTCTCCAAATGCTGCTGATGATGGTAATCCATCATCTTCTGGTGTTTCTGCTGATGGTAATCCTTCAGTGGTAAATGTGGGATAGCCATCTACATCTGCTGAACCATTGCATGTTTCTACTGACCAGTCTCCACCTTCTCCTTTACCTTTGTCACCTAGTCCTGCTCCATCACCTTCTCAGGTTGCTCCTGATAAGCTTGTTACTGAGGTTGAAGAGACAATTCAGTCTCTTGGTACCCATGTAACTACACCTCTTAAGCCTGAGATTACTAGACTATCCACACCTAGTCCTATAAGAGAGACATATGATGCAGGCTCTCCCAGTGTTGTACATATGTCTGATTCTCCTGATAGGTTCAATGAAGCTCCCATGACCAATGAGCATTCTGTTGGTGGAGCAGAGGACCCTGTTACTCTCACCTCTGTACATGATTTTCTTTGCAGGTATATTAAAAGGACTAATGATCTTCAAAAGGAGCTTGCAGATACCAAATCTAGTCTTGGTGGTGAGATTGAACTGTTGAAAAGAAAGGTTCAGGATTTGGAAGCACAACTTGATCAGCAAAAGAAAAGAAAGGTTGTAATTGATGTTGATGAAGTACCTGAGGAGGGAAATTTGGACTCCCTTGAGATCTTGGCTGAAGTTGCTAGACAGACTCATGCTTCCACTCTCAAAGTAGCTGAAGTTTCAAAACTTAAGAAGCCAATTCAGTTCAGCAGAAAAAGTAGAAGACAATATTTGGCAAGGAAAGCTATTGAATCTTCTAAGGTGTCTAGTGGTGATGAGATACTTATGACAGATGCTGGTGATACTCTTCAGGAGAATAAACCAACTAGAGACATTGCTGCTGAAAAGACTACTGATGTGGCTCATGCATGAGTAGATACATTTTTTGTAGCTGGTAAAGAGTATATGGATTCACCTACCACTGATCCATCTGTTCCTGAGCAAGTTTCTCATGAAGACACCACTACAACTCTGAATGCTACAAGATCTACTGATAATCTAACTGAATTAGATGTTCAAGATATTCCTGCTGATCCTATAGAAGAGTTAGTCATTCCTCATAAATCATAATGATTCTGCTGAAGTTGCAGAAGTATGTGCAGATGATCTTATCTCAGAAAAGGAAAGACTTGAGCAAGAAACACTTTGGAAAGAATGGGAAGATTATAAGATGAGTACAGAATCAGCAAAGGAAGAGCAAGCTAAATATGATTTAGAATATCAATCTACTACAAAGAGATATATTTCTACCTTGCCTATTGAAAGACAGAGAGAATTGGATGCTGCTATTCCAAATTTTGATGAATCTGACTGGCAGCATATTGGAGAACAAGTGACTGCTACTCCTGGTTTTGCTGCAGATATTCTTGGAAAGGATGTGAATAAAGAAGATTGGGTTTCTGGAATAGTTGAGAAGATGAAACAGAGAAAGAAAGAAGCAGATAAGAGAATTGCCAAAGCAAAAAGGGATAAACCAATGACTCAAGCACAGCAAAGGGATTTTATGAGAACTTATGTGAAAAGTCAAAGCAGTGCACTATATAATAATGCTTGGACTAGGAAGCAAGTTTGGGCTCTTTCAGATGAACAATTGGTTATTCAGTGTAATAAAATCAAGTCTAGATGTGAAAAGAATGGAATGAGTGCTCCTAAGCTTGTTCATACTATTCTTGCTGATGATTCAGAACTATCTTCTCAGAAAGTCCAAATTGATGAAGCTGTTACTACTAATGTGCCTGCTATGTCTTTATCTTTTTCTGCTGATGCTGATTCTACTATAGATGTGGATGTTCCTGTTGTTGATCAAGTACATTTACCTGATACTTCTGTTGATGTGCCAACTATTGCTGCTTCATCTGTTGTTGATAATGGTAAAGCCAAAGTTGTAGCAGAAGCTCTTTGATTGAGGCTAAACCACCTAACTTATATTAACCAGATAATGGTCAACAAAGTCAAATAGCCTAGGTCAATGCTCCGGGTAATATAGGGTATCACCAGGTCGTTAAGTCCCGTTTGAAGTGTGAATTGTAACTTTGGCGTATTTGTGATCGGGTAATTATCCACAGGAAAAGGTTTTGATCAGAATTATTTGGAATTATTTAACGAATATAGCTTAGGAAAGCTACGTGACTGATTACGTGAATTTAGATAACGAGGATTTGAGCTAAACACTAAAAATGTACGTTTTAATAAAAAAACGTAACAGACGCACAAACCAATAAGTACAACTGAAGGACTGGAAGGGTTAAAAGTGTAAAATTGAAATTTTTACAATCCTAATAATAAAAGAAAATTTTAAGAAAAATTAAAATTATTTTTGCACTATTTAATTATTTATAATTAATTAATTACTACTTATCTATTTTAATATTAATTAAACTAATTAGAATTATTAAAAATACTTAAAAGACTTAGAAAATTAAGAAAAATTTTATAAATCTAATTAACCATCATGGGAATCCTAAAAAATTATAAAAAGTTAATTTTATGTATTTTTAAGTTAAATAACTAATTATTATTCTACTTATTAATTATTATCTAATTAAACTATTTAAATTATTTAAACTATTTAATGAACAGTAAAAATTCTAGAAAAATTTATAAAATTATTTTAACTAAAATAGAAGCTATAAAAATTATAAAAACTAGGTTATACTATATAAAAACTAATTAAGCTATTTAATTGATTAATATTAATTAAAACTAAATTAAATTAAAATTAATTAGAAATACCACTAGATGACAAAATAAAAATCTGGAAAAATTTGTAAAATTATTTTAACCTAAAATATAATTTCTAAAAATATAAAAGTGACATATTACTTAGAAATTAATTAAAAAGAAAAATAAATAGATAAATCCTATTAAATAGAAGCTATCACTATTTGTAAAAGTTGATTTTTTTTGATTTTTTCTTTTTCTAAACTGATAATAAGCTAAAAACAACTAACTTTAATAAATGCACTTTTGTTTAAACCCTCAGAATAAGCAATTCAAGTGCTTATTTCATCCACAGTTGACTTTTGTTGACTGTGGAGTGTTATAAGCTCAAATGAGGAATTGTGGGGTCCACACTGATTGAGATTGGTTTCTCTGAGTATTAGGAACAATATTAAGCAAATAAAAAGCAACCAACAAGTATCAATAAGCCAAAAAGCTTGAAATAAGCAATGAGCAAAAAGGGACTGAGGCAGTTTAATGGACAAGCTTAAGGGACACAAACAGATGGGGTCCACTAACCTAGGGTTCAAATAAAAGGTTCAAAGACACACCCTGGTAGGAGGGGGGTTGAGGGGAACCAAACTTAAGTGGCAAGGGCCACTGTAGTGGTCACAAACCACCACAAAAGGTGGTGGTGTGAGGGGTATCTGCTGAGAGCAGATCAGATGAGTATGCAACTTTGTGGCTTTGTGGGTCCCACAAGAGAAACTTAGGGACCAAACCAAATAGGAATCTGGGGAGGGAACCTGAGGGGCTTTCCAAAGAGCTCACAAGCTCAGGAAAAGCTCAAACTAAGGACAAGTTAGAAGCTAGTGGAGTTGGACTAGTGAGACTGAGTGAGTATTAATTCAGAAAGTGCAGAAGCCCAAAAGTTATTCCCACCAACTCACAACTCAGAAAAAATGGTTCACAAAGGCTTATGTAGTCTCAAAACAACTTAAGTAAACTAAATTTAGACCATACTCAAGCTTAATCAAGCTAAAACTCTAAACAGTGGAGAAATCTAAAATTTAAGTAACTTTGAGATAAGCAGCTCACTCAACAGGCACAAATACTTAGAAAACTCAATTGCATGCAACCTCAGGTAGTTATTACAATCTATTAACAACAACAGGAATCACTCAGAGACATGAAATCACAAACTCACCCATATACTGATGCATCAGTATGCATTGGGTCCTAGAAGGCAACTTGGGGATCAAAAATAAACTGATGAGCTAGTAATCTTAGACCAAACCAAATATGAATCACTCAAAGAGAGCTGACAAGCTACTTAAATCACCAAATACCAAGGAGTGTGCTCAAGTAATGCTCAAGTGAGGATCAAATGAAGAATGGTAGACTGAGCATACTCTTAGTGCAGGGCATTTTTGTGTCAGATAAGCAGTTTCCAGCTTAATTTTGGAAGAGCAAATGAATTTAATTTTCCAAACTTCTTTTTACTTTTGATTCACAAGTTGACAAAGATCTCAAATCAACAATGTTTATATAGTTTTGAGCTAAACTGAAACCTACAAATCTGTTTGAAAACTGTCCCCTTCCATCAGACAAGGAACTTTGACTTTTGAGTAACACACAATGTTTGACTAAATTGAAGTTTAATGTAATCCTAAAGACTTATTATGTTTTTCTAAGCTGAAATAAGACTAAATTAAGCACTTCTAACTGATTATGCAACCAAAGATGTGAGTATGCTATTGAAAACTCCAACAGTGAACAAATCAAAGGGATTAAAGTGAGTTTTGACTTTTTCTGAAAAACCAACTGATTTTATGCTTTGAATGTTCTAATAAAACTTAAGTAGAGATGTTCCCACTAAAATTAATCACTAAAGCAAAGAAAGAAGCAGCATAAGCCACTGTGCCAAACACTCTAATCTCTAACTGATTTGTTGATTTGTACTACAAATAAGAGATCTAATCCACACTACTTATTTAATATGATCAATTTAACTATTAGAAACAATGAGAAGCCAAATTATGCAGAGGATAAAGCTTATGCTCTTTTATACCAAAATTTGCAAGATAGCACAACTCAAACAGTGACTGCACAAACTTGAATTCAACCACTAAACATCAATGGCATGGCATCATTCTAACTCTAATACAGAAAGGAAAATACATAAACAACACAAAATAAAACAATGCTACAGTAGATTGCAATAACTTAGAAAATTACTCACTATAAGTCCAATGCTCAGAAGTGAAACCAAGGTCAGTAGATCACACTTACATGTCTCCCAAGAGACTCTAACCCAGGTCCATCCCAAATTTAACCTGCTCCAATGCACTCTTCTCTTTTCAATTATTATTATTTATTTTTTTTAATTTTTTTTTTTTTAATTTTTACTATTTGATTGAACTGAGAATGCAAATAAGACTTTGAGATTTTGAAACAAGACTTATATTAATACTGAAGAAGGTGAATTACAACTGCAAATTTGATAAAGAGTACATTACAAAATAAAATACATTGAAATTAAAAAAAACTAAAAACTGGACTCTTGCTTCACTGCTCCACTTCTCTTTTATACACCCCATTAGGGTTTTCAGCTTCTTGGACCTTTCCTAGCACTCAATACATGCCCTTGGATGGCTCAGCTTCAATCCTGGCCATCAATTTAATTTTGGCGCCAAGATGGCTTTGTCTGTTCCTTTGAAATAGTTGAAGCCAGAGGTGCATCTTTGTTTGTTTGTGTTTGTTTGGTGCACAAGGGGGGGGGGGAAGGATATGATGATGGAGTGTGCAGGTGGTGAAACTAGGGGTGATGATGAGGGGGAGGGTTGTCTGGTAGCAGCTGAGGTGGAGGAGATGGCTTGGTTTTGACCGAAGTCAAAGGGGGTAGGGATAGTTTGGTTACGGGGTGTTTTATCTTTTATTTTGGGTGGGCTAAGATTTGTATGGGCTTGGGTAGGGGTGTAAGGTGGGCTGGTAAAATGGGGGTGTTAGTTGGTTTGTTTGTTTTGGGTTTTGGTTTGGACTAACAAAGGGTCCGGTTGATTTATGAACAAAACACCACAAGGACTAAAATTGTAATTTCTGCAAAGTTGAGGGTGGGTTTTGGGTACTGTTCCAAAGTTGTCCAAAGGTAATACTTTGCCAAGTTCCAATAATCCAAAGGTTTAAAATGTTATTTTTCACTTTTAAAATCCCCGAGGACCAAATCTGTCATTTTTCAAAGTTGAGGGGCCGTTTTTGCCATTTTGTGAAAAATTTACTCCAAGGACTGTTTGTGATAAATTTGAATTTCCCAAGGACCAAAAGTGATGTTTCTTTCAAAATTATCCCACCAGGGACTGAATCTGCCAATTATTGAAACTCCAGGGACTATTATTGCCAATTTTGGATTTTAAGGGGTTAAACATGTAATTTTCTCAAACTTATTACCCAAGGATCAATTTGATAATTTTTTTGACTTTTTAAAACCTTGGGTTGACTTTTCTTTCGTTTTAAAACTTCAGGGACTAGTTTTGCCAAATTTTGAAACTTGGGGGACTGAAACTGCCAATTGTGCAAACTTTGTTCGTTTTTCATTTGTTTTCAAACATTTTGCATCTAAAACATATAAAACACACTTTTGGAATAATTTGTGTATTTTGATGCGTTTTTGGGTGTTTTTGGATGTTTTGGCAGTCCAGATACGGTAAAAATGATGAGTGTTTGAGCACTCATCAATCCCCCACACTAAGCTATTGCTAGTCCCTAGCAATCTTTTGAGAAAAACTTGATGGATTTTAATCTCTTTACCAAAAGCCATCACTTCTGGAGTAGCCAGGTGTAAGAACTGTGGCACACCTGATAACCGTGTGATTTTGAGCAAACCACCAGCTGTCAACGGATTTGATAAGTCTTTACCAGGAGCCGTTTGCTCCTGGACTAGCCAGCATCTTGATGGACCTAGTCAACATCTTGGTGAGCTGATTACCAATTATGGTTTTTCCACGGCCTTTACCACAAGCCATAATCTTGCGGGCTAGCCAACTCATTTGCTTATAAGGATGCGGGGGAGTTGAGGAACCATGCAATTTTTGGCAAATTGCCAGCCGTAAACGGATTTGAGTTGTCTTTACCAAGAGCCGTTTGCTCCTGGACTAGCCAATCCCTTTGTCATTAAGACTTTGGCGGACTGATAACCACAAAAATTTTGGAATAAAGTGAAAAATTTTGAAAAATTTTGGCCTAAAATGGGGGTACTTGAAAGTATTTTGCGATAAAATTCGCTAGAATTTCCCCCCCACACTTAGAAATGAATATTGCCCTCAATATTCAAAGTCCCGGCTTTTATGCCGAATCTGTGAACGTAAAAGGATAATATTCGAAGCTAACTGTGGAATTTTGTTTTATATTTTTCACTTTATTTTATCTGTACATACAATTTTTTTTTTTTTTTTTTTTTTTTTTTTTTTTTTTTTTTTTTGCTCACTACCTCCCAGGCTTGTGTTAGGTTTACCACGCAAGCTAATCACTTGTGAATGATTAACTGTAATAAATTCGCCCTAACAGCCCGGGAGTTGAATGATAAAGTTTATAATATACATACACCTTCCAGGTTTGTGTCAGGTTTACCACGCAAGCTAATCACTTGTGAATGATTAACTGTAATAAATCCGCCCTGACAGCCTGGAAGA
Organism: Artemisia argyi; assembly: GCA_030686995.1. Lineage (NCBI taxonomy): Eukaryota > Viridiplantae > Streptophyta > Magnoliopsida > Asterales > Asteraceae > Artemisia > Artemisia argyi. Next base: position 33,499,615 of record CM060698.1, read on the forward strand.
TGAATAATAATCTACATACACTTCCCAGGCTTGTGTCAAGTTTACCACGCTAGCTAATCACTTGTGAATGATTAACTGTAGTAAATGTGCCTTGACAGCCCGGGAGATGAATGACATAATATACATACAAAACATGTTTATTGAAATTTTGAAAAATATTTACTTTTGAAACGGTGGGGGATGGCCACTCCCCCACACTAGGGTGGTAGAAAATAGAAAGAAGTCAGAAATACGGGTGAAAACCCGTATGTGTTGCTAATTTTTGTTCACCGAGTCACTAGCTTGACTCGATCCCCGAATTCAATTGTCCTTGGGGAAAGTTTGGAGATCCGGGACAACCATGAGTGGTACGTCCTCTCCAAAGTAGTGCTTTAACCGATGTCCATTCACTTTGAAGTTAGGTCCGTCATTTTGTGATAACTCGACGGTGCCATAAGGATAAACCTTAACGATAGTGAATGGACCAGTCCATCGGGTTTTGAGCTTTCCCGAGAAGATCTTAAGTCTAGAGTTGAAAAGAAGGACTCGATCACCAACATTGAAAATGCGGTTTTTGATCTTGGAATCATGAATCTTCTTTGTCTTTTCTTTATAGATCAAAGAGTTCTCGTAAGCTTGATCACGAAGTTCACTTAATTCATTGAGTTGAACTTTCCTGTGATCACCCGCAGTTTTGAGGTCGAAATTGGCATGCTTGAGAGCCCAATAGGCTTTATGCTCAAGCTCGATCGGAAGATGGCACGCTTTCCCGTACACCAGCTTATATGGCGTACACCCAATGGGTGTTTTATACGCCGTACGGAAAGCCCAAAGTGCATCATCTAATTTATCCGACCAAGATGCACGATTTTCCCCAACGGTTCTTTCCAAAATTCTCTTTATGCCTCGATTGGAAACTTCTACTTGTCCACTTGTTTGAGGGTGGTACGCAGTAGAAAGACGGTGGGTTACACCATACTTTTGCATGACTTTATCGAATTTGTCATTGCAAAAATGCGTACCACGATCACTAATTATAGCACGTGGAGTTCCAAATCGAGCAAAGAGAGCTTTCAAAAACTTCACAACTACTCGGGCATCATTTGTGGGTAAAGCTTTTGCTTCGACCCATTTTGACAAATAGTCAACGGCCACGAGTATATACTTGTTTCCATGAGATGACGGGAATGGCCCCATAAAGTCAATGCCCCAAACGTCAAAGATTTCACAAACTTGAATTGCATTTTGTGGCATTTCATTCTTTTGTGAAATATTCCCGTGACGTTGACAAGCGTCACAGGATTTGACCAATTCATGGGCATCCTTGTAGATTGTGGGCCAAAAGAAACCGGAGTCAAACACCTTTTTGGCGGTGTAATTTGGATTGTGGTGGCCCCCCGTGGGACCAGCATGGCAAGCCTTAAGAATTTCAGTGGCTTCTTGACCATATACACACCGCCGGATGACTTGATCCGCACAGATTTTGAACAAGTAGGGGTCGTCCCAGAAATAATGTTTTACATCTTTAAAGAATTTATTTTTCTGTTGGGACGACATCCCTTTCACAATGAAGTTACCCGCAAGGTAGTTTGCAAAATCGGCAAACCAAGGGGTAACAGAATCTCCACGAAAGGCAACCGCATTGAGCGTCTCAAGGGGGAAGGTTTCATTAATTTCCCTTTTTTCGGAGACATCTTGATGGGGGTTTTCCAAACGGGAGAGATGATCAGCAGCTAGGTTCTCAGCTCCTTTTTTATCACGAATAATGATATCAAATTCCTGAAGGAGGAGAACCCAACGAAGAAGTCTCGGCTTTGCATCTTGTTTTGCAAAAAGGTACTTCAAAGCCGAGTGATCCGTATACACTATGCTTTTTGTCAGAATCAAGTATGGCCGGAATTTTTCAAAAGCATACACCACAGCTAACAATTCTTTTTCAGTGGTGGTGTAATGGCTTTGAGCCTCGGTCATAGTCTTGCTGGCATAGTGTATAGGCTGAAAATGTTTTGTTTTGCGTTGCCCCAAGACTGCCCCAATAGCATAATCACTCGCATCACACATGAGCTCAAAGGGCAAGTCCCAATCGGGGGCAACAAGAATCGGTGCCTCAGTAAGCCTTTTCTTTAATGTTTCAAAGGCTTCGATGCACTCAGGGGAGAAGATAAAAGGAGCATCCTTTTCGAGGAGATGGGTCATAGGCCGGGCGATTTTAGAAAAATCTTGAATAAACCTACGGTAAAAGCCGGCGTGACCCAAAAAGCTCCTAACACCTTTAACAGTTGTGGGATGAGGTAATTTTGCAATGACGTCCACTTTGGCACGATCAACCTCAATCCCGTTTTTTGAAATTTTATGGCCGAGGACAATGCCCTCTTTGACCATAAAGTGACTCTTCTCCCAATTTAGACATAACTTTGTGTCTTCACAACGTTTTAGCATATCGTCTAAGTGGGAGAGGCATGACTGAAACGAATCCCCAATGACCGAGAAATCGTCCATAAAGACCTCCATACTTTTACCGATCATGTCGGAAAAAATGGCCATCATACATCTTTGAAACGTGCCCGGAGCATTACATAAGCCGAATGGCATACGTTTATATGCGAAAGTTCCATAGGGGCACGTGAAAGTGGTCTTTTCTTGGTCTTGCGGGTCAATGGGAATCTGAAAGTAACCCGAGAAACCATCGAGGAAGCAATAATACTCATTCCCCGCTAATCTCTCGAGCATTTGATCCATAAAGGGCAGAGGAAAATGATCCTTACGGGTGGCGTCATTTAACTTGCGATAGTCAATACAGACACGCCAACCCGTAACCAAACGAGTGGGGATTAACTCATTCTCCTCATTTGTGACAACAGTAATGCCACCCTTTTTTGGAACACAATGGACTGGGCTGACCCAAGGACTGTCCGAGATAGGGTAAATCAATCCGGCATCAAGAAGTTTTAAAACCTCTTGTTTGATAACCTCGTGAATTTTTGGATTCACCCTTCTTTGATGTTGGACTGCAGGTTTGAAGTCATCCTCCATTAATATCTTGTGAGTACAAAACTCAGGGTCGATGCCCTTGATATCGGAGAGACGCCAAGCAATTGCTCGTTTATGAGACTTCAAAACCTGTATAAGAGCAGCCTTTTCCTCAACACTTAGATTTTTAGCAATTATGACGGGCAATTTATCATCACCCTCCAGAAATGCATACTCAAGGTGAGGAGGCAAGTCCTTAAGTTCAACCTCAGGGAAGTCATCAGTTTTCTCAACATTTTTGACCTCCTCTTTATGAAGTTGTTGTGGTAGAACAGGAAGATGAGAGGAATCTTCGTTTAACAATTTTTCAAGCAGGTGAATATCCCTCTCGAGGTCGATTTCTTGGTTATCGATTCCATCGGGAACCGAATCACTTTTGAGAAAGGCCTCAATTTCTTCTGAGAAGATGAAGTCACTTCCCTCAAACGGAGTGAGGGAAGGAAAAGAATTGGCAACAATGGGGTGAGAAGATGGAGTGAGGTTTTCACTCGAAGAATCATCGACAAAACCTAGAACCTCTTGAGCGTACTCCTCAGACGCAACATCAATGACATCGATTCGGTTAACCGTTTCGGCGTCATAATTAGAGGAGTACCTCGAAGTTTGATCGAGGTTGAAGGTTACAGCTTCATTACCAACACGAAGAGTTATTACCTCTTCGTGCACATCAATTAACGCACGACCCGTCCTTAAGAATCCCCTCCCAAGAATGAGAGGAACTCGTGGGTCAGCATCGAACTTCACAACAACGAAGTCAGCGGGGAAATGGAACTTTCCTACTTTCACGAACACGTCTTCGGCAATGCCGAGAGGACGAGAGATTGAACGGTCGGCAAGCTCGAGAGTCATGCACGTAGGAGTAAGTTGAGGAAGAGATAATTTCTCCCACACTGAGTAAGGCATCAGGTTGATGCTAGCGCCAAGATCGGCCAAGGCGAAGCATTCAACCATCCCAGGGAAAACACATGGAATGAGAAATCTCCCAGGGTCTCCAAGCTTCTTAGGAAGCTTCTTTAAGATAACCGCAGAGCAGTTTTCGTTCAAAGGAGTTTTTGCCATTTCGTACAATTTTTCCTTGTTGCTTAACAAGTTCTTGATCATCGATGCAAATTTGGGCATCAGGATGATAGCATCCGCGAGGCTAACGTCAAAGTGCAAATCTTGAAAGATTTGATAAAACTTATCCATTTGGTGACTAGCCTTTTCGCGGAGCTTTTGCTCATTAAGTCGTGACGGGTAAGGTAGCGAAGGTTTGGATTTAGGGTTCTCAACAGGAGTTGTTGATGGTTCAAATACAACTCCTCGTTTTGGTACAAGTCCAGATTTTGGTACAATCTCTGGAACAACCTGAGGGTGGACATGTGCGGTACTTCGTGGTCTAGGAGATTGCACCTTGTCCGTGGTTGCCTCAGGCTCAATTTCTACTTCCTCAGAATAAAGAGGAGGGGGAATAGGAGGAACTGGCGGCTCTTCATAAGCTTTACCACTTCGTGTAGTAATAGCTTTGAGTTCACCCTTGGGGTTAACAACTGTATTAGCCGGGAGACCTCCTGATGTAGAGGGTGGAGTGAGATGATTCATAAGACTGGCAAGCATATTCTCAATCTTGCTTTGAGATTGATCAATTTTGTTGTTTGTTACCATCAACTCACTCTTCAGCTCTTGACCTTGCTTGGCTATCGATGTTTGAAAATCATTCTTCAGATTTGAGATTTGATTTTGCATTGCCCTCATTTTGGTCTCATTAACTTTGATGTAGTTATTGAGATCATTTGGGAGGGGATCTTGATAATTTGGAGCTGAATACCCTTGATTACCCCTTTGGGGTGGGTACTGATTGACAGGGGCAGGATTTTGATTTTGCATACTAGGCCCCTTTTGGTGATTAGGATTAAACCTATTTGGATTCTGAGGGAAACCGGGTGGTCCACCTTGATTGCTAGCCCGGTAATTTGGTTCCATTTGAGGACGGTATTGGCTACCTCCTTGGTTGGAATTGCCGGCTATTGCATTTACTTCGAAGGGATTGCCTTCGGTGGCAGGGCAATTATAATATGAATGTGGACCACCACAAGTGACACAAACTTCTATCTTTTTGATTTCAGCTTGTGGGGAAGGAGAAGAATCTTTCTTGCCTTGGGCGAGAACCAATGCATGGACAGCTTCCGTGAGTTTGTCAAGCCTAGCATCGGTGCTAGACTGAGCCACGGGCAATGAGGAAGAAGGAACAACATCCCTTTGGGAAACAACCGATTTGCTTCGGGGAATGCGGACCTTAGACTTATTCTCAATGATTTCTAAAGCTTCCTTTGTGGTGCGATTCAAGAAGTTACCTCCCGCGGAGGCATTTAGAGAGTCTTGATCGGATTGGCTTACACCATTGTAGAAAGTATCAAGTGTCATGAGATCTGAGAAACCGTGGTGAGGACATTTTCGGAGCAATTCCTTGTAACGATCCCATGCCTCACTAAAGGATTCATCAAATTTCTGCGTGAATTTCATGATCTCATTCTTGAGACTCGTGGTTTTGGAAGGTGGAAAGAATTCATTCACGAACTTTTTCACAAGATCTTCCCATGTCTCAATAGATCGTGGAGGTTGTTTTTCAAGCCAAATCCGGGCTTGTCCCTCCAGGGAGAATGGGAAGAGAAGAAGTTTGATTGATTCACAGGGGACATCTTTGCATTTGATGGTGTATGTGATTTTATTGAACCATCGAATGTGATCCTGAGGATCGTCCCTCTCATAACCGTAGAATTGACGTGATGTGGCCAGGTTTATCAACCCTGTCTTAAGCTCAAAATTGTCGGCCATGATGGCCGGAACAACGATAGCATCTCCGTAACCCTCAATGGGTGCTTGGAGAAGCTCGTTCATAGTTGGCTCAGCAGCCATGATAACAGAAGATGTGGGAACAGTACGGACTTCAGGTCCGACTGTTGGTGCTGAACGTCGACGACGTCTTCTAGGTATTCTTACAAGCTCACGTAATGGGCTAGTAGACCTAGAAGAACGAGTGCGCATGCACTAAAAACTCACTCAAAACAAAATCGAGGCAAAACGACAGTGAACTTAAACCAATAATCACAAGTGAGTGGCTTCTTTAGAAAAGGTACACCACACACAAGGATACAAAGGCAAGTTTTAATCTTTTTGGTTTGGGAACTTATTTGTTCACACCCCCATTTGGAAGGTGTTCTGTCTTGGTTTGCGACGGTTTATTTTTATGTAGATTTATTATACACAAGAAAGAGACGGATGTTTTTGTGTTTTGTGAATGGGTTTAAAAACTTTTTGGAAATATTTTTGGTATCGTTTTGTTTACCAAAATCGTTTTTCTTTAAGAATCACCTTAAAAGAAAACCGAATCAGAAAACGTTACGATCTGTTTTGTTGTTTTTAATTTTTTTTTGTGTTTTAACACTTTAGGAAAAGTGTTAATGACTTTTTTGTATTTTGATTATGAAAATATACACAAGTGGTGGTATTTATACAGTGAGCGAAGTGAGATAACACTAATCTCAAATAACGCTTTAGAAACGCGCACACTTCCCCGGCAGCGGCGCCAAATTTTGATTGAGGCTAAACCACCTAACTTATATTAACCAGATAATGGTCAACAAAGTCAAATAGCCTAGGTCAATGCTCCGGGTAATATAGGGTATCACCAGGTCGTTAAGTCCCGTTGAAGTGTGAATTGTAACTTTGGCGTATTTGTGATCGGGTAATTATCCACAGGAAAAGGTTTTGATCAGAATTATTTGGAATTATTTAACGAATATAGCTTAGGAAAGCTACGTGACTGATTACGTGAATTTAGATAACGAGGATTTGAGCTAAACACTAAAAATGTACGTTTTAATAAAAAAACGTAACAGACGCACAAACCAATAAGTACAACTGAAGGACTGGAAGGGTTAAAAGTGTAAAATTGAAATTTTTACAATCCTAATAATAAAAGAAAATTTTAAGAAAAATTAAAATTATTTTTGCACTATTTAATTATTTATAATTAATTAATTACTACTTATCTATTTTAATATTAATTAAACTAATTAGAATTATTAAAAATACTTAAAAGACTTAGAAAATTAAGAAAAATTTTATAAATCTAATTAACCATCATGGGAATCCTAAAAAATTATAAAAAGTTAATTTTATGTATTTTTAAGTTAAATAACTAATTATTATTCTACTTATTAATTATTATCTAATTAAACTATTTAAATTATTTAAACTATTTAATGAACAGTAAAAATTCTAGAAAAATTTATAAAATTATTTTAACTAAAATAGAAGCTATAAAAATTATAAAAACTAGGTTATACTATATAAAAACTAATTAAGCTATTTAATTGATTAATATTAATTAAAACTAAATTAAATTAAAATTAATTAGAAATACCACTAGATGACAAAATAAAAATCTGGAAAAATTTGTAAAATTATTTTAACCTAAAATATAATTTCTAAAAATATAAAAGTGACATATTACTTAGAAATTAATTAAAAAGAAAAATAAATAGATAAATCCTATTAAATAGAAGCTATCACTATTTGTAAAAGTTGATTTTTTTTGATTTTTTCTTTTTCTAAACTGATAATAAGCTAAAAACAACTAACTTTAATAAATGCACTTTTGTTTAAACCCTCAGAATAAGCAATTCAAGTGCTTATTTCATCCACAGTTGACTTTTGTTGACTGTGGAGTGTTATAAGCTCAAATGAGGAATTGTGGGGTCCACACTGATTGAGATTGGTTTCTCTGAGTATTAGGAACAATATTAAGCAAATAAAAAGCAACCAACAAGTATCAATAAGCCAAAAAGCTTGAAATAAGCAATGAGCAAAAAGGGACTGAGGCAGTTTAATGGACAAGCTTAAGGGACACAAACAGATGGGGTCCACTAACCTAGGGTTCAAATAAAAGGTTCAAAGACACACCCTGGTAGGAGGGGGGTTGAGGGGAACCAAACTTAAGTGGCAAGGGCCACTGTAGTGGTCACAAACCACCACAAAAGGTGGTGGTGTGAGGGGTATCTGCTGAGAGCAGATCAGATGAGTATGCAACTTTGTGGCTTTGTGGGTCCCACAAGAGAAACTTAGGGACCAAACCAAATAGGAATCTGGGGAGGGAACCTGAGGGGCTTTCCAAAGAGCTCACAAGCTCAGGAAAAGCTCAAACTAAGGACAAGTTAGAAGCTAGTGGAGTTGGACTAGTGAGACTGAGTGAGTATTAATTCAGAAAGTGCAGAAGCCCAAAAGTTATTCCCACCAACTCACAACTCAGAAAAAATGGTTCACAAAGGCTTATGTAGTCTCAAAACAACTTAAGTAAACTAAATTTAGACCATACTCAAGCTTAATCAAGCTAAAACTCTAAACAGTGGAGAAATCTAAAATTTAAGTAACTTTGAGATAAGCAGCTCACTCAACAGGCACAAATACTTAGAAAACTCAATTGCATGCAACCTCAGGTAGTTATTACAATCTATTAACAACAACAGGAATCACTCAGAGACATGAAATCACAAACTCACCCATATACTGATGCATCAGTATGCATTGGGTCCTAGAAGGCAACTTGGGGATCAAAAATAAACTGATGAGCTAGTAATCTTAGACCAAACCAAATATGAATCACTCAAAGAGAGCTGACAAGCTACTTAAATCACCAAATACCAAGGAGTGTGCTCAAGTAATGCTCAAGTGAGGATCAAATGAAGAATGGTAGACTGAGCATACTCTTAGTGCAGGGCATTTTTGTGTCAGATAAGCAGTTTCCAGCTTAATTTTGGAAGAGCAAATGAATTTAATTTTCCAAACTTCTTTTTACTTTTGATTCACAAGTTGACAAAGATCTCAAATCAACAATGTTTATATAGTTTTGAGCTAAACTGAAACCTACAAATCTGTTTGAAAACTGTCCCCTTCCATCAGACAAGGAACTTTGACTTTTGAGTAACACACAATGTTTGACTAAATTGAAGTTTAATGTAATCCTAAAGACTTATTATGTTTTTCTAAGCTGAAATAAGACTAAATTAAGCACTTCTAACTGATTATGCAACCAAAGATGTGAGTATGCTATTGAAAACTCCAACAGTGAACAAATCAAAGGGATTAAAGTGAGTTTTGACTTTTTCTGAAAAACCAACTGATTTTATGCTTTGAATGTTCTAATAAAACTTAAGTAGAGATGTTCCCACTAAAATTAATCACTAAAGCAAAGAAAGAAGCAGCATAAGCCACTGTGCCAAACACTCTAATCTCTAACTGATTTGTTGATTTGTACTACAAATAAGAGATCTAATCCACACTACTTATTTAATATGATCAATTTAACTATTAGAAACAATGAGAAGCCAAATTATGCAGAGGATAAAGCTTATGCTCTTTTATACCAAAATTTGCAAGATAGCACAACTCAAACAGTGACTGCACAAACTTGAATTCAACCACTAAACATCAATGGCATGGCATCATTCTAACTCTAATACAGAAAGGAAAATACATAAACAACACAAAATAAAACAATGCTACAGTAGATTGCAATAACTTAGAAAATTACTCACTATAAGTCCAATGCTCAGAAGTGAAACCAAGGTCAGTAGATCACACTTACATGTCTCCCAAGAGACTCTAACCCAGGTCCATCCCAAATTTAACCTGCTCCAATGCACTCTTCTCTTTTCAATTATTATTATTTATTTTTTTTAATTTTTTTTTTTTAATTTTTACTATTTGATTGAACTGAGAATGCAAATAAGACTTTGAGATTTTGAAACAAGACTTATATTAATACTGAAGAAGGTGAATTACAACTGCAAATTTGATAAAGAGTACATTACAAAATAAAATACATTGAAATTAAAAAAAACTAAAAACTGGACTCTTGCTTCACTGCTCCACTTCTCTTTTATACACCCCATTAGGGTTTTCAGCTTCTTGGACCTTTCCTAGCACTCAATACATGCCCTTGGATGGCTCAGCTTCAATCCTGGCCATCAATTTAATTTTGGCGCCAAGATGGCTTTGTCTGTTCCTTTGAAATAGTTGAAGCCAGAGGTGCATCTTTGTTTGTTTGTGTTTGTTTGGTGCACAAGGGGGGGGGGGGGGAAGGATATGATGATGGAGTGTGCAGGTGGTGAAACTAGGGGTGATGATGAGGGGGAGGGTTGTCTGGTAGCAGCTGAGGTGGAGGAGATGGCTTGGTTTTGACCGAAGTCAAAGGGGGTAGGGATAGTTTGGTTACGGGGTGTTTTATCTTTTATTTTGGGTGGGCTAAGATTTGTATGGGCTTGGGTAGGGGTGTAAGGTGGGCTGGTAAAATGGGGGTGTTAGTTGGTTTGTTTGTTTTGGGTTTTGGTTTGGACTAACAAAGGGTCCGGTTGATTTATGAACAAAACACCACAAGGACTAAAATTGTAATTTCTGCAAAGTTGAGGGTGGGTTTTGGGTACTGTTCCAAAGTTGTCCAAAGGTAATACTTTGCCAAGTTCCAATAATCCAAAGGTTTAAAATGTTATTTTTCACTTTTAAAATCCCCGAGGACCAAATCTGTCATTTTTCAAAGTTGAGGGGCCGTTTTTGCCATTTTGTGAAAAATTTACTCCAAGGACTGTTTGTGATAAATTTGAATTTCCCAAGGACCAAAAGTGATGTTTCTTTCAAAATTATCCCACCAGGGACTGAATCTGCCAATTATTGAAACTCCAGGGACTATTATTGCCAATTTTGGATTTTAAGGGGTTAAACATGTAATTTTCTCAAACTTATTACCCAAGGATCAATTTGATAATTTTTTTGACTTTTTAAAACCTTGGGTTGACTTTTCTTTCGTTTTAAAACTTCAGGGACTAGTTTTGCCAAATTTTGAAACTTGGGGGACTGAAACTGCCAATTGTGCAAACTTTGTTCATTTTTCATTTGTTTTCAAACATTTTGCATCTAAAACATATAAAACACACTTTTGGAATAATTTGTGTATTTTGATGCGTTTTTGGGTGTTTTTGGATGTTTTGGCAGTCCAGATACGGTAAAAATGATGAGTGTTTGAGCACTCATCACTCTTCCTTCTAGAAAGAGAACTAGAAAACAAATGGAGGAGGAGAGGTTGGGTGAAGAGGCTGTAAAAAGGTTAGATGATGATCAACAAGCTGAAATGGCAAGATTTCATGAGCTTAGAGAGAGAGAAGTAGAGCTTGCAGCTGCTAGGGCTAAACAGATAAGGAAGGTCATGAATGAACAATATGGATCTGCTGCACTTACTTCTACTCAGGATTCTACTGATGATCACTTGGATATTCCATCAGTAGAAACTAATGTTGTAGAAGATATATATGCTGAGGATGTAGCTCCTGAGGAACCTTCTTCACCACATGATGTTATTTACATTCCTGGAAGAAGGGCTAAGAGAATGGCAAGAGTGAAGATTGTCCATTCAGCACATAGAGTAGTAGATGTTAATGCTCCTGATGCTTCCTTTATCAAAGAAGGATCCCCTGATGATTGGCCAGAGGGTGTTAGAGATGTTTGGGTTCATTGGGAATTATCTAAGAATGGTCAGATCAACACCATTTATAGACTTGATAAAACTTCTCTGTCATTCACATTTTTACAAGAAATACTACATCTTGTGGATCATCAGGACTTGGTCACTCTTAATGATTTGGTCCAAAAGTATTATGCTACTCATACTCCTACAGGTGCATGATTGTATCTATTGGGAGATCTCAGAGTGCTTATGGATTCTTCTACTCCTACTGGTGCTGGTTATGATGTGTGGAAAAACAATCAGAGGTGGAAAGTTCAGAGTTGGAAGTTTTATCCAATGCCCTATGTTCATGTTTTGGAGAACACATCTAGACTCAGGGCTATCATGTTTCTTAGGAAGAGGTATCCTCTGACAGTGCCTCTCATGGAGAAAATGCTTCAAAAGAAGTTGGAGATTCCTCCTGATCCAGTTGGGAATGCTAGATTGTTTGCTGAATCTTTGGTTAAATTATTCAAGATCAGGATCAGGATTCCCATAACTGCATCTGATTGATGGTATTGTGTTATATATTTTGTTATGTATATTTTTTTTTATTTATTCTTATTCTTATTAAAAAAAAAAAAAAAAAAAAAAAAAAAAAAAAAAAAAAAAAAAAAACCCTAATAGCTTTGGTAAAGACATGTCAAATTTGTTGATAGCTGTAATAGTTTGCTAAAAACTATTGGGTACTCAACTCACCCATGTTTAACAGCTAAGAGTTGGATGGTTGTCAATTGACCATGGATTTTTCCTTTATGGATTCACAATAATTGGCTAGCCCACAAGTGTATGGCTTGTGGTAAAGGCAGTGGAAAACCATATTTGGTATTCAATTGACCAAGGTGATTAAATCAACCAAATAATTGACAAGTCCTGAGCAAACGGCTACAGGTAAAGACAACTCAAATCCGTTTATAGCTGATGATTTGCTGAAAATCATATAGTCATCAGTGTACCATAGTTTTCGAACTTAAACATTTGGCTACTCCGGTAGTGATGGCTATTGGTAAAGAGACATCAAATCCATTATTTTCAATGATTCACCTCTCACAAGGGTTAACACACCTGGATGTGATGAGAATAGTATGAAACTAATCTATTTTGATGTACATTTGGTCATTTGTTGCTGCAAAAAATGGAGTTTTCAAGTTTGTTCTGATTATAGAGATCCTGTTGATGATGATTCTTTGCTGATGATGTTCGACTTCAATCCTCTTGGTTTGTAACTTTAAAGATCTATCAAGAATCTTGAACTTAACCATGTCAAATTCAAGATTAGGGGAGGATTGTTGGGAATTCTGCTAATTGAGAATTCTACTGTTGGTTACTGCTGAAGGATACTGCTGAAGAGCTGGTTCCTGCTAAAGCAGTGTATCTGCTGAAGACTAGTTTCAGCAATATTAGTTTCTGCGGAAATAGATATTCCGTATATTATGTAATATAGTTAGGATATGCATGAGTTTATTTAGGAAGTGATAATGCATATCTTTTAAAAGTTTTTAGAAGATACGTTTCTTGTGAAACGGTTTAGGGTTCCTTGTGTATAAAAGGAACACACGATTATGTATTGGGTACACGTTTTTTTAGAAAATGCTTTCAGTATTATTAAAAGATCCATAGAGGATCAAGTGTTCTTAGTATTCAGTTATTCATACTTGTGTTTGTTTCCGCTTTAGAATACAAGTTTCAGAGATTTTCTTTTAGTGTGTTAGTGATTACATTAACATAACTAATGATCCACGAGTGCTCAAAGATCTATCAAGGTCTTAGGTTCAACAACATGAGAATGTTGAACAATGTAAAGATTGTGAAAACCTTACACTTAAGGTTGTCTCTTTGAGTGAAGAAGTCTCGGAACTTCAACAAAAGTCATTAAATGTTACAAAACTCAAAAAGAGTGGTAATGATTTGAATGAGATGTTGAATCATCAAAAGGTGTCCCAAGATAAGGAAGGTCTTGGACTTGCAAACAACGAGAAAACCACTTCCAAAAGTATAGCTAAGCCTCTAAATTTTGAGAAAGTAAAAGGAAATAAAACTCTCAAATCCTCCAAATCTAACGCGCTGGTTGACGTGTCAAAGCGGCAGAAGCGTGTCAGGAATCTGAGAAAAAGAGGCGTTCAAACTAAAAGTTTTATCAAACTTATCAATACTCAAGTTCCTCTAGCAAACACTCGACATAATCAAAGACCCATTGTATGGAGTGAAAACACAAAACCATATTACAACCCCGTTTCATACAATGGTCTTAAATATACTCACGCTAGAATTGACCAAAGACCTCTCTTACCTACCCCAAACATGAGACCATATTCTTTAGATCAAAGACATGTAAGACCCAACTTTCAAAACAAAACATATTATTAAAACAATCCTTACCCTTTCAAAATATGGAATCGAACGATTGGGTTTATTCCGTCAAGACCCAAGAGTTTTCAACTTGGGCTTTTTATGTGCTAACCATGTCGGACCCAAGAAACAATGGGTACCAAAAGTTTGAGATGCACTTCAAATGTTAGGTATGCTTTAAGGAGAAGCCACTTTCAAGATCTCAACCTAGTGAAGATATTGACTGTAAGCATACCATACTTGAAATCATCTCTAAGGAAAAGGATACAAAACTAGGTAATGTGTCTTGCAACCTCAATATAAATCTTGCATCCATTTTAGATAATTCCAATCTTTGGCATAGGAGATTAGGTCATGCTAACATGCGATTAATTCATAACATTGCATCTAAGGAATTAGTTAGGAAATTACCTAAAGAAAAATTTGATAATCATTTTTGTGATGCATGTAAAGTAGGTAAGCAAGTCCATGCAAGTCATAAGCTTATAAACATGATTTATTCATCAAGAGTTTTAGTATTACATATTGACTTGTTTGGACCATCCGCTATTCAAAGCTATGGAGGAAAGTTCTACACTATGGTAATAGTGGATGACTACTCAAGATTCACTTGGACACTATTTCTAAAAACTAAAAATGAAGCATTTAATAAATTCAAAGTCTTAGGGAAAATTTTGCAGAACCTACCTGGATGTTCAATTGTCTTAATTCGAATGGATCATGGTAGAGAATTTGATACTGAAATTCAATTTGGAGTCTTTTGTGATAAAAATGGAATATCTCATAACTTTTCGGCTCCTCGCACTCCTCAATCTAACGGGGTAGTTGAAAGGAAGAACCGGACGTCACAAGAGATGAGTCGCACTATGTTAAATGAACAATCCATACCTCAAAAGTTTTGGTGTCATGCCGTAGAAACCGCATCTTACATACTTAATAGGGTCTTAATTAGAAAAATCATTAATAAAACACCTTATGAGATTCTTAGAGATAAAAGACCATCCCTAGAATACTTTAGAGTTTTTGGTTGTAAATGATTAATCTCCAACTCATTAGAAAACTCTAACAATACTAGTAATTACAATGGGATCTTTCTAAGATATTCACTAACATCAAAGGCTTACATTGTGCTTAACAAGGAAACTTTAAAAGTTGAAGAATCGTATAATGTAACCTTTGACGAAACTCCTCCAAAATCTAGAACATTGCCTTTACTTGATGATGACATCATAGAAGAAGATGCATGTCAAAATAAGATAGAATTTTCTAATAATGATCTAGAGGAAATACTACCTAGAGTGGAAAACATTAAGGAAGTTAGAGATCACCCCATAGATCAAGTCATAGGAGAATTAGATGAAAGAAATCTTAGGTCTAATGTCCAAGACAAAAGCAATGACTTTGCATTTGTATCAACCATAGAACCTAAAAATATTAAGGAGGCCATAAAATATGAAAATTGGGTCATGGCAATGCAAGAAGAACTAGATCAATTTTTAGGAAACGATGTATGGATTTTAGTTCCATATCCTAGTGGTTACACTATTATAGGAACGAAGTGGGTTTTTAAAAATAAACTTGATGAAAATGGTGTAGTATGTAGGAACAAGGCTAGGCTAGTAGCACAAGGTTATAACCAACAAGAAGGTATTGATTATGATGAAACATACGTACCCGTTGCACGATTAGAATCTATAAGAATTTTGTTTGCTTATGCTTATTGTCATAATTTTAAAAATTTTCAAATGGATGTAAAAAGTGCACTTTTAAATGGAGTCATCGAAGAGGAAGTGTATGTTGCACAACCTCCCGGTTTTATTGATTTTCAAAAACCTAATCATGTTTATAAGCTCAAAAAGGCCTTGTATGGACTTAAACAAGCTCCTAAAGCTTGGTATGATAGGTTGCAATCTTTTCTCTTGCTTAATGAGTATAAAATGGGTATGGTAGATAATACTTTGTTCACTAAAACAAAAGGAAAACATCTTATTATTATTCAAATTTATGTAGATGATATCATTTTTGGGTCAACATGCCAATCGCTTTGCGATGAATTTGCAAATTTAATGTATAATAAATTCGAAATGAGCATGATGGGTGAGCTTAGTTTCTTTCTAGGATTACAAATCAAACAATTAAGTGATGGGATATTTTTCAATCAATGTAAGTATATTGGTGAAATGCTTAAGAAGTTTGGCTTGGAAAATTCTAAGGCTACAAAAACCCCTATCTCTAGAAAAAGAGTTCTCACCCTAGACAAAGACAACAAATCCGTTGATAGTACTAAGTATATGGGCATGATAGGAAGTTTGCTCTACCTAACAGCAAGTAGGCCTGATATAATGTTCAGTGTTTGCCTTTGCGCTAGGTTTCAAGAAAATCCTAAAATTTCCCACTTAGAGGCCGTTAAAAGAATATTTAGGTACATTAAGAGAACTCAACATCTAGGTCTTTGGTATCCAAAGGATTCGGGGGTAAAAGTATTGGTTTATGCCAACTCGGATCATGCGGGAGATATAGTTGATATGAAAAGCACTAGTGGAATATACACATTTGTAGGTGCTTTTTTAACATCATGGTTCTCTAAGAAACAAACTTCCTTCGCCAACTCCATAGTGGAATCCGATTACGTTGCGGCTGGAAGGGCTTGCCAACAAGCGTTATGGATGAAGCAAGCGTTTGTTGATTATGACGTCATGTTAAATGAAGTACCTATACTATGTGACGATACGTGTTCTATCAATCTAAATTCAAGCCCAATTGATTACCCTCGCACGAAACACATTGAAATTAGACATCACTTTCTAAAAGACAACATCACTAAGAACCATATCACCATTGAGAAAATTCCTTGTGGTGACAACATCTCTAAGATCCTAGCAAAACCCTTAGATAAAGATCAATTCAATTATTTAAGATTAGGGTTAGGAATGAGATTACTAGAAGATGATGAGGATGTAAATGGTAAATAGGAAATAGTGGAAGAATCTTAAGTACAAATCTTTAATAATGATCCACCAACTCATACTTGTCACAAATAACCATACAACTTTTTATATTAACCTTTAGATATTAACCTTACAACCTTCCCCTCACATCCTCATCCTCTTTAAAATCTCCAAAGATCTTTCATAAAACACATAACATCCTCCACCATACCTTAGAAAATAACTATCACAATAGGAATCATGTCTCTTTCCGAAGGGTTCGTTAAGAACAATCAAGGAAATCAAAATCCGGAGAGCTCTAAGAGATTGAATAGGTCATTCTTGGATATGATGAAAAAGGAAGGTGATGATAGGATTAAGTTTGAGTATGAGTTAAGGACATTTGCGGAAAGCGAAGTGTGGGACTTAATTAAGGAACCATTAAGTCCAAGGTTGTGTGAAGATGAGTACTCCATTTGCTGTGAAAACACCGCACACATGGTCAATGCTCTCAAAGAATCAAGGATTGAGTTTAGGGTGATGCTCTTATCCATCCATGAAGGAAACATGGAATTGCTAACCACTATGTCCAAGATGAATTGGAAGTTGGAAGATGATAAGGGGAAAGGGAAAGGGAGGATGGTGAAAAAAGAGTTCAACCTAGGTATAAACCTAGGAATCTAGACATCACAGTCTTATGTTGCCATCAAGTACTAGTATAGTGCTTTTAGATAAAGTACTAGGATAATTCCTGTATAATAAAATGTGTAGCATATTTTGTTCATGTATGCTTGGAATGAAATGCAATCTTTTGGAACTTATATAATTTGTCATATTATTGTGGACAAACCCATGTTGCAAGTATCCAAATGGTAACCTAACCCATTTTGGAACTTTCACATGTGAGGATTTCTCGTTTGTTGCATGTTGTGCTTTTTATGTAGATACGCCACCGCAAAGGTGAGGCTCTTGACCCATGGATCCCCACCTTGAAACAAGGGGGAGCAACGATCTAGGGGGAGCTATGTTCAAGGGGGAGTCCATTTGGGTGCACATACAAGCTGGCTCATTTATCCCACAGGCCCAAGTTCGAAACCTGGCTTGATTGGTAGTTCCACCTTTTTTATTCGACAAAAGGGGAAGCAAGAAAGCAAGAGCGTGAAGACCATTCAAGAAATGTTAAAGGCTTCACCAAATTACAAGGCAAAGGTCAAGACGCTACACCAAAGGAGCGCTTTGTCTTCGCTAAGTTTGTAATTTTATTTGCTTTCGGTTTTTATTTGTCATCATCAAAAAAGGGGAGATTGTTGAGGCAACATGATCAAGATCTCTTTATGTTTTAATGATGACAAATAAACCATCAAAACACATAAAATAACAAACGTTAGCCAAAATTTTCCGAATCACAAGTCAGCTGCTGACGCGCCACCCACGCGTCAACCCGTGGGTAACGCGCCAGGCGTCTGTGAATTTTCGGATGAATTTTGAAAGTCGGCTTTCCCCTTACCCGACAAATGTGGATCTTTTAATATAGGTATGAATATGTTATGTGCTTAATTGAGAACACTCGAAACGAGTTTTGGGATTTGAGAGATCCAACTTTTAAAGCACCCATTTACGGGAAAATGCCAACTCATGTTTTCTAATACTTGCCTCTAGCCAAGGTTATTCTAAACTTAGGGATCTTATATATTTCACGTAACATCACGTGAAAGCATCCATATGCTTATATCCCGTGCTTACGTCTTCTCTAATTACCTAATGGGTTTACTCCCTTGTTGGTTAAACTAAGTCCAAGGTCTCATTGCGTAAACGCATCCTTACCCGCATGGGTTATGCTTTACATCAATACAAAGCACTTGACTTGTTTGAACCAAGGTATTAGTTGAGAACGTCGAGTCATGGAAAGTCACGAGATATGAAACTACGGATTCTCAATGTTGTGTTACTTGAACTTATAAGTAACCTATGAATTTCTCAACTCATAATCTTAATTGTCTAAACACTTTCTTCTTAATGACAATTAGATTATTTCTTAACCTTTTTCTTAATCTCATTTTTACAAAAGACAAATACCACCAAATCTCCCAAAATCCTTCCCACATATTCCCTCTCCGTATACAATCTTTGTACACACACTTATACACCTTGTGTACACATACTTGATTTCAAAATACACACACTACTCTCACAACCATCTCTTCTTTACACACACTTGCCAACTCACCAAGATTTCTATATCCAATCATATCCAAATCATATATTCTCTTACACAAATCTCTTACACAATCCCCTAAAACATCAAATCTCTTACACAATCTCTTATATTCCTTACACACTCTACATCTCAACCATTCATTCCCTTACAACACATCCCAACCATCCATAATCAACACATGGGAATTAATTTGAAATCCAAAGGATGCTCCCCTTGATCTCCACCATCCATTTCAAACAAAACCATCTCAACCCTCCATATTCCCCACATGCCAATTAATTTGAATTTCAAATGAGGCTCCATTTGATCCTAGCCATCCAATTCAAACCAACACATATCAACCATCCATCCTTCCTTCTCTCTATCTCAACACATGCTTTTAATCTCAACCTTCCATTTCAAACCAAAACCATCTCAACCATTGAGTCATTCTTTCCCCCCAAGCAAAGGAATATAGCTTTGGAATATCCCATGGCATATTCTCTTCTCTATTATGCCATGTGAGGAATACCATTTCTACCCCTACCAAATTACCCTTTCTACTCTTCTACCATTGGTATTTGGTTTTCTTATAAACACTTCACAAAATGATTTTCTAATTGGCTATTTGAGTTGGTAAACCTTTGATTGATTAATGTTAAGGTTTAGTATGAAGTACAATTGGGGGTTTAGCAAGGTAAGGTATTTACAAGGCCCAAAATTTAGAACTTGGGAAATTGTTACAAAAGCCTGGCATGCTGCCCGCGCGTTGACGCTCGGGTGACGCGCCGGCCTCGGTAAAATTTCCCAAGTTTGGGTTCTTGGCCTACAAATACATACTTTGCCTCTTGTATTCCTCACCCCTTTCCATTACTCTTTCTCTCTACATTCTTTCTCTCTAAACACTCTCAAATCTCTCTATCTCTAATCTTGTGTTCTTGATTCTCACTCTAACATCTTTGAAAGAACACATCTCCTCGCATGGGAAGAATCACAAGAACCTAATCCACTCTTGTGATTTTGTCGAGGGTCTTCTTATCTATACCCTTTCTACTAGAATCAAGTCTCTAGGTTAGGTTAGGGCTTGGTTGAACAAACACTTATTCATTCATTCAATTCTTTGTAAGGGAAGTCTTATGTCTTGGTGACCAAGCCTAGATCATTGGGGATCTAGTTGGGGTTTGCTAATTCTGGTGGGAAGTCTTAGTAGTGGTCTTGGTGACCCTTAGGTGAAGTCGAATCGCGAGATTCTTTTGGGTGGTTTTCGAGGGCGGAATACCGTGGGAGTAACTCCTTCTTTGTGATCATCGATATTGTTGAATATCGGTGGAGTGAATTGTAACGGTTTATAGTCCACCGAAAGGATTATATTAGTGAATAGTATCGGAGTCGCGGATTCACAACTGGACGTACGGATGGTATAAACCCCCCATCCCGAACTCGTATCTATCGTTGTATTCTTACTTGCTTTATATACTTTGGTTGTGTTAGTGGTTGTTGGATTATTGTACAACCACTTGGTGTTCTCTTTGGCTTAAAGTTTTTAAACATCTAAAAAGCCAAAGAAACCGTATTCACCCCCCCCCTCCTCTACGGTTCTACAAATACTATTATTACTAGTCTTAAAGCTCTTAATGAAGGTTATTCTAGCAAGAACTATGTTTGGAAGTTTCTTAGGGCTCTACATTCCAAATGGAGAGCAAAGGTCTCTGCCATTGAAGAGTCAAAGAACTTAGCGACGTTATCACTTGATGAACTCATAGGAAACTTGAAATTTCATGAAATGATAATCAAGAAAGACTACGACATAGTCAAAGGCAAAAGTGAGAGAGTTAGATCTCTAGCATTGAAAGCTAAGAAAGAGTCTAGTGATGAGGAAAGCTCTAATTCCGATAGTGAAGATGAAGAGTATGCATTAGAGGTTAGAGACTTTAAAAAGTTCTTTAGAAGAAAGGGTAGATTCGTCAGACAACCTCGTTATGAGAAGAAGTCATTCTCAAAGAACCGAGACGATAAGAAAGGAAAGAATGATAGAAAATGCTTTAGATGTGGAGACTCAAATCACCTCATTGGAGATTGTCCTAAGCCACCAAGAAACAACAACCAAAGAGCCTTAGTAGGAGGGTCTTGGAGAGATAGTGATGATAATGAGGAGAAGAAGCCCAACGATGAAACATGTCTTATGGCTCAAGCTTCAAATAAGATATGCTTGGGAATCGACTTGGAGCCAGATGAATGGTTCAAAGATAATGGATGCACTAATCACATGACGGGCAACCGAAGTCTATTCTCTTCATACAAAATGTACAATGGAGTTAATGTTATGTTCGGTAGAAAACATAAGGGCAACATTATTGGCAAAGGTACGATTACTCAAGACTCCCTTACTATTAGAAATGTTGAGCATGTAGATAACCTAGGATTTAATTTGCTTAGCATTAGTCAAATGGTTGACAATAAGTGTAGAGTAATCTTCTCGGAAGAAGGTAGTGAGATAACTAAGTATGGCAAGACCATAGGCAAAGGAGTTAGGAAAAATAGCCTATGCGTTATGAAGATAGGAAATATACCTCAGGATAAGATTTGCCTAGCCGCTATAGATGACAATTCCACATTATGGCATAGGAGACTAGGTCATGCCAATATGCGTTTAATACAATCATTGGCATCAAAAGAACTAGTTAGAAATCTTCCTAAGCTTAAGTTTGATAAACATTTTTTGTGATGCTTGTAAAGTTGATAAACAAGCTCATTCTAGTCACAAGGCCAAGAATATGGTCTCTACCACTAGATGCCTAGAACTCCTTCACATGGACTTATTCGGTACATCCGCCGTACATAGCTACAGAGGAAATTACGATACATTAGTAATAGTAGATGATTACTCTAGGTACACTTGGACTAGGTTATTTAAGAATAAGACACAAGCTAAGAATTCGAAATCTTCAGTAAAAAGGTCCAAAATCAATTAGATGGTAAGATAGTGTCTATTAGGACGGATCCTGGTTGGGAATTTGATAATGAAGTGCAATTTGGAGTCTATTGTGATTCTAGTGGTATTACTCACAATTTCTCAGCTCCACACACTCCACAATCAAATGGGGTAGTTGAGCGGAAAAATCGCACTCTACAAGAGATGAGTAGAACAATGCTCAATGAGCAATCTATTCCGCAAAAGTTTTGGTGTAATGCCGTAGACACTTCAACTTATACACTTAATAGGATATTGATTAGACCAATATTAGGCAAAACACCATACGAAATCTTGAAAGGAAGAAAACCTACATTAGACTAGTTTAGAGTATTTGGAAGCAAGTGCTTCATTCTAAACACCAAAGACTACCTCACAAAGTTTGACCCAAAGTCTTACGAAGGTGTATTCCTAGGTTACTCCCAAAATAGTAAAGCCTATGTAGTTCTAAACAAGGAGACTATGAAAGTCGAAGAATCACTTAACGTGACATTCGATGAAAGTCCCCCTCCCACGAAAACATCACCCTTTGTGGATGATGATCTAGATGAGGAAGAAGCCACTAAGGTTAATAGCAAGAAATTTCTAGAAAATAACATTGAGGATGAAATAGTCGAAGTTGACGAAGTCGTTAAGTTTAAGGAATCTAAAAATCATCCAATAGAAAATGTCATAGGAAATCTTAACCAAAGAACTCTTAGGTCACAAGCACAAAAAAAAGTAATTTCTTTTGTTTCATATCCACCGTAGAACCTAAGAATGTCGGTGAAGCAATTAAGGATGAGAGCTGGATAGTTGCTATGCAAGAAGAGTTAAACCAATTCACCGCAAATGAAGTATCAGATTTAGTACCTCCTCCTGAGAATCAAACCATCATAGGAACTAATTGGGTATTTAGAAATAAGCTTGACAAAAATAGCGTCGTAACTAGGAACAAGGCTAGATTAGTTGCACAAGGCTACAATCAACAAGAGGGAATTGATTACGATGAAACTTATGCACCCGTAGCTAGATTAGAGTCTATTAGAATACTCCTTTCCTATGCTTGTGCCTTAGACTTTAAACTATATCAAATAGACGTGAAAAGTGCATTCCTAAATGGTATTATCATCGAGGAGGTATACGTAGCACAACCTCCGGGATTCATTGATTTCGAAAAACCGAATAATGTTTATAGACTCAAGAAAGCCCTCTATGGTCTTAAACAAGCTCCTAAAGCTTGGTACAATAGACTAAAGGCATTTTTGATTAAACATGAATATACCATGGGAATGGTTGACAACACACTCTTCACGAAGAAACGCGATTCACACCTCATTATTGTTGAAATATATGTCGACGACATTATATTTGGCTCAACTTGTCCTAAATTGTGCGATGATTTCTCTAAAATCATGCATGACGAGTTTGAGATGAGCATGATGGGCGAATTAAATTTCTTCCTTGGTCTACAAATAAAACAAATGGAAGATGGTATCTTCTTTAATCAATCTAAGTATATTAAAGAGATGCTTAAGAAATTTGGTCTAGAAGAGTCTAAACCCATGAAAACTCCTATGTCTACGGAAGTGAAACTCACGAAAGATGAAGAAGGTGAGTCCATAGATAAGACTAAGTATAGGGGCATGATAGGTAGTCTATTATATCTAACGGCAAGTAGGCCTGATATCATGTTTAGTGTCTGCCTTTGTGCACGCTTCCAAGAGGATCCCAAAACCTCTCATCTTGAACCGGTTAAATGTATCTTCCGATACGTTAAAGGCCCTCTACACTTGGGATTATATTATCCCAAGGGGACCGGCATAGAAACTATTGTCTATGCCGACTCTGATCATGCGGGAGATTATGTGGATCAAAAAAGTACGAGCGGCATTTTTACCTTCATGGGTTGTTGTCTAACTTCTTGGTTCTCCAAGAATCAAATGGATCTTGCTATCTTCATGACCGAAGCCGAATACGTAAGCGCCGAAAAGGCATGTCAACAAGCACTATGGATGAAGCAAACTCTTATCGACTACAACATCCATCTAGACGACATACCGATTATGTGCGACAACAAAGGCGCCATCGACTTGAGCAAGAATCCCGTCCAATATTCTCATACTAAACACATCAAAACTCGCCACCACTTCCTTCGCGATAATGTCCAAAAAGGGAACATTTCTATTGAGAAAGTTCCCTCTCAAGACAATATTGCAGACATTCTGGCGAAACCTCCTAAACGCGAATCCTTTAACTATCTTGATCTAGGTCTAGGAATGATGGAATACATACCATAAACCCCCTCTTATGACTATTTGAATATTTCATTTGAAATATTAAGGTCATCCCTCGCATCTCTCTAATGACTATTGAAGTCATCTCGTATCGTCTAGTTTATCTCGATCTATCTCTCGTTAGAAGAATTTATTAGGTATAAATTCTTTTCTCGTGTCAAAGAGTCTCACTAAGTCAGCGAGACTTGTTCATCAAAAATCAAAAAAGGGACAAAAATTTGTTCCAGCAGACCACGACACCACAAAAGTGAGCCCGACACCACTAATTTCAGTGGTACCGCGGTACCGTAGGTCTGACATTGTCGTATATCAGTCTCTTTTCCCTCATAATTCCATTTGAACTTTCCCAATTTCCTCTATTGCTGCCAAAAATGATCCTCACAACCCAAACCTCAATTAAAGCATCTCAAAATCATATTTGAGGCACTTTTCTTCAAGAAAATCAATCAAGACTAATCTCTTATCATCAATTGTAAGTTACTCTATTCTGATTTTTCTTTGATCTTGAGTCTAAGGTTATTCTTACACAATAATTGGAATTGGGGATCTCTTAATAAGTTATTTTAATTCTCCCAAAATAGAATCCTAACATAGAATCCCAACATAGAATCCCATTTAAGAGATTAGATTAGAAAATTACACATAAATCTTTCAAACTCAAAACCCAATTCCATAATTTCCAAAACCTCACAAATCTAGGATCATGAAATAATTATTTTTGTGCATTGTTGATTCAAATTCAAATCTACGATCATGAAATAATAATTTCCAAAACCTCATAACTAATATGTACTCTTCGAAATATTCAATTGAGCAAAAGCAAAATTAGGAGTGTTTGGGTAATTTTATTAAGTTAAGTTTAGAGTCAAGTTTATCACACCTCCACATAGTTTGCATATAGGCACACACTAGGCACATATCTTACTAATAATAATAACCATCTTTGATGATTCAAGACAACATATCTTTTATAGGTTTCAACCATGTCTCATCTTTATGATTTTGATCACCTCACAACCGATACATACATTCCCAATATATCTCGTGAACCCACTACACCCGGAAACCACATTCATGCCTATATGAATCTTGAAACCCATCGGTTTCATGAAGGGCGAGTCGTTGATCCTTCTCTAATTTATGATAGGGATATCAACATGTCATTTAGAGCTATAGGTTTTGATTGCTTACTACACCTTAACAAGCCTATTTGTCCTCGTTTTGTGCTAGAGTTCTTTCGACAAGTTGAACTCGTACGTAATGAGGATCAATCTTTGTCACTTTGGTTTTGGAGTCGCAACTTTAAGTTTTTCCTTACTCTTGAGCAATTTGCTCAAATTCTTCGCATTCCCAATCATGGGCAATGTGCCTACACCGAAGATTGGTGTCTTATATCTCTCTTCAATTATAAAGAAAAGAATAGTCCTTATTGTTCTTACATACCCTCTCCTAGTGAACTCACCAAACTACTCCGTATGTAACCC
This sequence comes from Artemisia argyi, assembly GCA_030686995.1. Lineage (NCBI taxonomy): Eukaryota > Viridiplantae > Streptophyta > Magnoliopsida > Asterales > Asteraceae > Artemisia > Artemisia argyi. The sequence continues at coordinate 33,525,364 of CM060698.1, forward strand.
CCGGTACTTTTCTAAACTCATTTCTAGCCAAAATATTTATTTTTGTACCTGAGACACATTAAAACTTTTATTTTATGATTAATTGGGCTTGGGAAACGTAAGATATATTGGAAACGAGAACTTTATTCCTTGATTGACTCAGCACAACCTAGAACACTCGAACTTATTGCATTTGCCAATTTATTTGAATTATTTTGAGTTTTGGAAAAACTCTAAAGTTTATGCTTGATTTTATTGGAAAAATTATTTCATGAACAATGGCGCAAGTTTCGTAATTTTTCGAGTCCGTTTGCTATGTCGAATGAGTCCCGAAGCGTTTATCATGATAAGTTTGCTACGTTGGCGATATTAGTCCTTGGACTATCACCCTTCCCTTACCCTACACTTTCAATAATATCAAAACTTACCCTATACTTAAAATCCCATATAAATACCCCACACCCCACCATTTTCTTCACTTTCACTCATAAAATACACACACCCTCTCTCTCTACAATTCTCTCCTCCTTCTCTCTACTTTTCTTCTTTCTTTTTTTTCCGGCCGACCACCAAACCGCCGCCACCTCCGACCACCAAACCGTCGCCACCTCCGGCGTACTTTTCCGGTCACCGGAAAATTTTCAGGCGAAAAATATTTTATTTCACCATCTTGTAGATCGGGACGTGCTCGTTCCAAAAGTACAAACCATTTAATTTGAAACCATCCCGAACACCCCCAACCACCATCCACCGCCGCACCACTATACCACCACCGTCACCATCACGACCAACCACCACCTTCCCACCACTTTTTCTTCATTTTTCTTGCTCGGTAAAACCCCCAAACGCACCTCTATTTATTTATTTTTATTTATTTCGTATTTATTTCTTTTTATTTATTTAAAAACATTAAAAATATTATAAATATCATTTTCGTATTTTTATTTAATAAAAATAATATCTCTGAAATTATTTTATTTAAATCCGAAAATTATTATAAATTTTTATATATTTTATTTATTTACCGAAAATTATTTTATAAAATTTATTTTATAAAATTTATTATTTATTTATTTTTATTCTGAAAATACTTTTAAAAATAATATATATTTTTAGTTTTCATCCTAAAATATTTTTATAAAAATTTCCTATATTATTTATTTATCTATATATATATCCATCCATATATATATATATATATATATATATATATATATATATATATATATATATATATATATATATATATATATATATATATATATATATATATATATATATATATGTATATATAAATTTAGTTTTTGTTTTATTATTTATTTATTGAATATTGAGATTATAAATGATGTTTTCAACACATGTGGGCCCTCCTTTGACCGACAGTTGACTGGTCAACACCGGGTCGACCCGGTGTGACTCGGTTAATTTTTGTATTATTTGTTGAGTATCGTTGTTATTTGTAGTTGTTATATATATTTGAACTCGTTTCGACTAAATTTAAATGAAATGGATTAATAATTATGAAACTATAAAAATAAGTTGGTTATAGTTAAGGGATTTGGTTATCGGACATTGTTTCCGTATTATTGTATTGTGAGCTTGTATTGGACGTATTGGATTTACGGCTTTGGTTATTTGGATATTATGGACCCTTTGGTATACGAGACGGTAGGGTACGTTAGGCCCGTAAAGATCTTAACGTACCTGAAACCCGAACAATACAAAATGGTCGATAAAACTAAACAACTAAAGGACTACGCGAATGATATATCCAAGCATAATTACTTATTTATACGATTTTATTATAAAACAAAGAGTCGTTGACTCGGGAAACGTTGTATAAACGGGCAGGTCATGCCGAAATTTCGTAAAATCTTATATAAACTTTTAAAACTTAAGGATTATATTATATTTGAAAAACCATTTTAACTATATTGTTTTCAACGTTTTGTTTTGAGAAAAATGGGTAAAAATAGCCGAAATTAGTTTATTGTAATATATTATTTGTTTATTTAAATAAGTATTCATTTTATTTTGATTTCTTTTCTTTGAGCTATTCTTTTATCTACTTTTGACGTTCTCGGATTGACGTGCGCTCTCGACGACATATTCTCTCTATCTTTCTTTCTCGTCACCCATGCGAGACTTTTTAAAATCTATTTTTCTTTCAAATGCCATTGTGTTTATAAAATCTTTTATTCAAGCATTGTTTATTGAGATGTTCGAGTTTAGTTCTGAGTTATGCCTTTTATATTGATTAGGTTGTGCTGAGGTCCCTATTGTTGTGACGCATATTTGATTGTTGCTATATCTCGTTTCCTGCTGCTGTTAGTAAGGTGTAATTCATAGCCTCGCTTTTTATATTTTAATTGTTTATAAACTCATGGGGTGAGACACATGCTTTAAATGTTTTCTGAGCACAAGTATTATTTATTTTTGGTATGCTTATCCTGATGATGATAACAAATATATATTTCTGACGATGTGCTAAGTAGCTTGTCTTGCCTGAAAGACCCTCAGATCATGAGCCATTAATCACTTGCGAGTGAGCGCGAATATAGGGATATAGGCCTATAGGAATTGACCCTCCCATCCCTTTTGCTGGATAGGCAATTTGGGTGTACTATATTCGATTTTGCTGGGTATATGGCAAGTACCCGGCCTTGGGGGCACTTGATATATTGAAATTCCGCGGTTATTTGTCGACTTATGGTTATATATTGGTTAACGTTTTGCGTGTCATGAGCTTAGCATCATCAACCGTATGTATGCACTGGGATGCCTCTACATATTGGGTGTTATCTTGGTTACCCTGGTATTTGCATTTGTTGCTTATACCATATGATTAAAACCCTTGTGCTCAACTTTATTACTTTAAACCTATGGATTACACTCAACCTTTGTGTTGACTTTTAAGCATGTGTTTCTCAGGTACTACTACTAATTAATTTGTGGAGCATTATGATTTTGGGCGTGGTGGAGTGGCTGGATAAAGGAAGTTTTCTGTCAAGGCAGCTTATCTATTACTACTACTTTTATTTATCATGTCATTCGTAAAACCTTGGTGTTTTTAAATGTTTTCCGCTGCTAAATTTATTTACTTTCCGCTGCTAAACTTTGTATTTCTACTATTACATTTGGATTTCCGCTGCTAAACTTTGTCATTTTCCGCTGCAATCTTTATTTTTATTCCGCTGCTATTTTGTTAAAGAGTCTATGTACTCTAAAATGGTTTGTAAAACGAATGATATGTTTTGAGGCATTTTTAAACGTCCCGTGTTGTGGTCGTTTGCTATAAAGATGCCTGGTTTCGATTCGCGTAATGCCCCGAGCATGTCAGCTGCCGTATTCCCGGGTTGGGGGTGCTACACCGTACTCATAAGTACACTCCTTTCCTCGATCCCACAAAAAAAATCAATTGGTGGAAGTTCGCTATGAACTTCTTTCTCGTGCTATCATTTTAAAAGAAAATTCAATTGGCATGTTGTGCTCACATGTTGTATTGTATCCTCACTCAACAACCATACAACCTTCCCTACTTCTTCGCTAAGCGAATTGTCCATCTCAAAGGTAACAAGGATAAGTTGATACCTTATGGGATGTTCCTCAATCGTCTTTACCACTATCTTATGAACTTTCACCCATACCTTCGTGGTCCTCATTACTCACTTTTCTCTCCCACCATGGAATCCCTATATGAGTCTCACATCTCCTCCATTTTTATTTCCGCCGCCTCCGTTGATTACGACATTTATGATGATCCCACGGATGAGGGAGTGGTGCGAGCTCAACTAGAGAATGTGATGAAACCAAATGAAGTTGAAATGATCCTTGAGAAGCATGGACGTAAGTAGTTAGGAAGGGATTAGTAGCTTTATCTCATTTTAGGAATTAATAATATTTGACTTAACTTATTGCATGCTTGACTATCTCCCTAACTTCCTGGATTATTTAATTCTTATATTATGATGAATGATAGATTATTTTGTCCATTTGGGTGCATGCTTAGTTCTACATAGATACATGTTTGACCCTCTTTGATTGCTAGAAGTAGAGTATTATTGGACATATTTGGTAAATTAATCCTTAGTGATTTGAGGCTCTACCATTTCCTGTAAATAGACCACCTAGGAAACTCATTCTAGCTGCTAAAACATAGGTATCACAGAAAAATTTCGCTCTTTCCAGGACACGGAACCACTAAACATGCCACGGTACCGTTGAATTTAGTGGTATCGTATGTGATGCGTAGAATTGCGACCTCGCAAAAGGTTTTACCTCTCAAGGGATCTTGAGAAGCTTGCAATCCCCACCAGGCAATGTACCTGTTCATTGTAGTATAGTATAATGACAAGTACCAGGGATTGCTCGTTCAACTCTAGGAATAGTGTTCGCTAGGGTTAAAATTCTACTAAACTAGGTCTAGGGGTGAGGGATGATTCTTTTCGTATTTTTATATTTTAAATGAAAGCAAGTAAAAATCTCGGTTTTGGAAGGAGTGGGCAGAATTAGTTGCTAGTCAACTAACCCAATTAACTAAAGATGCAATCAAAATAAAATAAACTAAACTTAAACTAATTGTGGTGTAAACAATAATGAGAGAAAGTGTGTTTACTTAGATTTCATTACTCCGTAGATATCTTTTACCGGTTGCTTAGCTTGTTACACTTGCATGGATGACGGGTTATGTTCCTTAATACTAGTCGTAGAGCCGTCTACGATCTTCCCTAACTCTATAGGCTTCTACCTCAATCCTATGTCGAGCCGACTAAAAGCTCCTAACATGGTATCTCTGGAAGTTACCTATGCACTAAATATAACTAAATAATCGTAGTACACATCCGATCATGTTTCTTAAGATGTTCAAGCAAGTTACCAATTGGAAGTCTGCCAGTTTTCTTAAGCCTAACATCGAATTCATTCATCCACAACAATTATAAGCAAACCATCAACCAATAATTAACATCTAGGTTTCATTACATCTAAGCAAACACGAAGAAAACCTAGCCTAGCATGTTAAAGAGAAGACAAGCGTAAGATATAATCAAATAACACATAGACATATTGAATGATTTGGTAAAGTACTTATCTTTAATTGAACATGAAAGAAACAAAGGGTTGAAACCCTTAAAATAGCTGGAAAATTCGTCTAGGGTTTTATTCTCTCAAAGTTGCACACAATGAATGAAAACTAGAAAACTATATATAAATTTTGTCACTTGACGGCGTCAAGAGTAGTTTGTGATGCCGTCAACTCGCCGTCAAAATAAACTTGTATTGCCTAGATCCACTTCTGACGCCGTCACTCTATATGGGTTCTGAGCCGTCACTCTTTATGATTACTCTTGATGGCCTTGGAAATTTTGTACGTGTCGCCGTCAGATCCCCTTCACAAAACATTCTGGCGCGTCATGTGTATTTGATTTATCCAACCTTTTGTCAACTCATGACGCTGTCACTAACATCTTGTGACGCCGTCAAGTGCAATTTCCAGCATGATTTGAGACTTTGTCGTTTTCTGCACTTTTTGGCTCCAAAAATGTCCAAAATGTCTCCTTTTGTAAAATTCCTCTCAAAAGTACCTAAAATGACAAAAGGAACGATTTAGGGCAATATTTGATCAAATAATCTCTACTTTGGCCTTAAATGACCCCCCAAAAGTGGTACACTTTTCGCTTCAACAAATACCCTTACACTTGAGATTTGCTTGTCCTCAAGCAAATGCGCTTTTATTCTAATCAAAATACAAGTTAGGGGTCATTTAACACTAATATAAAAGTAATTACAAAAAATAATCGTTCCACTTCAACCAAAAACAAGCACAGAAATTATACACTAGCACCTCACAAATAGTGTTTAGATACTCACATCTCTCGGGTGTAATAAAGTACATATCACAATATGGAAACGTAAAACATCTCTCACTAGCTGTCATAGCAAATAGATTACCATAGGCTTGGGAAAGGATCAAACCTCCACCACTTGGCGTAAGCACCTAGGATAAACTATTAAAGAGGTCTTTTTAAAGGTTATAACTTGAGGTGTAGGGATAGGATAAACACAGTTTTATCAGATAATGGCAATATTTACTGGTGGCGAGTTAATCATCTTGGTTAATTACATGTACAATATGGCGTTGCTAAGCCAAGACTCGACTCGACTTATGCTAATCAAAAACTAACAAAACATAAAATAAACATAAAATGAAACGGGATGGTAGTCCGTATGTTTTTTCTCTTTTTCTGTTTTTTTTTTTTTTTTTTTTTTTTTTTTTTTTTTTTTTGGCATACACTCTTACCCTACCATCCAAAATAATGCATCACATGGAATTTGCATTCCACTTACACTTGAACCTTTACATACTTTACAATTAACTATTCTAATGACTCGAATTAATATAATCAAAACACTTGGAGTACTTTCTAAGATTAAGGCACATATGGGGTAATATATGATGTTCTTCCCATTACTCCATAACACTAGTACTTTACCCGTGAGTCCCAATCGTCCCAAAACAATATGTACAACATATGACTCGACTTAGCAACCATGTAATCAATTAGACAATTAACTAAGGGTTTAAACAAATAACAATAATGCACTAAAGATGAGTGCTTACACGGAAGGCTAAGGCGATTTGGTTGCACATTTGGGGTGGGTTGTAAACAAATTCTTCCTTTAAGTAAAATGCTTAAAGATACAAACGAAAAAGATAGGCTCGGAGGGGTGTACTAGGGGTATCGTGTACTAAACATGAGTACAACGCAAAGGTGTGGGAAAAATTAATTGACTTCACTAGTCAAGGTAATTGACTTAAATGGTCAAGTAATTATGATACGGGTTTAACACAAGGGTGATCCTAATGCCTCTTATCATGTAGTAAATCCTACTACACGAATGTAGTCTCACTAGCGGTCTCGGGATGCATCACTAACGCAAGTTCTAGAATCTAAGTGCTACCGGTACACTCATAAGCACTAATAATGAATGCTTTTCCTAACAAATCTAAAGGCGAACCTCACATATTTGGGTGGAAATTTTTTTTGAGTGGTATAGTTTTTGTGCTAGTCATACAACTCCTATCCATGAGACGCTCATTAGGGCTAAAGCTTCACTCCTAAATGTTGTAAAAAATTTGTAAATTTGGCACTAAAATTGCCTAACAAGTATTTCTCTTAGTTTTATTACACACCTACTATTGAACAAACAAACTCAAGCGCAATTGCATTCTCTAAAGTATCATTATTTACCCTCCCCTTACACTTAGGTGAACATTGTCCCCAATATTCAATAAAAAATATGTAAAAGTAAATAAGGTAAAAGAATGAAAACAAATACTCTCCTGATTCGTTCAAATGTGGATAAATCGTTAACATGGTTAAATCCTCCTCCAAGAAAATGAACGTTGAAAGCTTCCCTTCCGAAATAATAAATCATCTTCTTGTCCAATATAACCTGTTAAACCTGAGAAAACAATCATGGCAACCTCATGTAAAATCGGCGGCAATCTATATAAATAAGGATATAATGCTTGTGGAATGAATGTTTGCAGATTTCCTGGAATTTATAAAACTAAAGAATTAACAAAAACTTCAAGACTCCGTTAGAAAAATAAAACTTGCAAAATTTCAAGAATTTTACACCTGACGCCGTCAGGTGTTAATCCTGACGTCGTCAGAGTGTTCTGACAGAAATCTTATATTAAGTTTCTGTAAAATTTCTGGAAAAACTTATGCCTTTATTCCTGGAATTTACTGCAAAACATCATTATGACTCGATACAAGCATTTGACTCAAACAAATACTTATATACATGTTCATTTAATATTGTTGTGGTTCATGTTCAATTCCGTTCTTAAAAACAAATTTAGATTTCCCTTACATTTACCTTTTGCGAAATACCTTTTTATGAAGTTAAGACAAACAACAAGGTAAAGCATTTTCATAATTTAGTATGAAACATTATCCATAAACAATAAAAATAAAGCATGCATACGGAAAAAATCAAACAAACAAAACAAATAAAACATAGGTTGCCTCCCAAGAAGTGCTTTTCTTTATTTACGAGTCTTGTAGCTAGACTCAAAGTTATGGGCTATTACGTGACCTCGTCGTCAAATGTTATGCCTTCCTCATTGATCATTTCATTACCATTTTCTTGATAATGTTTAATGCGTTGTATGTTCACAGTGAATTCTCTACTCTCATCATCCATTAACACAATAGCTCCGGTTTTAGAGGAACTTTTCACGGTAAAAGGTCCGTACCATCTAGATTTAAGTTTCCCTGGAAACAACCTCAAATGAGAGTTATACAATAGAACTTTGTCTCCTTCTGAGAACTCCTTAGGTCTCTTAATTCGTTGGTCATGCCATCTTTTACCCTTTCTTTATATGTGATGGAGGATTCCTACGCTTCTAGTATTCATTCATCAAGCTCTTGGAGCTGTAAGAACCTATTCGTACCTGCGACCGTATAGTCTTGATTACATGTCTTAAGTGCCCAATATGCCTTGTGTTCCAGCTCTACTAGAAGGTGACACGCCTTGCCATAAACCATGCGGAACGGGGTCATCCCGATAGGTGTTTTGTAGGCGGTTCAAAATGCCCATAAAGCTTCGTCGAGTTTAAATGACCAATCCTTTCTGTTCTGATTGACTGTCTTTTCGAGTATTCTCTTAATTGCTCTATTGGTGTTTTCAACTTGACCGTTGGTTTGAGGGTGATAAGCGGTGGAGAATCGGTGGGAGACCCCATATCTTTTCATGACTTTCTCCATTTGTGCATTGCAGAAATGGGTTCCCCTGTCACTAATGAGAGCTTTAGGAATGCCAAATCTAGCAAACAATTTCTTAAAGAAGTGAATAACTACTCCAGCATCGTTGGTCCTAAGGGCTTGTGCCTCTACCCATTTTGAAACATAATCAATGGCCACTAAAATGTATTCGTTCCCTCCTGAAGACGGGAATGGGCCCATAAAATCTATTCCCCAAACATCAAAAACCTCACAAACTTGTATAAAATTCTGAGGGGCTTCATCCCTTCTTGATATATTCCCAGCTCGTTGACATGCATCGCATGCTTGTATCATCCCCTTTACATCACGAAATATTGTAAGCCAATAGAATCCTGCATCAAAAAAATTTCATGCAGTGGTGTTCATCCCGTGATGCCCCCTGAGGGCCCTGAATGACATTCTTTCATTATCTTCATCGCCTCTGTTTCCGAAACACAGTGCCTGATTATTTGATCAGGACATCGTCGGAACAAGAAAGGTTCATCCCAAAAGTAATATTTTAATTGGGTAAAGAACCTTTTCCTTTCGTGTCTGTTCAAGTGTTATGGAATAATTCTACTTGCTAGATAGTTAGCATAATCCGTGTACCATGGCTCAGAATCATTTATGGACATGAGCTGCTCTTCAGGAAATGAATCCTGAATCTCACTCTTGTCAGATTTGTTAAGACAGGGATTTCCGAGACGAGAGAGATGATCAGCAGCTAAATTCTCTGCCCCCTTCTTATCACAGATTTCAACATCAAACTCTTGTAACAATAAGATCCACCGAATAAGTCGAGGTTTAGCATCTTGCTTAGCAAAGAGGTATCGAAGAGCCGAATGGTCTGTAAAGACGACCGTTTTTGAAAGGACTAGATATTGGCGAAATTTATCAAAAGCGAATACTACAGCCAATAGCTCCTTTTCAGTAGTCGAGTTGTTTTCTTAAGCTGGATTCATAGTTTTGCTAGCTTAGTATATCGGTTGGAAGTGTTTGTTAAGCCTTTGGCCCAATACTACTCCAACAGCAAAGTCGCTAGCGTCGCACATGATTTCGAAGGGCAATTCCCAATTAGGTGTAACCATAATTGGGGCTTGCGTGAGTTTCTACTTTAGCCGATCGAATGCATCCTTGCATTCTTGAGAGAAATCGAAAAGGGCATCCTTAACAAGCAACTGAGTCATTGGCCGAGCTATTTTAGAAAAGTCTTTGATGAATCTCCTATAGAAACCGGCATGACCCAAGAAGCTACGAATTTCCTACTGTAGTTGGATAGGGTAGCTTGGAGATAGCTTCAATTTTTGCTCTGTCCACCTCGATCCCATTTCCAGAGACTTTGTGTCCAAGCAAAATCCCTTCTTTCACCATAAAGTTGCATTTTTCCCATTTTAGGACCAAGTTGGTTTCCTCACAACGTTTTAGCATTTTTTGAGGTTAGCGAGACAACGATCGAAAGAGTTCCCAAAGACCGAGAAATCATCCATGAAGACTTCCATGCTGTCTTCCATTAACTCATGAAAGATTGCGGTCACACATCGCTGAAAAGTGGCGGGAGCGTTACATAACCCGAAAGGCATTCTCTTATAGGCAAATGTTCCATATGGGCAGGTGAACGTGGTTTTTTCTTGATCCTCAAAGGCTTTGGGGATTTGGAAGTACCCTGAGAATCCATCCAAGAAACAGTAGTACTCATGTCCTGTTAATCTTTCCAGCATTTGGTCTATGAATGGGAAAGGGAAGTGATCCTTTCGGGTGGCATCATTCAGTTTTCTATAATCAATGCACACACGCCAGCCAGTGACTGTCCTTTGGGGCACCAATTCACCCTTGTCATTTGTTATAAACTGGTCTAGGCTGTGTAGGACATAATAATAACAATAACAATAACAATAAGCAGCGGAATAATCAAAAAACAATTGTTATTATTAACAAGGTTTCTTCGTCATCATCTCTACTCTAACATACACCAAAGCCCCAATGCTACGTGATCAAGTGTAGCACGGTTACACTCTAACAGCGATCTAAGATCGATGAGGCTTAACACTAATCAACTAACCTAGGAATTTACATAAGCATACTCACGCCCTAGGTTTACACACACACACACACCTTTACTAGGTTTTACATCTTTTACATTCTTAAAACCTATTCCCTGTATCTCTTTATATAATAGAGATACTAGGGTTACAAAATACTACGAAGGACTATATTGAAATATTTTCTTTGTAAAGTAAGTCCCTTGTCTTTTGCATTCTTCACTTTATCTTCTTTAGTCCTTTATCTTTCATATTTTGTCAATATCAACTCAAGTATAAATCCCGACAATCTTCCCCTAGTTGATATGACAAAACCAAGTAATCACGAACTTCCCCTGAAGCTAGTATATATGAAAGATAAACGAACCTTCCCCTTAAACAAAGCTATATCACCAAGGATCTTCAAGTTGCAACTTCTATGTATATCTTCTTCTCCTTTTTGTCATCATCAAATAGGGGACAAATGTAAGCAACCTTGATCTTCACAACCACAAATCAATATTACACTTCCAATTCATCTTTCCAATGTTTCAAAGTCGCCATCATTAAGTTTTCCGCATCTAAAAATGTACATGAAACAATAGAAATCCAAACCATCAGTAGTAATAACAACTAGTAGTTGTAAAAATCTTCACCTCGATGTAGCATATAAATGGTTAATCATTTTAACAATAAGCTTCCCATGAAACCTATATGTTAACCATTTGTTGAATCTTCAATTCTGTAGGCTCAATGTAATGATCACTGATGAAGAAAACTAAGTATTACTAACTTGATGCTGAAGTAGAACAACCCAAACTTGTATCTTATATCTTGTAGTAAAACTGACTTCGAACGTATACCTATCGTATAGGGAGATCACAATCTCTTGACAAAACTCACTAAGCACAATAACGTAACTCCTTCAAGTGTTTGTCAATTCGTAGTCACTTGAACGCACGAACAAGTTACCTCATGCTGAAAAGGTATGATAAAACACAGACTTGTGAACTTCCACTTCAACTTCAAATAGGTGATAAAAACCTTTCTTCGTAATCAATTAAATTAAATAAGAACGAGCCATGAAACTTTTAAGAACCGAAAACCAAACGCCTTGTGTGTGTCATCCATATATACTCAAACTCAAAACCAAATAATCTCTCTTGTGTGTGTAATATCCATTTTCAATACCCTTTTAAACATGTTAACCCTCGTATAACATGCATGTCCATAAAACTAAAGCCAACTTCAGTGTGTGTCACCAATTTACTTTCTTGTAACACATGCTCAGCTTACTCTCTGAACACCATAAAATAATACGAGGATACTATTTTTAAATACCATTTAGCTCCATGGTCCATATAAAATCCTTGTACACCCCACATGAAGATTAACACATGACGTAAAATAGTAGGAGATTGGCATTATGTACCTATCAGATAAAGACATGCAAATCTAAATACCATGCACTAGTCAATAAACGAGCCCCACATGCAATCGAATATGTAGCAGTATCAACTTGATAGTAATAACTGGCAGTGGAAACTTGATAAGCGTAGTGGAAACGAAACACACTAGCAGTGGTAACGGGAAGCTAGCAGTGGTAATGATTAATGCGTAGCAGTGGGAACATGTAACGAGCAGTGGTGACCATCATCGCAGCAGTGGAAACATTCTGAGTAGCAGTGGTAACATATGTGAGTAGTGCCTTGAATCAATGGAGTAGTACTATGTGTGGAGGACCAGCAATAACTTGAGAGATGCATAAAACTTTTACAAGTCGGCTCCAGTAGGGTTACTTCTAGTAGTAGTAGACTTACTGCCATCATCTTCGTACACCATCATCAGAAGTCAACAGTAGTCTTACTTGAAGAAAACCACATAGCTTCTTAATAAGCAAATTCTAAAACGTAGCAACATTAAGTAAACCCTCCACCATTAAGAGACTAGTGTTACTCCTACAATCAGTAACTTCAGTTAATTCACCTTCATTGCAACCAATAATTCTAACACCCTTGTTTCAATCAGTACGAAAACCAGTACAGATCATCAAAATCAAAAGCGTGTTACTGCATTGTAGCATCAAAACCCTAAAACAAACAACCTGATGTTGTGTCCTAGAACCCTAATGCAAATCCCAGTAATCCTCTAACAATTGTTGTGCGCTGGAAAAAGTATGAATAACCACCAGCAAACAAACAAAACTTCCAAGTGGATAAAAACCTTACTTTGAACAATTAGGATTTCAAACAAAACTAATCAAAATAAAACTTTAAGAAACCCTAATTAAGTAATAAATCCTTCAGCAAATTAGCTCACTTTCATGAATTATAAACACCAACCAGCTTATAAAAAACTTCTATAATGATTTAAATCAAGTAAGCACGAATTCATGAAGTTGAACATCAAAGAAACCCTAAAAATTTGAAAATTTCACCTATTGCATCAGCAAACTTCGACAATTTTTATCTTTTTACTGAGAGCTCAGATCGAAGATCCCTCTGGTGGAACTCATCCTTGGTATGTTGAGAACGTCCAGTAAAAATTTCAACCCGAACCAATGGTTAACGAAGGAGATATAGCGCCTTGAAAACTGACCTGCAGTGAGTTACGAAAATTGAACCAAATTCGAATTTTTCTTGTTTTCTTCGTTCTTCTACAAACCAAACCTTGTAAATCCTAGATCACGAACCCCCTGGGCTCTGATACCACTTGTTATAAACTGATCTAGGCTGTGTAGGACATAATAATAACAATAACAATAAGCAACGAAATAATCAAAACACAATTGTTATTATTAACAAGGTTTCTTCGTCATCATCTCTACTCTAACATACACCAAAGCCCCAATGCTAAGTGATCAAGTGTAGCACGGTTACACTCTAACAGCGATCTAATATTGTTGAGGCTTAACACTAATCAACTAAACTAGGCGTTTACATAAGCATACTCATGCCCTAGGTTTACACACACACACACCCCTTTACTAGGTTTTACATCTTGTACATTCTTAAAACCTATTCCCTATATCTCTTTATATAATAGAGATACGAGGGTTACAAAATACTACGAAGGACTATATTGAAATATCTTCTTTGTAAAGTAAGTCCCTTGTCTTTTGCATTCTTCACTTTATCTTCTTTAGTCCTTCATCTTTCATATTTTGTCAATATCAACTCAAGTATAAATCCCAACATCATTTTTCACAATAGTCATTCCTCCTTTCTTTGGTACGACCTATACAGGACTAAACCACGGACTATCTGGAATGGCGTAGATCAGCCCTGCATCCAAGAGTTTGATGACTTCCTTTTTACCACTTCCTTAATATTTGGATTTACTCGCCTCTGGGGTTGCACAACTGGTTTATAATCTTCTTCCATAAGAATCTTGTGTGTACAAAAGGTCGAGTCAATCCCTTTAATGTCAGCTACACTCCATGCAATGACTCCCTTATATTTTTTCAAAACTCCTAAAAGTTTATGATCACTGGCAGTTGATCTTCTCCTTGTAGGAAAGCATATTCTAAGTGGTTAGGGAGTTCCTTGAGTTCTAGCTTAGGTGGTTCGACAATGGAGGGTTTCAGTTTGTTTTTGGGTTTATAAAGCTCGAGTGGGTCAGTGGCTCCTTGTCCAGGATAAAAGGATATTGCGCTAACCCTTTCTTCCCACTCTTTATCAATTATGGGAAGGAAAGCTTCATCTCGCAACCAGCCTTCTTCGATCTGTTCATCAACACAGTTGTCAATGACATCGGTTAATTCATCGACCTCTCCGATGAAATATAGCCGCTTAGCAGCTTTGAGAGGAAGGTTCATTGTATCCTTAATATAGAAGGTTAAGCTATCGGTTCCCACTCGTAGAGTTAATTTGCCGTCATGAATATCAATGACAGCACGAGCAGTGGAAAGAATTGGTCTTCCTAAGATGATGGGTACAAGGTTGTCCTCCTCCATTTCCAAGATTATAAAGTCAACCGGAAATTTGAACCTCCCAACTTTAACTAGCACGTTATCGCATATCCCTAAGGGGTATTTGACTGATCTATCAGCTAGCTGGATGTTCATACTGGTTTTTTTCAATCCAGAATACCCTAATTTGAGGAACATGGAATAAGGCATGAGGTTGATGCTTGCCCCTAAATCAGCTAGAGCATTATTTATCGATAGAGATCCTATGGAATAGGGCAAGGTGAAGCTACCCGGGTTGTCTACCTTTTTTGGTAGACCTCGTTGGGTCACCACCAAGCATTCCTCTCCTAGGGTTACAAGACCCTCGAGTCTCTTTCGATTGGCAAGTAATCTCTTGAAGTATGTGCTATACTTGGGCATATGGTAGCAAGCATCAAGGAGGGGTATGGTGACCACCGAGTCCTTCAAATATGACAAGAATCTTTTATTATCATTCTCAATCTTTTGATTCTTGAGGCGGGACGGAAATGGGACTTTCACAGGTTGGTTGAGTGGAGCAAGTGGAGAGGAGGTCATATGAGGGGGTTGTTCGGGAGTCTCATCGCTCACATCACCTCCTTCCTTGTGAGGAATGTATGGCTCAACAACAATGGGGTGTTGGTTTGGATAAGGGGGGTCCTTGGTTGTTGTTCTAGCTCGAGTAGTAATCGCGAGTAGGGGATCTTTTTGGCTTATTCGAGGCTCCTTACGACCATTGAGGGTGGCATTGAGCTTTTGGAACCATTTTCCCATGTCATTTTATTGTTCGGTAATGAGCTCGTCAAGCCCTTTAAATTGTAAGCTTTTTTCATGGGTGAAATGTCCAGGATCATCCTCAAAAGTGCTCCTGATTTTAAAGTCAGGACCTTTCTCTCCCTCTTCTTTTCTTACAAGATTTCCCCAAGGGGTAAAATCATCGTTTTGGTAGAAAGTTAACAGGGAAGGATCATCGAAAATGTCATGGCTTGACAGGTATGCACGTTCGGTAGTGGTTTCTCCTCCGCATTCCTCTATTTCATGCGGGCCCCCATAGTGGTCGCAAATCAAGTATGGATTTGATAGTTGTTTAGCTGTTCGCGATCCTGCTAGGTATGATAACCTCTCGTGAAGCTTCCTTAGCCGATTCTTAGATGAGGGTGTTTGCATGATTTCGGATATACTCATAGTCGAATAGGGTTCATCCCAAGTATCGTCTTGATCTTGAGCATATTCCTCAATCCTATTCCACCATTCGTCAGCAGTTAGATTGGCTATTTTCCCTTTTATTGAATTATTGATTCCACGCTGGTCATTTTGAGAGACGTTGTCATAGAAGATTTGGACAAGAAGCCAAAGTTTGAAGCCATGATGGGGAACTTGCCTTATTAGGTCCTTGAATCTAATCCATGGTCTACATATGGGTTCGTCTTTTCCCTTACGGAAACGGAGGATCCTATCCCTTAATGCTGAGGTTTTTCTTGCAGGGAAGAATTTCTTGTAAAACTTAGAGATAAGTTGCTCCCATGGAAAAATGGACTCAGATGGGAGTTTATCGTACCAATCCTTGGCTTTTTCTTGAAGGGTAAAGGGAAAGAACCGTAGTCGGGATGTATCTCTAGTGGCCCCATCCGCATGGAGGGTAGTCTTTAAGAAATCCTAATATGTTGAATTGCATCATCGGTTTGCAATCCGCGAAACCTGCATACACTTTGGACAAGCCAAACATCGTTTGCACGCAAGACCTCTCTGGTAATTGCGTTTGGAAAGACAATGGCATTAGAGAATCCGCGAGGATTCGGGGAGGAATAATC
Source organism: Artemisia argyi (assembly GCA_030686995.1). NCBI lineage: Eukaryota > Viridiplantae > Streptophyta > Magnoliopsida > Asterales > Asteraceae > Artemisia > Artemisia argyi. The sequence continues at coordinate 33,541,874 of CM060698.1, forward strand.
CTTAAGGTGCTTAGGTGTAGGAATTTCATAAGTGTCCATATCGCGCCTGGATTGGGAGCTAGGGGATGTAAGGTGATGATCTGAATTTTCATCAGAAAGGGCTTCATCAAAATTGATGGTTGTGCCGGATGGTTCAGGTGTTGGAAGAGATTGCCTTAGCCTATGCATTTCCCTTTCAGGTTCTGCATAAGGAGAGACAAGATTTCTTAAGGAACTATGACTTCTGGTGACTCTAAGATTAGAAAGATCTTCATTTGCCATGATGGGGGGTAACAAAGGTTACGAACAAAGGAACGAAGAAAAAGATAGACTAAAGAAAACCTATAAAAATAAAATAAAAATCTAACTAGAAAGGAATCTAGCAAGTAGACCTGATAAAAAGAAATTCTAACCTAGAAAATAACTATTCCCCGGCAGCGGGAAAACTTGATGCGTGGAATTGCGCCCTCGCAAAAGGTTTTATCTCTCAAGGGATATTAAGAAGCTTGCAATCCCCACCAGGCAGTGTACCTGTTCGTTGTAGTATAGTATAGTGACAAGTACCGGGGGATTGATCGTTCAACACTAGGAATGGTGTTCGCTAGGGTTAAAATTCTACTAAACTAGGTCTAGGGATGAGGGATGATTCTTTTTGTATTTTTATATTTTAAATGAAAGCAAGTAAAAATCTCGGTTTTGGAAGGAGTGGGAGGAATTAGTTGCTAGTCAACTAACGCAACTAACTAAATATGCAATAAAAATAAAATAAACTAAACTTAAACTAATTGTGGTGTAAACAATAATGAGAGAAAGTGTGTTTACTTAGATTTCATTACTCCCTAGATATCTTTTACCGGTTGATTAGCTTGTTACAATTGCATGGATGACAGGTTTTATTCCTTAATACTAGTCGTAGGGCCGTGTACGATCTTCCCTAACTCTATAGGCTTCTACCTCAATCCTATGATGAGCCGACTAAAAGCTCCTAACATGGTATCTCTAGAAGTTACCTATGCACTAAATATAACCAAATAATCGTAGTACACATCCGATCATGTTTCTTTAGACGTTCAAGCAAGTTACCAATTGGAAGTCTGCCAGTTTTCTTAAGCCTAACATCGAATTCATTCATCCATAACAATTATAAGCAAACCATCAACCAATAATTAACATCCAGGTTTCATTACATCTAAGCAAACACGAAGAAAACCTAGCATAGCTTGTTAAAGAGAAAACAAGCGTAAGATATAATCAAACAACACATAGACATATTGAATAATTTGGTAAAGTACTTATCTTCAATTGAACATGGAAGAAAAAAAGGGTTGAAACCCTTAAAATAGCTGGAAAATTCATCTAGGGTTTTATTCCCTCAAAGTTGCACAAAATGAATGAAAACTAGAAAACTATATATAGATTTTGTCTCCTGACGGCGTCAAGAGTAGTTTGTAAAATAGCTGGAAAATTCGTCTAGGGTTTTATTCCCTCAAAGTTGCACACAATGAATGAAAACTAGAAAACTATATATAGATTTTGTCTCCTGACGGCGTCAAGAGTAGTTTGTGATGCCATCAACTCGCCGCCAAAATGAACTCGTATTGCCTAGATCCACTTTTGACGCCATCACTCTATATGAGTTCTGGGCCGTCACTCTTTATGATTACTCTTGATGGCCTTGGAAATTTTGTACGTGACGCCGTCAGATCCCTTTCACAAAACATTCTGGTGCGTCATGTGTATTTGATTTATCCACCCTTTTGTCAACTCATGACGCCGTCACTAACATCTTGTGACGTCGTCAAGTGCAATTTCCAGCATGATTTGAGACTTTGTTGTTTTCTGCACTTTTTCGCTCCAAAAACATCCAAAATGCTTCCTTTTATAAAATTCCTCTCAAAAGTACCTAAAATGACAAAAGGAACGATTTAGGGCAATATTTGATCAAATAATCTCGACTTTGGCCTTAAATGACCCCGCAAAAGAGGTACACTTTTCGCTTTATAGAGTAATGCACTTGCATTACTAGTTGTCTACTTGATTGTATCTTGATATACATCAAGTGTTCTATTCTTTCTTAGTTATTGTGTTGATCATTGTGATCTTGTTGAGATCTTGAGGATCACTTGAGTGTTGAGTGATTAAGTATTGATCAAGTGGATCAAGAGTAGATTGTGAGGATTGTGTGGATCTTGTGAGGATCGTGTATATTTTGTGAGGATCAAGTGGATCGTGGTAGATTGGTACTAGCTAAGATTATTACTCGACATCTAGCTTAGTGTCGGAAAATAACGTAAAGCGATGCTGTACGATTTTCTCCGCCTGATGGGAGCTTTGTTGACATAGTGCTTAGAACTCTCGAGTGTGGTACTCGGGGAGTGGAGCAAGGCGAAGAAGAGCTTCGTGATCGAACCACTATAAATCTCGTTGTCTCGGTTTGATCTTTCCATCTCTTTTCTTTGCATACTTATTGTTTGATTGTGTTAGCATAGTGATGTGTTCATATTGGTGTTGATTGGTTTCATCCACATTTGAATCTAAGTTTTTCACAAAGTAATTTTTATAACTAAAGAAAACAAGTCGGTACACTATTCAACCCCCCTTCTAGTTTTCCACAAATAATATAAAGTTTGCAACATTGTGTAAACTCTAATATCATTTTATAAGGCATATAAACATAGGTAAACTAAAATTCATCCTAAAAAGATGTGACACGTTCCCTTTTGTTATTGATTTTACTCTAATTTAAATTTATTAGAAGATGTTGGTTAATTAGTAAAAAGGGATAGAAAATAAACAAGAAGTATGAATTGAATGGAGCCTAGTAAACTTAGAAAGGCCGGAAGATGTATTAGGACTCATAACTTTATTGTTATTATTAGGGTTTTTTTGTTTTCAGTTAATGCTTCAAAACACAACCACACTTTTCGTCTTATATGTCTTTTTCCCTCGTACCAACTCTAAGCACGCTTCGCCAATATACTCAAGTAAAAAACAAAAACTGGTTTAAGGAAAAGAATCCTCAAGTTAATGTGAAGCGTAAAGCTACAAAAGATAAGCTTCATCATGAAAAAATGTTCGAGGTACATGAAGCGACTAATACTAAGAACTCGAGGGCAAGTTCTTTTTTAGTGAGGGGAATGATGCGGATAAAAACGTGAAAAACACAAGAGGGGTGTTTGGATCATTATTTTGAAGGAGTTGAAATATGTCCTTGAAATCTATGTAGGAATTAATTAGCTAATTAAAGAATTCATTTTCTAGCTAAATTAGGAGTCATGTGAATAAAGAAAACTTTCTCTTTAATTATCCATTTTCTTATAAATATAGGGCTTCTATCCTTGTATTTATTTATTTATTTATTTATTTATTATTCTTATTTTTAATCTTTTGATTGATTAATAAATCACATGTTTTAATAGTATTCCTTGTAAGGCTAAATGGAGTGTTGGTGAACGGCTTACCATCCACATCAACGTCACATCAGCTTTCTCTCTTCTCTCACTTCCTCTCACTCTCTTTAATCTTTCACTCGTTTTGGTCACATTCTTCTCACATTTCATTAAAATACCTACTTTATACTAATATAGGCTATTAAATATCCCACACACACTTTCAAAACAAAGAAAAAACATTTACTTTTTGGAAATGGGCCTCACGTTTTTTGCACCTCACTTTGGTGAGCCGGTCACCAAATTATGCAATTTGAGCGTGACATCTCACTTCCGTTTTGGTGGTCATCATCCACTTGGCACTAATGGTGAGCCAGCCACCCACCACTCCGGATGGCCTAAGGGTTTTATTCCCTTGAAGTGTGTCTCGTTTATCAATCTTTTTGGATTGAGGTTAACAAAATTTGTTTCCATATTCTGCTTCAAACAAGGTTTTAAAAACTTGACTACTAGAATAAGCCTCGCGAGTTACCAATCGTTCAAAATAACAACTAAAGCATATAGGGCTTGCTTGAGAGTGAATTGATTGGTACACTCTCATTTCTTATTTGTACACTCAAATGTACAATATGATAAAATAACATATAATAAAACTACAACTGTCAAATGCACAGATTAAAATATGCAAATAAAAAAAATAAGAGTGTGCAAATCAACTACCTACTTTAAAGCATGAAATTTACTTTACATTAGTGATACAATGACCTCTATAGTCATACAGGAAGAGGATCCTTTCAAGTTGGTGGGACAACTTGACTCAAGTTAAAGGATCCTCAACCATTGGATTAAAATCAAAGGTTAAGATTAAAGTGAAACCACGTCATCTTGAGACCTTTGATTTGAATCCAATAGTTGAGGATCCTCTAACTTGAGTCAAGTTACTTGAGAGGATCCTCTCCCAGTTATACATGAGAAACTATGATGATAAAAACAGAGGCATCAAATAATGATAAGAGCATGGGGTATAATAACTCAGAGTTATTGTTGGGTTTCAGCATTCTACTTCTAAAGAATTTCTCTAAGCGTCAAACTGCTGCTGAACCGGGACTCTGCTGCTAGTGTAAACAAACTACTGCTAGCTGATTCTGCTGCTCAAAGTGATAAAGAATCTACTGCTAGTGTAATTGTAATCTACTGCTTAGTGGATATGTATTAGAGTCGGTTAGATATATATGGAAAAGATATTATCTTGTATAGAAAGTTATCGTAAACCTAATAGGACTCCTTGGCCTATAAAAGGAGGTGTCTAGGGTTAGAATAGATACATATCATTCTTAAGTCGATTCACTTCAAGGTTGTAAACCCTAGCATTATTAAGTGCTCGTATATTAATAATATGTTAAAGTGTTGAAAGTGTTTAAACTGTTCTTCTTAAGTAAGCTTTAATATTCCGCGTTATTGCTTAGTTATAATTCAAGTCAACTTCTATAAGATCGTTTGCTCAACTAGGATCAACAAGTGGTATCAGAGCTTGTGATCTAGAAGTTGTAATCAAGAAGAACTCATTGTTTTCAAGAAACTGTTCCTAATCAACTACTGAAGATGGGTGACGAAACTCACATGGTAACTGCTTCAAAGGTGCCTATGCTCAAACCTTGTGAGTATGAGCTATGGAAGATGAGAATTCGACGGTACATTCACATGATTGATTTCAACATGTGGAATGTCATTCTGAATGGTGACACTCTACCTCAAAAAGGTCCTAATGGGAAAGCTATTCCTATCAAAACCGCTGAAGAAAATGTTGTAAGAAAGATAGAGATCAAGGCCCATAGTATTCTCATGATGCGAATACCTAATGAATTTCAATTGGACTTTGATGGTTATGAAACTACAAAGGACTTGATGGATGCTGTAGAAATCAGATTTGGTGGTGATGATGCCACTAACAAGTCAAGGAAGAACATGTTGAAACATCAATTTGAAAACTTCACAACCTCAAGTGGAGAAAAACTAGATGGAACATACAATAGGCTTAATCAACTTGTTAGTCACTTAAAGCTGGTAGGGTATGTTGTTCCTCAAGAAGATGTAAACCTCAAGTTTCTCAGAAGTCTAGCACCTGAATGGAGCATGCATACAATTGTTTGGAGAAATAAACCTGACTTTGAATCTATGAAGCTGGAAAGTCTCTATAACAACTTGAAGGTGTATGAATCAGAGATGAACTATAGAACTACTTCATCTTCTGCTACTCAAAACCTTGCATTTGTGTCCTCAAAGAACAAAGGATCTCAAGAATCCCATTCTATTGCTTATGGGGTATCTCTGCTACTACTAATGGATTTGCTGCTGGTTCTACTGACAAAAATTCCATCAGTGATGCTGCTATATGTGCATTCTTGGCTGATCTGACAACAAACACAAACACACAGGTTCTCAATCAAGATATGGATCATATTGATCCTAATGATCTTGAAGAAATTGATCTTAAGTGGCAGATGGAAATGTTAACCTTAAGAGCAAGAAGATTCTTGAAGAGGACATGAAGAGAAGTCAAGTACAAGGCTAAGGAAAATATGTGTTTTGATAAGTCAAAGATGGAGTGCTTCAATTGCAATAGGAAAGGCCATTTTGCCATGGAATTACAGGGCTCCAAAGAAGAATGCTTAGAATCCAAAGAAGACTGCTGAAGAATCAAAGAACACCACAACTGCATTAGTGTCTTGTGATGGGTTGGGTGACTATGACTGGAGTGATATGGCTGAGGAAGAACCCCAACTATTCTCTTCTGGCTGAAGTTCAGCCCAAAGTGCATAACTTTGCACTTATGGCTTATGCATCATCATCTTCTGGATCTGACTCTGAGGTATCCAATGATTCTGATATGTCTATTTATTCTTTTAAATCATGTGCTGGTACTGTTGAAGAACTTAAGTCTAGGAATGGGAGTCTTAGGCAAGAAGTTGAACACCTAAAACTTGATAACTTAGGTTATAAAGCAGGTATTCAAAATGTGGAAAGAAGATTAGAGTATCTTAAACAATGTGAGTTAGAATATGTGGATAGGATTAACCAACATGATGTTGAGATTTTCAAGAAAAATAGTGAGATTGAAGTTCTTAAGAAAAAGTTGGAAGAGGTAGAACAAGCAAGAGAAATAGCTCTTATAGAAAAAGAAAATCACATGGTAAGAGTTAACAAACAACAATATGCCTCTAATTTAGTTAATAAATCAATTGAGAGTCTTTTGATGAGAAAAGGAAGTAGAATAGGCTATAATGAAGTTTCTCCCCCAGTTAAGAGTGCATATGCTCCATCAGGAAAAGAGTTGTCTTTTATAAGTGAGTTAGACATAGAAAAACCTGTAGGTGAGTCCAGTAATAGTGTCAAAGAAACACCTAAGGTTGATGATAGAAAGTTTCCTGATGCTCCTAATATTGAAGATTGAGAGTCAGATAGTGATGAAGAACAGGTTGAACCAATACAAAATGTTAAAAAGGAAGAAATTCCTACAAAAGTTGAACCTAAAATTGAACATGTTAAGTTTGTGAGACCTGTGTTAGGTAAAAATATGTCTAGGAAAATGGTAGACTATAATTAGGTACCTAGAGAACAGATGAAAAGTTTTTTATAATAAGCCTAGGGGAAATCAGAGAAACTTTAATAATCTAGTTTCAAACAAATAAGGTAATGAGTTTCAATTAAATAAGAAGGCTTGTTATAAGTGTGGTAGCTTTGAGCACATAATAAATAATTGTGAAAACCACCAAAAACCTGTTAGGAATCAATACTCAATGGTGAATCATAAATATTTTTCAAAAAATACTCACCCACATCCAAATAGAAACATGGTTCCAAGGGTTGTGCTGTTAAGATCTGGTGCAACTAGATCAATCTTTGTTGCTAAAACAAATGGGGCTTTTAAAACTACAACTGGTTCTACTCCTATCTCTACTGCTAGTAAGCACTCTGCTGCTAGCACAAATGTTTCTACTTCTAGGCCAAAAGTTATAACTGATACATTTGTTGGAAATCATTTTTATGTTGTTAAGGCCTCAGCTTGCTGGACTTGGAAACCTAAATCAAATGTTTCAAATCAAGTTTCCAAGAACAGCAGTGCATCAATAGACTTAAAGAAATTTGATTATATTGATGCACAAGGCAGATCCAAGTCAGTAATGGCTTGGGTCCCCAAGAGAAACTAATTTCTCTACTTTCATGTGTAGGGCAATCTACACGAAGAACTAAAAGATATAGTTATTGTTGATAGTGGATGCTCTGGACATATGACAGGTGATGAGTCCCAACTTGAAGATTTTGAAGCTTTTGAAGGTGGATATATTGCTTTTGGGAATGATCCTTAAGGAGGAAAGATTATTGGCAAAGGTACACTAAGAACAGGAAATTTGGACTTTGAGAAAGTTTACCTTGTGAAAGGACTTAAGTTTAATCTTTTTAGTGTCTCACAAATGTGTGACAAAAAGAACTTTGTTCTTTTTACAGACACTGAATGTATGATCCTTTCTCCTGATTTTCAGTTGCCAAATGATAAATTTGTGCTATTGAGAGTCCCTAGAACTGAAAATATATACAGTGACCATATTAAGAACATAGTTCCCAAAAGAGCTTTGACTTGTCTGATTGCAAAGGCCACTCTTGATGAGTCCAAATTATGGCATAGAAGGCTTGGAAATCTGAACTTCAAGACAATGAACAAATTGGTGAAAGGGAATCTTGTGAGAGGGTTGCCTACAAAGGTGTTTGAAAATTGTGAAACTTGTGTTGCCTGTCAAAAGGGTAAACATCACAGAGTTTCATTCAAGTCCAAGACAGTGAACACAATTACTAAGCCCTTACATTTACTTCACATGGATTTATTTGGGCCTGTTTTTTTGAATAGTTTGAACAAGAACACTTTAGTAGGCTTACTTGGGTGTTCTTTCTAGCTTCTAAAGATGAAACTTGAGAGATTCTTAAGGAATTCATAACTAGAGTAGAAAACCTGATAAACCAAAAGGTTAAGATAATCTGATGTGACAATGGAACTGAGTTTAAGAATAGTGTAACGAATCAATTCTGTGTGGGCAAGGGTATTTTGAGACAATACAGTGTGGCTAAAACTCCACAACATAATGGTGTTGCAGAAAGAAGAAATAGGACATTGATTGAGGCTGCAAGAACAATGTTGTCTGATTCTAAATTACCTATACCTTTTTGGGCTGAAGCTGTGAACACTGCATGTTTTGTGCAAAATAGAAGTAAGGTAGTTAAGCCTCACAACAAGATTCCATGTGAGTTATTTCATGGAAGGAAACCTATGATTGATTTCTTTAAACCATTTGGATGTCCTGTTACTATCTTGAATAGCAAGGATCAGCTAGCCAAGTTTGAAGAGAAAGCTGATGAAGGATATTTTGTTGGTTATTCTATAAACAGTAGAGCTTTCAGGGTTTATAATAAGAGAACCAAACATGTAGAGGAGAATTTGCACATCAAGTTTAGTGAGATTTCATCTAATGGTGCAGGGAAAGGATAAGAATGGCTATTTAATATTGATATTCTAACCAATACTATGAATTATGAGCCAGTTATTGCAAGTGCAGACACTGACAATATTGCAGGCACAAAAGCAAATTATTCTGTAGCTACCAATGCTGAAGTATCCACACCTCAAGAAGAGTTTGTTTTGGTTGAGAAATTGAAGATTGGTCCAACTATTATTCCCATTCAGAAGGTTCAAAGTCCACAAGGAGATGATGCATGATGAACCCAAAGGAGCTAAAGAAGGTATTGAGACACCTGTTGATGCTGAAAAGGTAGCTAATGAAGTGCCTAAAGTTGTTGAAGTAGACTCTACTGCCAGGCCAAAGCAGTCTACTGCTGCACTAGTAGACTCTACTGCCAGGCCAAAGCAGTCTATTGTTGCACCAGAAGACTCTACTGCTAGGCTAAATCACACAACTACTGCTTCAGAATACTCTGCTGCTAAGCCAACAAATCCTACTTCTTCACCAAAGTTTCCTTCTGTGGACATTTAGGGTAGATCTTTTGCTGATCCAAACTATCCTGATGATCCAAACATGCCTCCTCTAGAGAACATGTACTATGACACTGATGATGAAGCTCTTGATGGTACAATGTTTGGAGTAGAGGCTGATTTCAATAAAATGGAACTTAATATTCCTGTCAGTCCTATACCGACCACAAGAGTTCTTAAGAATCATCCCAAAGATCAAATTCTCAGTGATCCATCATCATCTGTTCAAACAAGAAGGATGACAAAAGAGCAGAAAGATATAATACATCAAAGTTTCTTTGCAAGATCTCTTCATCAAAGAAACAGTCACAAAGATCTTCAAAATTGCTAGTTTGCCTGTTTTCTATCTTAGATAGAACCCAAGAATACTTATAAAGCATTACAAGATCCAAGCTGGTTGGAAGCAATGCAAGATGAGCTTCTATAATTTAGTCTACAAGAAGTATGGACCTTGGTTGAATTGCTAAATGGAAAAGAGCTATTGGAACAAAATGGGTTTTTAGATGCAAAAGAGATGAAAGAGGTATAGTTATCAGAAACAAGGCAAGATTGGTTGCACAAGGATACTCACAACAAGAAGGCATTAACTATGATGAAGTATTTGCACCTGTGGCAAGGATTGAGGCCATTAGATTATTTCTGGCTTATGCTTCATACAAAGAATTTGTGGTGTATCAAATGGATGTTAAAAGTGCCTTTCTGTATGGGACAATCACTGAAGAAGTTATGTGTCTCAACCACCTGGTTTTAAAGATCCTGATTTTCCTTACAAAGTTTACAAGGTGAAAAGAGCAATGTATGGTTTACATCAAGCTCCTAGAGCTTGGTATCACACTTTGTCAACATACTTGCTGGAATCTGGGTTTAGTAGAGAGAAAATTGACAAAACTTTGTTTCTCAAAAGAAACAAGGATGATATTCTGCTGGTTCAAATTTATGTTGATGACATCATCTTTGGTTTTACAAACAAAGTTATGTGTGTTGAGTTTGAGAAGCTTATGAAGGATAAGTTTGCTATGAGTTCAATGGGGGAACTCACCTTCTTGTTAGGTCTGCAAGTTACATAAAAGGAAGATGGCGTATTTATCAGTCAAGATAAATATGTTAATGATATTTTAAAGAAGTTTGGATTTGAAGATGCTAAGCCTGCTACGACAACCATGGAAAACAACAAACCATTGCTCAAAGATGAAAATGGCAAGGAAGTGGATGTTCACTTGTACAAGTCAATGATTGGTTCATTGATGTACCCTACAGCTTCAAGGCCTGATATTATGTTTGCTGTATGTGCCTGTGCAAGATTCCAAGTCAATGCCAAAGAATCACATCTCAATGCAGTGAAGAGAATTTTTAGGTATCTGAGGCTTCAACCAAAACTGGGCCTTTGGTATCCTAAGGATTCACCTTTTGATTTGGTATCATACTCAAACAGTGACTATGATGGAGCTTGCTTAGATAGAAAATCTACAATAGGAGGTTGTCAAATTCCTGGAAACAGGTTGGTGTCATTGATGTGTAGGGATTGCACCATGCTTTACCTCTCAAGGGATCTTGAGAAGCTTACAACCCCCACCAGGCAGTGTACCTGATCGTTGTAGTATAGTATAGTGACAAGTACCGGGGGATTGATCGTTCAGCTTAGGAATAGTGTCGCTAGGATTAGAAAGCCTAAATACTAGTTCTAAAGGAGAGGGATGATTATTTTTTGTATTTTTATATTTTTATGAAAACAAGTAAAATCTCGGGTTTTGGAAGAGTGGGCAGAATTAGTTGCTATTCAACTAACCCAATACTAAGATGCAATCAAAATAAAATAATAAAAATGAAAATAAACTAATTTATACTAAAGTTGTGAGCAGTAATTGGAGAAAATGTGTTTACTTAGATTTCACTACTCCCTAGATATCTTTTACACGTTAATTACTTGTTATAATTGCATGGATGACGGATCATATTCCTTAATACCATTCATGGGGTGGCACACATAACTCCCCAATTCTATGAGCTCTTATCTCCTCCTACACCATGCCCAGCACAACTATAGGGATTGTAAACAGTGGCTCATGCATTAAATACAACCAATAAAGACCTAGTGCGCCTCGGTTCATGTTTCTTAAGACGTTCAAGCATGTTACCATTTGGAGATCTGCCAGTTTTCTTAAGCCTAACATATAAATCATTCATCCAAAACAAGAATAAACAAGTAATCAACACATAATCAATATCTAGGTTTCATTAGATCTAAGCAAACACAAGATAGATCTAGCCTAGCATGATAGAATTAAGACAAGAACATGATATAGACAACCAACACATAGACATATTGATTGAATTAGAAGAACACTTATCTTGATTAATCATGCAAGGTATCAAGGGGTTGGAACCCTTGAAAAACCTGTAAAGTTACACCAAAATCATACCTAGGGTTTCTCCCAAAAACTTCTCTTCTTAATGTGTGAAAAATAGAAAACTATATATAGAAAAACAGGTCTGACGGCGTCAAGACAAACAATGTGACGCCGTCACCTCGCCGCCAAAAGTCTCCTCGGACTGCCTAGATCCACTTCTGACGCCGTCAGGACTTAAGTACTTCCAGGCCATCATGACTCTTTTACTCTTGACGCCCTTCCTACGTGACGCCGTCAAATCCGTTCTGGGTCGTCATGGAAATTCATGAGATTTGCTCTTGACGCCGTCAAGATTTTGCTCTTGACGCCATCACCTACTGTTCCCAACATGGAAAATTAATCCGAATTGCTTCCTTTTCCAGATTTCTCTCCCAAAGTACCTAAAATCACAAAAGGAACGATTTAGGGCAATATTTGATCAAATAAATTCGGATTCAGGCTTAAATGACCCCCTAAAAGTGGTTCATTTTTCGCCTCATCATATACCCTTACACTTGAGATTTGCTTGTCCTCAAGCAAATGCGCTTTTATTCTACTCAAAATACAAGTTAGGGGTCATTTAACACTAATATAAAAGTAATTACAACAAATAGTCGTTCCACTAAAGACCAATAGACAAGCACGGAGGTCATACACTAGCACCTCACAAATAGTGTTTAGATACTCACATCTCTCGGGTGTAATAAAGTGTAAATTACAATATGGAAACGGAAGATATCTCTCACTACCTGTCATAGCAAAATAGATTACCATAGGCTTGGGAAAGGATCAAACCTCCACCACATGGCGTAAGCACCTAGGATAAACTATCAAAGAGGTCTTTTAAAGGGTTGTAACGTTAGGTGTAGGGATAAGAAATACACGGTTTTGTTGGATAAAGGAAGTTTTACTGGTGGCGAGTTAACAATCTTGGTTAATTACATGTACAATGTGGCGTTGCTAAGCCAAGAACATAGAATGAAACGGGATGGTAGTTCGTATGTTTTTTCTCTTTTTCCTTTTTTTATTTTTTTTTTCTTTTTTTTCTTGATTTTTTCGATTTTTTTATTATTATTTTTTTTTGCATACACTCTTACCCTACCATCCAAAATAATACATCATAGGGAATGAATATTCCCCTTACACTTGAATCTTTACATACTTTACATTAAACTAATCTAATGACTCGAATTAAGAAAATTAAAACACTTGGAGCACTTTTAAGATTACTGTACATATGGGGGTAATAAATGATGTTCTTCCCCATTACTCCATAAAATAAGTACTTACCCATGAGTCCCAATCGTCCCAAAACAATATGTACAAGGATATTACTCGACTTAGCAACCATGTAATCAATTAGAAAGTTAACTTAGGGTTTAACAAATAACAATAATGCACTAAAAATGAGCGCATACACGGAAGGCTAAGGCGATTTGGGTGTACATTTAAGTGGGGTGTAACAAATTCTTCCTTTAAGTAAGATGCTTAAAGTTAGAAACGAAAAGATAGGCTCGGAGGGGTGTACTAGGGGTTTCGTGTACTAAAAATGAGTACAACGCTAAGGGTGTGGGAAAAATTAGTTGACTTAACTAGCCAAGTAATATGACTTAAATGGTCAAGTAATTATAATACGGGTTTAACACAAGGGTAATCCTAATGCCTCTTATCATGTAGTAAATCCTACCACACGAATGTAGTCTCACTAGCGGTCTCGGGATGCATCACTAGCGCAAGTTCTAGAATCTAAATGCTACCGGTACACTCATAAGCACTAATAATGAATGTTTTTCCTATCAAATCTAAAGGCGAACCTCACATATTTGGGTGGAAAATTTTTCTGAATATACGGTTATGTGCTAGTCATATAATCTCCTATCCATGAGACGCTTGCTATGGCTAAAGTTTCACTCCTAAATGTTGTAAAAAATTTTAAATTTGGCACTAAAATTGCACTGACAAGTATTTCTCATAGTTTTATTACACATCTACCATCAAACAAAGCAAACTCAAGCGAAAGTGCATATGTAAGGTATCATATTTTACCCTCCCCTTACACTTAAGATGAACATTGTCCCCAATGTTCAAGTAAAGAATGGAAAAGTGAAAAAGTAAAGAGAATGAAATCAAATACTCCCCTGATTCGCTCGGTATGGATAATAGGATGGCCAGGTTAAATCTTCCTCCAAGAAAACGAACAATCAAAGCTTCCCTTCCAGAATATAAATCATCTTCTTGTCATACATAACCTGTAAAACCTGACAAAATAGACAAGACAACCTCGCGTAAAATCGGCGGCATTCTATATAAGTTACTAAATCCTAGAAAACAAGATAAGATATAATGCTTGTGGAATGAAGTTTGCAGATTCCCTGCAGATTATAAAACTTAATAATTCACAAAAACCATAAGACTTCGTTAGAAAAACAAAACCGGTAAAATTTCCAGATTTTTAACTCCTGACGCCGTCAAGAGTGAACCCCTGACGCCGTCAGAATTGACCTGCAGAAATCCTTATGTTAAATTTCCGGAAAATTTCTGGAAAAACTTGGTCCTACTTCCTGGAAAATCCTGCAAAACATCATTATGACTCGATACAAGCATTTGACTCTAACAAGTACTAATACACATGTCCATTTATTATTGTTGAGAATCATGATCGGTTTGTTTCTTAAAAACATATTTGGGGTTTCCCCTTACACTTATCTTTTGCAAAAATACTTTTAGGTGGAGTTAAGACTAGGCCAAAACAACAAAGTAAAGTATTTCTACTATTTAGTTTAGAAACATGATCAACCAACAATAAAAATAAAACATGCATACGGAAGCAAATAACAATCAAACAAATAAAATCACACAAAACATGGGTTGCCTCCCAAGAAGCGCTTGTTTTTGTTCGAGTCACGATCCTGACTCTACCCTTATTTAATGGAAATAGGGGAGGTTTTCCCTACACTTAGGATTAAGTGCGGGTGGAAGTAGCGATACACACCCTTAGGGTGGAAATATGCCACGTGAGAAAAGAGTGGAGGATGAATTATATGCTCAAAGGGGTGAGCTCCTATCATCATAACCTTACCAAATTCAATCGGGTTAATGGGTGGATTAAGATTTTCTCCTAGAAAGGGATCATTTTCAATCAACTTCAAGAGATTACTAGTTGGGGATCCATCTTGACCTAATAAACCCGGTTTAAACCCATAATGTTTCTTATGATCAATCATGAATGGGTGATGTAAGTATGTAAGGTCATGTTCCACTCCTATGTCAGCTTCCTCTCTACAAGGCTTAGAGTCTACTACCTTTGTCCTAAGACTACCCGGACTCTATGGTTTGATGGGTGGATCGGAACCTAATTTAATTCCTAAATTTTCATCCAAGGATGGAAGATTAGGTAACGGTTTTGGTTGAGGCTCCGGTTCATCAAAACTAGGAACTTCCCTAGAACTAAGAGTAAGGTTATCATTATCAATATTCAAACCTATATCCTCTAGTTGTGTTTGGTTCAAATGTTCTACCTCTATTAGGGTTCCTATAGTCTCCTCTACTTCTTCCGGGTAAGTTACGGGCGGTGTGTGTGCCTCAAATGATCGTAGGACTTGTGGGGTACTTGGTGGGTTTAAATTTTCAACTCTATCCTCCATCTTATCAGGATTACCTATATCCTCAACATGTGTTTCATTATAATCCAACCCTAACATTTTCCCAAGTATCTCACGTGCTTCCCTAGGCATCTCAACTTCTATGTCCGAATCATAAGGATCATGCTCAATATTCTGACTGCTATATACAAATTGCCCAAAAGATTCATCATCTATTTCTTGAGATTCATCATCATCGATCATAAAACCTAGGTCTTTTTGATCAATGTGATCATGTTCGACTACATCCTCCATCACATCAAGGTTACCTATGTGTTCATCCTGTATTATGGTAGGGCCTAACCATGACATGCAACTAGGTGGCTCATACGAAACTATCCTAGGTAAAGGCTCATATGGTGCATAGGTTTCACTAGGTGAGGTATTTTGAGGGGTTGATGGAGCTCCTAAGGTAAATTCTTTAAAAGTCTTATGCACTTGGTCTCTTTTCTCAAGGTACTCAATAAAATCAATATAAGATCCTGTCCGCCTCATTTCATTCGTCCATCTTGGTATATCCAAACTGGTGTAATTATATTTTTTCTGGTAAAACTCTAGTGTCGGACTTGGTGGATTCGCGTTCTCCATAATGGCTAACGGAATAGTCAATGGAAAGGTTTTTACAAACAAAGACACAAAGAAAAGATAGACTAAAGAAAACCTAAAAATAAAAATAAAATCTTACTAGAAAGGAATCTAGCAAGTAGACCTAATAAAAAGAAATTCTAACCTAGACAATAACTATTTCCCCGGCAGCGGCGCCAAAAACTTGATGCGTAGGGATTGCACCAGGCTTTACCTCTCAAGGGATCTTGAGAAGCTTACAACCCCCACCAGGCAGTGTACCTGATCGTTGTAGTATAGTATAGTGACAAGTACCAGGGGATTGATCGTTCAGCTTAGGAATAGTGTCGCTAGGATTAGAAAGCCTAAATACTAGTTCTAAAGGAGAGGGATGATTATTTTTTGTATTTTTATATTTTTAGGAAAACAAGTAAAATCTCGGGTTTTGGAAGAGTGGGCAAAATTAGTTGCTATTCAACTAACCCAATACTAAGATGCAATCAAAATAAAATAATAAAAATAAAAATAAAAATAAACTAATTTATACTAAAGTTGTGAGCAGTAATTGGAGAAAATGTGTTTACTTAGATTTCACTACTCCCTAGATATCTTTTACACGTTAATTACTTGTTATAATTGCATGGATGACGGATCGTATTCCTTAATACCATTCATGGGGTGGCACACATAACTCCCCAATTCTATGAGCTCTTATCTCCTCCTACACCATGCCCAGC
Organism: Artemisia argyi; assembly: GCA_030686995.1. NCBI lineage: Eukaryota > Viridiplantae > Streptophyta > Magnoliopsida > Asterales > Asteraceae > Artemisia > Artemisia argyi. The sequence continues at coordinate 33,558,611 of CM060698.1, forward strand.
ACAACTATAGGGATTGTAAATAGTGGCTCATGCATTAAATACAACCAATAAAGACCTAGTGCGCCTCGGTTCATGTTTCTTAAGACGTTCAAGCATGTTACCATTTGGAGATCTGCCAGTTTTCTTAAGCCTAACATATAAATCATTCATCCAAAACAAGAATAAACAAGTAATCAACACATAATCAATATCTAGGTTTCATTAGATCTAAGCAAACACAAGATAGATCTAGCCTAGCATGATAGAATTAAGACAAGAACATGATATAGACAACCAACACATAGACATATTGATTGAATTAGAAGAACACTTATCTTGATTAATCATGCAAGGTATCAAGGGGTTGGAACCCTTGAAAAACCTGTAAAGTTACACCAAAATCGTACCTAGGGTTTCTCCCAAAAACTTCTCTTCTTAATGTGTGAAAAATAGAAAACTATATATAGAAAAACAGGTCTGACGGCGTCAAGACAAACAATGTGACGCTGTCACCTCGCCGCCAAAAGTCTCCTCGGACTGCCTAGATCCACTTCTGACGCCGTCAGGACTTAAGTACTTCCAGGCCATCATGACTCTTTTACTCTTGACGCCCTTCCTACGTGACGCCGTCAAATCCGTTCTGGGTCGTCATGGAAATTCATGAGATTTGCTCTTGACGCCGTCAAGATTTTGCTCTTGACGCCATCACCTACTGTTCCCAGCATGGAAAATTAAGACTTTGGCGTTTTCTTCACTTTTATGCTCCAAAAATGTCCGAATTGCTTCCTTTTCCAGATTTCTCTCCCAAAGTACCTAAAATCACAAAAGGAACGATTTAGGGCAATATTTGATCAAATAAATTCGGATTCGGGCTTAAATGACCCCCTAAAAGTGATTCATTTTTCGCCTCATCAGTCATGGCAATGCAAGAAACAAACTGTGGTGGCAAATTCTACAATTGAAACTGAGTATGTGGCTGCTTCAAGTTGATGTGGTCAAGTGCTTTGGATGCAAAATCAATTGCTGGACTATGGGTATAAATTCATAAACACCAAAATTCATATTGATAATAACAACACACTTTGCATCATTAAAAATACTGTTTTTCATTCTAAAACAAAGCATATTGAGATAAGGCATCATTTTATAAGAGATTGTTATGAAAAGAAGTTGATTTAAATTGTTAAGATTCATACTGATAACAATGTTGCTGATCTACTCACAAAGCATTTTGATGTGGGGAGGTTTCAATATTTAATTGCAAACATTGGTATGATCAATCTTTAAAAAGGCTTATCTCTCTGTGTTCTTGTATTGATATGTAAAGGTATTTGTGCTGTTATTGATCTTCAAGTTTGTTCTCATTGCTCATTATGCAATGTGTTGCTAATTCAACTCTGATGCTATATGGTCATTCTACTCCTGCGTATGATTATGCACTATTGTTATTGTAGACTTATATGCTTTGTGGTGTTGGACTAATATTTTGTAGGACAAGTTAAAATTGTTGATTTTTGATGTTTCTACAAGAGGCTAATGAAACAAGAACAGTAACTTTCATTGATTTAAGTGGTGCAAATTACAAAAGATTGTTCCTCTAACACAAGAGAATGATTACATCAAAAGACTACTACCAAACTATGCCTACCAAACTACTCCATGGGTCGTTTTCCTTTGTCCCTTAGGTTAGGCATCTGCTTGTGCACACCTTTGGCTTGCATATCCTTGTTCCACAACTTTTTGCAAGCAAGACCTACCACAACTTTGAGAGGAGGTGGACGTGATGAATGAGGTGTTTCAGGAACTGGTATCTTCTTTAATGATGACAAAGCTTGTCCTAAAGCCTCTGCAAGAGCGTTAGGTAGCTTCTTGGCAAGATCCGGTGTTTCTTCATCATTAGAAGCATTTGAAGTCATCACACCTTTTCTTTTTGAATAACTTTGAATCTCTGAAGGATTAAACAAATCCTTGAGGACATTGATATCATGTTTTCTTTTACGGGCTTGTTCTTTTGTTCTGCATCCATTCCTTGGAGGACAAAAAGGTGCAACATATGTTGGAAAAGGTGTTGTATCCTCTGATGAATCAGAAGAATCAGAAGAGATTTCAACAATCTCGGGTTTGGAAGACATGATTGATTTGATTGTGTATTTTTGGAGGCAATTAGGGTTATTGGATGACGAATTAGGAAAAGATTAGATCCCCTTTTATATTTACTGAGGAGAGTTAATAATTAGTTGGTGATTAGAATTAATTATGGTAAACGGGATCATAATATCGGAAACTTTGACTTTTAACTTTTTGACCGAGAAAATATCATATGTAGTCAACTCTGCTGCTGGCAAATCATTCTGCTGCTAGTTATAATACTTTGCTGTTGATTCTGCTGCTACACAGGGTTCTGCTGCTATGTTTGAAAGTGCAAGGGTGGTTATGTAACTTCCTCAAATCAGTTTTAAAACCTACTTAGATCTCACAATTAGTTTTTACGCGCTCCAAATTGAAGTTTAATAAAACCCTAACACTCAATTATCATCAAAGTCAAAAATCCCCAAATTCTCAAACCCTAATTCATGGAATCGTCACGCACATGGGCTGAGAATCACAACAATGTTGCACTATTGGATGAATCAATGGTACCTGAAGGTTTCACATGCATGGTTAAATTATTAAATGCTACTTCTATTAGGTATGCATTGACTGTGAATCCTACTATATATAATTCCTACATTAAACAGTTTTGGTTTACTACAAAAATCAATACTATAAATGGGGAAAAAGAAATTGTGGCAAGGGTAGATGGTCAACAAGTACTTGTCAATGAATTCACTATAAGAGAAACTCTTCTCTTTGATGATGAAACAGAGATGTCTTGCTAACACTGTCATTTTGAGGGTTTAAAAGCTTTGGGATATGAGAAGCAAAATGATGATTTAAAATTTCAAAAAGGACTTCTCTGTTCTCATTATAAGTTTTTGGTTCATAATCTTTTGCATTGTTTGAGTCCCAAAACATCTAGGTGGAATGAGTTCAGTGCTACCATAGCATCTGCTATGATATGCTTGAGCAAAGGAGACCCATTCAATTTTTCAAACATGATTTTAGAAGGGATGGTAAAAAGTGTCAAAGAGTCAGGAACATACTTACTTTATCCAAGATTTGTTCAACTCTTTGTAGAAAACCAAATTTCAAAAGTAAGAACACACAAAGCCACTTATAAATCACCAAAGTTGGTTCCTAAAATGTTTACATTCTTGCTTAAAACTGGAAAAGGTTTTTCAGGCACCTATACATCACTTTTGCCATACATGGTGCAACTTGTGCAACGAGTTCTGGGAGAAGGTTCAGGAACTCCCACTGATACCCAACACAGACCCAATTTTGCAACTACTGTTACACAACCCAAAATACTCTATACCCGTAGGAAAGCCAACAAGAACACTGAGCTACCTCAGGCCAGTGTTAGGATGAATGTACCAGATGAGGCTGTTCTAGGTGATGGAGAGGACATGTTGGCAAGGGCTGTCACTACTGCTACTAGCTTAGAAGCAGAGCAGGGCAGTGATAACATAAGTAAGACCCAAACCAAGGCAACAACTAGTGAGGAAGGTTCTGAGGAATCTAAATCCAATGATGGTAACCCTAGCCACATGGCAAATACAGGGGGCTCAGATGATCAAACTAGGTTTGATACTGAGTTTTTGTCCTAAGATTCACCTCTCGGACCAGGTCACACAGGGGTCAAAGTGATGAGAACAGATCTGTTACAAATGAATTGATGGATGACTATGTACAAAATGACAATGTCAATGATTCACCTCTCAGACCAGGTAATACAGGTCCAAGTGATGAGACTAGTATGAAACTTTTAAAGAAATTGATGGTTAAATGTACCAACTTGGAACTTAAATGTGACACTTTGGAGGAAAAGGTAATAGATCTTCAAACTTTGTCTGCTTCTCAAGCATCTGATTACCAAGCTGCAGAGGAAGGTGAAAATTTTAAGGAAATCAAGATCTTCAACCTCCTTCAAAAGATTGAAGAAAGTGTGCACATCTCAGGTAGTTAGTTCTCCTGACCATTCTACTTATTTGGAAGAGGATGCTTCCAAACAGGGGAGGAATGAGACAATGGGTTCAGGGGAGGCTAATGTGGATATTAATGATGCTGCTGGGTTGGATACTAAAATGGACACAGGTAAGAATATGGAGGTTGAAAGTCCTCAAGATATGGATGGATTTGTGGTTACTGATAAACAGGGTAATGAAGCCGTAATGGAGGAGTTGATTTGTTTTCAAGAGAGTGTGGTAGAAAAGCTCAAAATTTTGGGGCCTGAGCAATTAGTAAAGGCTACAGGGTTGATGGGTGAAGCTTTACAAAGTCTAAGTGATTCTGTTGCTAAGTATATGGACTCTGTTGTTCAAGATGCTGCTAAGAATGTGGATTCTCCTGACAAGATTAATGACTCTGCTGCTGTACAGAACTCTGCTGCTCAGGATTCTGTTGCTCAAGTAACTATTGCTGATCCTGCTGCTAGTGAGAAACTCAATTCTGCTGATACAGAAGGTTCTACTACTGGATCTAGTGATAAAGCTGCTGCTGAGGCTATGGTTTTGTTTAGCAAGAAAACAGTAGAAGTTCAATCTTAATCACAACCTCAATCATCACAACAACCATCACAACCAAGTCAACCACAACCGCAACAACCAAAATCCATTATAACATCTCAATTACCAAGAACACCTGTGAAAGGAGTAGTAATTAGAGAACCTGCTGCTCTAGAGAGACAAATAATTTCAATCTCATCATCTTCTACTACTGATAAGGGAAAAGGCAAGGTTGTTGAAGAACCTATGCTAGACTCAGATGATGAAGGGATAGATTATAGAAAAATTCCTTTTGAGCATTGGCCTAAAGAGAAGCAGATTGAGCAAGATTTAGTTGTTGCAATGAAGGAACAATAAAAGGAGGACATGCTTGCACAACAACTGCTTGAACAACAAAGACAAAAGGCTGAAAAGGAAGCTAAGGATAAGAAAAGGTATGAGGAGTGGGAGGAAGAAAAGATAAGAAGATATGCTAATATTGAATTGTCCAAGTTAGTAAAGATTGAAGAACAAGAAGTTCCTGAATTTGATGTTACCGCTTGGATGAAAGAATTTACAGCAAAGAAAAAGAAAGAAGCTGCTGCTATCATAAAGAAAAAGAAAATTCTCAGAGGACCAACTCCACTACAACAAAGGAAAGAGCATGAGAGGTATCTTAAAAACATGAAGGGTTGGAAACTGGTACAATTAAAACACAAAACAGATCAAGAAGTTTTCAACTTGTATCAGCAAGCTAAAAAGGAAATAAATACCTTCTTTCCTATTGGTTCTAAAAGGGATGATGAACACATTGCTCATTTGAATAAAAGAGTGGCATCTGAGAAAGTTAGTGAAGCAAAGCTTAAAGAAGCAGAGATTATTGAAGAAGAAAAGACTTTTTCTAGCAGAGGTATAAAAAGAAAGAGTATAAGAAAGAAGACTTTTTCTAGGAAAAAGCAAAATGTAGTAGTGCAGAGCAGTTCTGAATCTGAGAATAATGAGAAAGATGATAGTGGATCTGAAGAAGAGAAACAGAGAGTAATGGCTCTCACATTTCTTTCACTACACACAGAACCAGAAGTCACTAATGCTAAACCTCTAAGTGTTAAACATCCTTTACTGAAATACACTGTGTGGCTTAGAAGCTATAAAGGGAAGAATAAGCTTATGTGGGCATTTGAAAGAACAGATGGCTTTATGGACTCGTTTCATATCCTTTGAGCAGATGTTATATCATATGGATAGAGATGATGTATGTACTCTCTAGAAGCTTTACAAAGAAAAGTATGGTGACATTAGACCAGAAGAGGCTTATGAAAGGGTTATCTACTATTATTTGAAAGTTATGTTTGAACCATGTGATGCTGACTTGGAATGGAGAATACTGAAGGCTTGAAATGTTCAAAGATGGTACTTCTATCAGTCTTGTGGTGTTCATGCATTAACAGTTGAAGGGTCAACCATCTACATGCTTGCTGATAAGGATTATCCAGTACTTAACTTTCATACAGCTATTATTCATCAGATGTTGAAGCCTAAAATGTTACACTTACAATATAAGTTTAATGTACAAACTTATAAATTGATAACTATGTATGAGAAGATTCTTAAAGAAAGTGGTGAAGTCAAGAAGTAAGTGTTTGGAAGCGTCCTCCTGGTGTTTATTCAAGATTTGAAGAAACTTAATAATTTAGAGGTAAATATTGAGTTTAGGGGAGGATTGTTGGGTTTCAGGATTCTACTTCTAAAGAATTTCTATAAGTGTCAAACTGCTACTGAACCTGGACTCTGCTGCTAGTGTAAACAAACTACTGCTAGCTGACTCTGCTCCTCAAAGTGATAAAGAATCTACTGTTAGTGTAATTGTAATCTACTGCTTAGTGGATATGTATTAGAGTCGGTTAGATATATATGGAAAAGATATTATCTTGTGTAGAAAGTTATTGTAAACCTAATAGGACTCCTTGGCCTATAAAAGGAATTGCCTAGGGTTAGAATAGATATCTATCATTGTTAAGTCGATTCACTTCAAAGTTGTAAACCCTAGCATTGTTGAGTGCTCGTATATTAATAATATATTGAAGTGTTGAAAGTGTTTAAGCTGTTCTTTTTAAGTTAAACTTTAATATTCCGCGTTATTCCTTAAGTTATAATTCAAGTCAACTTCTATAAGATCTTCACTTCAAGGTTGTAAACCCTAGCATTGTTGAGTGCTCGTATATTAATAATATATTGAAGTGTTGAAAGTGTTTAAACTGTTCTTTTTAAGTTAAACTTTAATATTCCGCGTTATTCCTTAAGTTATAATTCAAGTCAACTTCTATAAGATCGTTTGCTCAACTGGGATCAACAGTTATACCTTAACTCAGCGCCACATCAGCTTTAACTTTTCAACCTTAACTAAAAAAAGTACCCCTTATCATAACTCAACAATTTACAAATTCAACCCCTAAACTAAAACTAATACTTTATTTAATAAATAACATAACATTAAAACTAGAGGTGACAATTTAACACTCATGGGTAAAAGTTGGGTCAAGTTGGGTAAATATTTTCAATGGGATGGGTTTAGTTGGGTAATGTTAAATAATTTAGATAGGTCAAGATGGGTTTAGTGATTTTAATTAATAAATATTGATGGGTCTAGTTGGGTCAAATAATACAACCACATGGGTCAAAGTTGGGTATTTACTAAAATTCTAAAAAATACTCCTAGTTTTCGTCCTTTTTTACGTTTTCGTTTATTTTTTATGCTTTCGTTAGTTTTTTACATTTTCGACCCTTTTTATGTTTTCGTCAGTTTTTTTTACATTTTCGATCGTTTTTTTTTTACGTTTACTTCAGTTTGTTGCGTTTTGTTAGTTTTTTATGTTTTCGACCTTACTTTAAGTTTGTGTCTGATTTTTTACGTTTTAGTCAGTTTCTTTATGGTTTTGTCAGTTTTTTCACAGTTTCGACCGTTTTTTGCGTCTTCGTCAGCCTTTTTACGTTTTTGACATTTTTTACGTTTTCGTCCGTTTTTTTACGTTTTCAAACGTCTTTTACATTTTCGCTAGTTTTTTTACGTTTTCGACATATTTTTACGTTTCTGACACTGTTTTTATGTTTTCGTCCGTTTTTTAATGTTTTCTTCAGTTTTTTACGCTTTCGACAATTTTTTACGTTTTCGTCGGGTTTTTAACATTTTTGTCTATTTTTTACGTAAAAAACGGACGAAAATGTAAAAAACCTGTCAAAACGTAAAAAAAAACAGACGAAAACGTATAAAACGGAAAAAAAACGTAAAAAAATGAAAAAAACGTAAAAAACACAGACGAAAAAGTAAAAAAAATGGACGAAAACGTAAAAAAACCTAACGAAAACGTAAAAATATAGACGAAAACGTAAAAGACGGATGAAAACGTAAAAAAAGGACAAAAAAGTAAAAATAAATAAATAAAAAATAAATAAAAAAAGGACGAAAACATAAAAAAATGAAGAAAACATAAAAACGGATGAAAATGTAAAAAAAAATGGACGAAAACGTAAAAAAAACGGATGAAAATGTAAAAAAAAATGGACGACAACGTAAAAAACCTGACGAAAACGTAAAAAAATAGACGAACATGTAAAAAAGTAGATGAAAACGTAAAAAACCTGTCGTAATATAAAAAAAATAGACAAAAACGTAAAAAAATAGACGAAACGTAAAAAAACGGACGAAAACGGAAAAAAATTACGAAAACGTAAAAAAACAAACGAAAACGAAAAAACCGACGAAAACGCAAAAAACTTGAGGAAAACGTAAAAAACAGACGAATACGAACGGACAAAAACGTTAAAAAATGGACGAAAGCAAACGAAAACCGAATAATTAATGATGAATAAAGGGACAAAGATGAAATACTGAAAAAACCCGACCCAACCCAAGACCCGTTTAACCAAACTCATCTAGACCCATCCTTCCAAGTGACCCATCTATACCCATACCAATCTAGACCCATACCCATCTAAGACCCAAGACCCAACCCAAGATGCCACCTCTAATTAAAAATTAGACGTTACGAATTTAAAAAAATAAAATAAAAGAAGTTAAAAAAAAGAAACATACGAAATTTAAAAATATACAAATTACAAATACTTATTCATCGTCTTCGGAATCTTGTTGTTGTTGTTGTTGTTGTTGAAGATGTTTTTGCCAAAGATGCTCTATTATGTCTAGTTGGAGTCGAGTATGCGTTTCTCTGTCGCGTATTTCTTTTACCTTTCGACATTGGACACACATCTGTCGACCCACCTTTCTTGCCTCATACGTGGTGACGGATCCACCTACATTTCGCCATAATCATGTAGTGCAAAATTTTGAAATTTTAAAATCATGTTATGCAAAATAATGCACGAATACATGATTCTACGTATCCTGGTAACTTCCATTTGACGTGCCGGTTGTTTTATTATACCCCAACGTCTCTGGAGCTAGGGGTGTCATATGGGTCGACCCGACCCGAACCTGATAAGGCCTTATAGGGTCGGGTTGATTCGGGTCCAATATACCTTATCGGGTTTATCGGGTCAACCCGATAGCCTTATAGGGTGGGGTTAGGGTCTTAGCTATCGGGTTAACCTGATAAACCTTATAAGACCCATTAAAACTCTTGCCAGCTTTTCTATTTGAACTTGGTGCATAGGTCTCTTTGTCTACACAGGAAGTGTTGTACAAAGAAATATGCTAATTATTCTTTAAGACACCAAACTTCATGTTGAGTCTTGCAGAATTAGCTTTGAGAATCGAGAAGATGATTAAATGGAAGTAAAAGTAAATTGAAGTTCTGGGACCAAAAAATAAACAGCAAGTCATGAAATAAGGTCTTGCATAATTATAAGAACACACTTGTTATTCTTATATCCCCCTAATCTCTTGATATGTAAAGTTTTAAGAATGAATCTCACATACAGAAACAATACAATTAGCATTAGCACCTACATCTCATTAACTATGTTATGAACAACATTTAACAAAACAGTAACTACACCAAGTTTCCCATCTCGTTGAAAATAATATCAATCCTTGCTCTATTTTTTATGCCTTAACTTGAGAACTTATTATGTTTATTTAATTTTGGTATTTGGCAACATGCAAATCACACTTCAGTTATCATTTATATACAACATTTTAAGCTTGATTAACTATCTAACCCGATAAGCCCAACCCGATAACCCGACAACCCGATAGACCCAAACCCGATAACCTGATTCTTTATACGGTCGGGTTGCAGGTTAATTTTTATTTTTTAAAAAGCCGATAGACCCGACCCGATAAGCCTCTAACCTGACCCGATTTGACACCCTACTTGGAGCACACCAAAAGCACGTTCGACATCCTTTCGTGTACTTTCTTGTTTCCTTTTAAAATAACCATGTTTATCTACAGTTGTTGCCGAGAATGATTTGACGAAAGTTGCCCACTGTGGGTAAATTCTGTCAGCTAAGTAATATCCCTTTTCATACATAGTTCCATTTACCATATATGGTGCTACAGGGGCGACGTCATCAAGAATGTCGTCGAATAACAGAGAGTTATCTAAAACTTTAATATCGTTATTCGCCCCCGCCACCCCAAAAAAATGCATGCCAAATCCATAAATCTTGCGAAGCAACAACTTCAAGCATTATTGTTGGGTATTTTTTTATCACATATACCATATTGTCCTTGCCAACCCACCAGACGATAGATCGGGTTACGGGACAAGTGAGGTTGAGCTGCTGCTTGTTCCAACTGTTGCTGATATTCGTACGCGGCCATCATAAACTCTAAGTCAGTTTTGTCATCTACATCTGACGAGTACTTAGGTTATTCGTCATTTTGATTCGGATCCATTGTGAATGAACAAGTTTTTTTTTTTTTTTTTTTTTTTTTATTGTTTTTTAATTTTTTATATTTTTTAGAGAGGAAGTATATAAATTTGAGTTTGAGTTGTAGAAGTTTGAAAAAAATATGTGTGTTAATCGGTAATTTTATAATGGTGAAAAAAAATGTTTTTTTTTTCTTTTTTTTTTCATCTGCACGTTTTTAAACGTTAATGGGGGCAATGCATAATTTTTTCTTTTTGATAATCAAATGGATAACTAGCCGTTATAGGGAGCGAAATGATTATTTTATTTATGTTTGATGCATTAACGTAGTGTTAAGCTGCTAACGTGGTCCATAACATGATGCCTTAACTTGATGGGGGCGGTATGGTAACATGCCCTTTAACGTGTTTGAGTTATTATACCGTATGCTCTAAAAGAACTATAACAGAAAATTTAATAGAGAGCCCCTTACCACCATATATTCGAGTGGCACAAGTGTGTTTTGGACATTATACGATATAGTAACAATGTGCATGTGATTTTATATCCCTAGCATTTAAATATAAAAGATGCGTTATATTTTTCTTATCTTTCTATTGCAGTGAATGAAAATATAATCATTATTTTTCTTTAATATAAAAGTATAAGGCTAGTTGTAATAAGAGGAAGAATACGCGTCCTTTACACGCTCTATCACTATTATCATCACCTCAAACGACGCGTCCTTCATGCATAAAAAATGGAAAGGTTGCTCTAATGACCAACCGTCTTGTGAAGGTGTAGTTGTGGTGGTGTGTGTGTGTAATTTTGGTTTTTGTGAGTTATATTTGTGTATAAATTGAGTATATTTGAGTTGTAATGTTTGTTATGTTATTACATTATATTGGTTGAATATTTGGAATTGGTAGAAGGCTCCACCTACATTTCACCCTTCTTTTGATGATATCTTAACAGGAGTGTCAATTTTTTCTCTCGATAAGAGGAAGTTTAAAGTCTTTCATTCTGTTTGTATGACTTTCATTTGGTATGTTTGGGCATGGAGGAACAGACTCATTGATACGTAGGGACTGCACCAGGTTTTACCTCTCGAGGGATCTCAAGAAGCTTACAACCACCACCAGGAAGTGTATCTGATCGTTGTAGTATAGTATAGTGACAAGTACCGGGGGATTGATCATTCAACTCAGGAATAGTGTCACTAGGATTAGAAAGTCTACTAAACTAGGTATAGAGGTGAGGGATGATTCTTTTTGTATTTTTATATTTTTATGAAAGCAATTAAAATCTCGGGGTTTGAAGGAGTGGGCGAAATTAATTGCTAGCCAACTAACCCAAATAACTACAAATGCAATCAAAATAAAATAAAAGAAATGAAAAAGAAACTATTATACTAATGTGGTGTAACAATAATGAGGAAAGTTGTGTTTACTTAGGTTTCATTACTTCCTAGATATCTTTTACAGGTTGATAGCTTGTTACAAATGCATGGATGATGGGTCATATTCCTTAATACTAGTCGTAGGGCCGTGTACAATATTCCCTAACTCTATAGGATCCTACTTCACTCCTATGTCGAGCCGTTAGAAGCTCCTAACATGGGATCATTAGAATTCTCCTATGTAAATACAACCAAAAATCGTTGTACACCTCCGATCATGTTTCTTTAGACGTTCAAGCAAGTTACCAATGGAAGTATGCCAGTTTTCTTAAGCCTGACATCGAATAGAATCATCCGTAACAATTATAAACAAACAATCAACCCATAATTAACATCTAGGTTTCACTACATCTAAGCAAACACAAAGGAAATCTAGCCAAGCATGTTAAATAGAAGACAAGCGTAAGATATAATCAAACAACACATAGACATATTGATTGATTTAAAAGACTACTTATCTCCAATTGAACATGAAAGTTTCAAAGGGTTGAAACCCTTGAAAAAGCTGGAAAATTCGACCTAGGCTTTTTCCCTCAAAGTTGCAATACTAATGAATGAAATTTAGAAAACTATATATAGATTACAACTTCTGACAGCGTCATGTATAGGATCGTGATGTCGTCAACTCGCCGCCTTAATAGAAATCGTATTTCCTAGATCTGATTTTGAAGTCGTCATGTATAAAAATCTTCTGGGCCATCATGTACAAATGGACCCTGACGGCCTTGGTGACGCCGTCAGGTCCTATGCTTGAAAACACTCAGGACCGTCACGTGTATTTTCCACATCCACCTCTTTTGTAACTCTTGACGCCGTCATGTGGAGAGACTTGACGCCGTCAGGTACTGTTCACAGCAAGGAAAATTGAGACTTTGCCGTTTTCTTCACTTTTATGCTCCAAAAACCTCCAAAATGCTTCCCTTTTCAGATTTCTCTCCAAAAGTACCTAAAATGACAAAAGGAACGATTTAGGGCAATATTTAATCAAATAATCATTAATCCGGGCTTAAATGACCCCTTAAAAGTGGTTCACTTTTCGCCTCATCAAATACCATTACACTTGAGATTTGCTTGTCCTCAAGCAAATGCACTTTTATTCTAATCAAAATACAAGTTAGGGGTCATTTAACACTAATATAAAAGTAATTACAACAAATAATCATTTCACTAAAAACCAAAGACAAGCACGGAGGTCATACACTAGCACCTCACAAATAGTGTTTAGATACTCACATCTCTCGGGTGTAATAAAGTATATATCACAATATGGAAATGGAAAACATCTCTCACTACCTGTCATAGCAAAATAGATTACCATAGGCTTGGGAAAGGATCAAACCTCCACCACTTGGCGTAAGCACCTAGGATAAACTATCAAAGAGGTCTTTTAAAGGGTTATAACGTTAGGTGTAGGGATATGGAATACACGGTTTTGTTGGATAAAGGCAATATTTACTGGTGGCGAGTTAATCATCTTGGTTAATTACATGTACAATATGGCGTTGCTAAGCCACTACTAGACTCGACTTAAGCTAATAAATCAAAAATAACAAAAACTTAAAACAAACATAAAATGAAACGGGATGGTAGTCCGTATTTTTTTCTCTTTTCTTTTTCTATTTTTCTTTTCTTTTTCTTGATTTTTTCGATTTTTTTTTTTTTTTTTTTTTTTTTTTTTTTTTTTTTTGTGCATACACTCTTACCCTACCATCCAAATAATAAATCATAGGGAATGTACATTCCCCTTACACTTGAATTCTTACATACTTTACAATAAACTAATCTAATGACTCGAATCAAGATAATCAAAACACTTGGAGTACTTTTTAAGATTAATGCACATATGAGGGTAATATATGATGTTCTTCCCCATTACTCTATAACACAAGTACTTTACCCATGAGTCCCAATCGTCCCAAAACAATATGTACAAGATATGACTCAACTTAGCAACAATGTAATCAATTAGATAATTAACTAAGGGTTTAAACATATAAAAATATTGCACTAAAGATGAGTGCATACACGGAAGGCTAAGGCGATTTGGTTGCACATTTATGTGGGTTGTAACAAATTCTTCCTTTAAGTAAGATGCTTAAAGTTAGAAACGAAAAGATAGGCTCGGAGGGGTGTACTAGGGGTTTCTTGTACTAAAAATGAGTACAACGCTAAGGTGTGGGAAAAATTAATTGACTTTACTAGCCAAGTAATATGACTTAAATGGTCAAGTAATTATGATACGGGTTTAAACACAAGGGTGATCCTAATGCCTCTTATCATGTAGTAAATTCTAGTACACGAATGTAATCTCACTAGCGGTCTCGGCCTGCATCACTAACGGAAGTTCTAGAATCTAAATGCTACCAGTACACTCATAAGCAATAATAATGAATGTTTTTCCTATCAAATCTAAAGGCGAACCTCACATATTTGGGTGGAAAATTTTTCTGAATGGTACGGTTTTGTGCTAGTCATACAACTCCTATCCATGAGACGCTTGCTAAGGCTAAAGTTTCACTCCTAAATGTTGTAAAAAATTTTAAATTTGGCTCTAAAATTACACTAACAAGTATTTCTCTTAGCTTTATTACACACCTACTATCAAACAAACAAACTCAAGTGCAATTGTATCCTATAAGGTATCATCATTTACCCTCCCCTTACACTTAGGATGAACATTGTCCCCAATGTTCAATTAAAGGATGTAAAAGTAAAACAGGTAAAAGAATGAAAACAAATACTCCCCTGATTCGTTCGGTGTGGATAGTGTGTCAACAAGGTTAGATCTTCCTCCAAGAAAATGAACATTTAAAGCTTGCCTTCCAGAAAATAAATCATCTTCTTGTCACATATAACCTGTTAAACCTGAGAAAACAAACAAGGCAACCTCGCGTAAAATCAGCGGCAATCTATATATACTAACAAGTCCTAGAAAGCAATGTAAGATATAATGCTTGTGGAATGAATGTTTGCAGATTTCCTGGAGTTTATAAAACTAAAGAATTAAAAAAAAAAAAAAAAAAAAAAAAAAAAACTTTAAGACTCCGTTAGAAGAACAAAACTCACAAAATTTCCAGAATTTTACACACGACGCCGTCAGGTATTAACTCCTGATGCCGTCAGAAGTGACCTGCGGAAATCTTTACGTTAAGTTTCCAGAAAATTTCTGGAAAAACTTATGTCCTACTTTCAGGAAAATCCTGCAAAATATCATTATGACTCGATACAAGCATTTGACTCTAACAAATACTAATACACATGTTCATTTAATATTGTGAAGGATCATGATCAATTTTCATTCTTAGAAACAAATTTGGGGTTTCCCCTTACACTTAGCTTTGGCAAAATACCTTTATATGAAGTTAAAACGAAGTTAAACAACAAAATAAAGCATTTTCACAATTTAGTTGAAACATGATCTACCAATAATAAAAATAAAGCATGCATACGGAAACAAATAACAATCAAACAAATAAAAATCACACAAAACATGGGTTGCCTCCCAAGAAGCGCTTGTTTTAGTTCGAGTCACGAGCCTGACTCTACCCTTATTTAACGGAAATAAGGGAGGTTTTCCCTACACTTAAGATTAATTACGGGTGGAAGTAGCGATACATACCTTCTCGGTGGAAGTATGCCTCGTGAGGAAAGAGTGGTAGATGAATTATATGCTCAAAGCAGTGTGCTCCTATCATCATAACCTTACCTAATTCAATTGGGTGGGTGGATTAAGATTTTTTCCAAGAAAGGGATCATTTTCTATCAATTTCAAGAGACTTCTAGTTGGGAATCCATCTTGACCTAATAAACCCGGTTTAAACCCATAATGTTTCTTGTGATCAATCATAAATGGGTGATGTAAGCATGTAAGGTCATTTTCCACTCCTATATTGGCTTCTTCTCTACAAGGCTTAGAGTCCATTACCTTTGTCCTAAGACTACCCGGACTATATGGTTTGATGGGTGGATCAAAACCTATTTCAATTCCTAAATTTTCATCCAAGGATGGAAGATTAGGTAATGGTTTTGGTTGAGGCTCCGGTTCATCAAAACTAGGAACTTCCCTAGAACTAAGAGTAAGGTTATTATTATAAGTATTCAAACCTATATCCTCTAGTTGTGTTTGGTTCAAAGGTTCTACCTATATTGGGGTTCCTATAGTCTCTTCTACTTCTTCCGGGTAAGTCAAGGGAGGTTTGTACGCATCAAATGATGGTAGGACTTGTGGGGTACTTGGTGGGCTTAGATTTTCTAATCTATCCCCCATCTTATCAAGATTACCAATGTGCTCAGCTTGTATTATGGTGAAATCAAACCACTCTGTGCACATAGGTATCTCATCTAAATTATCCCCAAACAAACTTCTTGCTTTTTCCCTCAAACTTGCTATCAATTGATCCGTAACAACATTTGTTGGATTGTCCATTTTTTTGGCAAGTATGGCACAATTCTCTATGGTTTTCCATGCTTCATCAGCACTTAATCCCCAAAGGTCCCCATCTGCGGTATGGTCAATGTCCATTTTGGTATAGTGGTCGACACGATAATAAAATATTTCAATTTGGGACCACAGATCAAAATTATGATGAGGGAATTTTTGGAGTAAATATTTAAAACGTGCCCATGCATCATAGATAGGTTCATATTCATGTTGTTTAAACATCAAGATATCATTTGGAGTGGGTGAATTTTGTGGTCGGTAGTATGGTGGATTCACGTTCTCCATAATGGCAAACAAAATAGTCAATGAACTTAATTTACTAACAAAGGCACGAAGAAAAAGATAGACTAAAGAAAACCTAAAAAAATCTTACTAGAAAGGAATCTAGCATGTAGACCTAATAAAAAGAAATTCTAACCTAGACAATAACTATTTCCCCGACAAAGGCGCCAAAAACTTGATATGTAGGGATCGCACCAGGTTTTACCTCTCGAGGGATCTCGAAAAGCTTACAACCCCCACCAGGCAGTGTACCTGATCGTTGTAGTATAGTATAGTGACAAGTACCGGGGGATTGATCGTTCAACTCAGGAATAGTGTCGCTACGATTAGAAAGTCTACTAAACTAGGTCAAGAGTTGAGGGATGATTCTTTTTGTATTTTTATATTTTTATGAAAGCAATTAAAATCTCGGGTTTTGAAGGAGTGGTCGGAATTAGTTGCTAGCCAACTAACCCAAATAACTACAAATGCAAACAAAATAAAATAAAATAAAATAAATGAAAATGAAACTATTATACTAATGTGGTGTAACAATAATGAGGAAAGTTATGTTTACTTAGGTTTCATTACTACCTATATATCTTTTATAGGTTAATAGCTTGTTACAATTGCATGGATGACGGGTCATATTCCTTAATACCAGTCGTAGGGCCGTGTACAATATTCCCTAACTCTATAGGATCCTACTTCACTCCTATGTCGAGCCATTAGAAGCTAGTAACATGGGATAATTAGAATTCTCCTACACATTAGATACAACTAAAAATCGTAGTACACCTCCGATCATGTTTCTTAAGACGTTCAAGCAAGTTACCAATGGAAGTCTGCCAGTTTTCTTAAGCCTAACATCGAATACAATCATCCGTAACAATTATAAACAAACAATCAACCCATAATTAACATCTAGGTTTCACTACATCTAAGCAAACACAAATGAAATCTAGCCAAGCATGTTAAATAGAAGACAAGCGTAAGATATAATCAAACAACACATAGACATATTGATTGATTTGAAAGAGTACTTATCTCCAATTGAACATAAAAGATTCAAAGGGTTGAAACCCTTGAAAAAGCTGGAAAATTCGACCTAGCGTTTTTCCCTCAAAGTTGCACCACTAATGAATGAAATTTAGAAAACTATATATAGATTACAACTTGTGACGGCGTCATGTATTGGATCGTGACGCCTCAACTCGCCACCTTAATAGAAATCGTATTGCCTAGATCTGATTTTGACGCCGTCATGTATAAAAATCTTCTGGGCCGTCATGTACAAATGGACCCTGACGGCCTTGGTGATGCCATCAGGTCCTATGCTTAAAAACACTCTGGACCGTTACGTGTATTTTCCACATCCACCTCTTTTGTAACTCTTGAAGCCGTCATGTGGAGAGACTTGACGCCGTCAGGTACTGTTCCCAACAAGGAAAATTGAGATTTTGCCATTTTCTTCACTTTTATGCTCCAAAAACGTCCAAAATGCTTCCTTTTCTAGATTTCTCTCCAAAAGTACCTAAAATGACAAAAGGAACGATTTAGGGCAATATTTGATCAAATAATCACGAATCCGGTTTTAAATGACCCCTTAAAAGTGGTTCACTTTTCGCTTCATCACTCATTCATGCAACTTCTACTAAAGAGGCCATCTTTGCCCGTCATAATGATATATTCAGCGACAATATGTTTTACGGATCTCTAATCTTGCTCCACGCAAACTGTCCTTGTAGAATTCATGGATTCAATGCCCAGACGCAGTTATTATTATTATTATTATTATTATTATTATTGTTATTATTATTATTATTATTATTATTATTATTATTATTATTATTATTATTATTATTATTATTATTATTATTATTATTATTATTATTATTATTATTATATCTATGTTCCTTATATACAGATGATCAAAATTGGGCTCGTGCTTTTAGCCCTTTGGATGTTGTTTCATTTGCATGGTGGCCTAATATCAGTGCTTTATATATATATATATATATATATATATATATATATATATATATATATATATATATATATATATATATATATATATATATACTAGCTTTCGAAGCCCGCCCGATGGGCGGGCATGACTTATAAAGTTCCTTCTTTGGAATTATGAGCGAGCATGACTTATAAATATTTTTGGCATATTTTTCTATAACGAAAGAAGGGTGGTAAATGACTTATATATAAATATCGTTGCGGCGGGTTTTTTGCCTCATTATCATACATAAAGAAAACTTAATCAGTGTTGATAAAGTGTTGACAAATTTTTCACACCTGATATAATACCCGTGCATGCATAGGGTTTTTTCTAAATTTCTTAATGATATACTTTTATCTATTAAGTAAATCACTTCAATTATTTCCTTTGATGCATAGAATTGTAATAAGAAACTTTCTTTAAAACAATTAACCAATTTCTGCTATCCCAAGTTATGTACTTATATGTTTCACCCATCACATTTAAGTCATATACAAATTGAGTCGAGTATGTGGAAATAAAAGTTATAAATGATCCAAAAGAACATAGTATACATGTATAAAACAAATAACAAAACATACTATTAGTAAAAAATGAAGTAAACATGAGTTTCCATACAACATGTATGTTCCAATACAGTCTCAAAGATGACTTTTTTATTCTCGAAAACTGAACTCCACCAAGTGACTTTTTACAAAACATTATTATACAGTTTAAAACTTGCCTTCTTACATTAGATTTGGTGATAGGTGGTGATTTACAGTAAACTATCACTGATGCGTGGGAATCGCAACAGGCTTTACCTCTCGAGGGATCTCGAGAAGCTTACAACCCCCACCAGGCAGTGTACCTGATCGTTGTAGTATAGTATAGTGACAAGTACCGGGGGATTGATCGTTCAGCTTAGGAATAGTGTCGCTAGGATTAGAAAGCCTAAATACTAGTTCTAAAGGTGAGGGATGATTATTTTTGTGTTTTTATATTTTTTTAGAAAGCAATTAAAATTCTCGAGTTTGAAGGATTTGGGCGGAATTAGTTGCTAATCAACTAACCCAATACTAAAGATGCAATCAAAATAAAGTACTAAAAATGAAAATAAACTAAATTATACTAAAGTTGTGAGCAGTAAGTGGAGAAAATGTGTTTACTTAGATTTCATACTCCCTAGACATCTTTTACACGTTAATTACTTGTTATAAATGCATGGATGACGGATCGTATTCCTTAATACCATTCATGGGGTGGCACACTTAACTCCCCAATTCTATGAGCTCTTATCTCCTCCTACACCATGCCCAGCACAACTATAGGGATTGTAAACAGTGGCTCATGCATTAAATACAACCAATAAAGACCTAGTGCGCGTCGGTTCATGTTTCTTAAGACGTTCAAGCATGTTACCAATTGGAGATCTGCCAGTTTTCTTAAGCCTAACATATAAATCATTTATCCAAAACAAGTATAAACAAGTAATCCACACATAATTAACATCTAGGTTTCATTAGATCTAAGCAAACACAAGATAGATCTAGCCTAGCATGATGGAATTAAGACAACAACCAGATATAGACAACCAACACATAGACATATTGATTGAATTAAAAGAACACTTATCTTAATTACACATGAAAGGTATCAAGGGCTTGAAACCCTTGAAAAACCTGTAAAATTCGCACCAAAATCGTACTTAGGGTTTCTCCAAAACTTCTCTCTTTAAATGTGAAAAATTAGAAAACTATATATAGGAAAAGAGGTCTGACGGCGTCAAGACAAAGCTTGTGACGCCGTCACCTCGCCGCCAAAACTATTCTCGGACTGCCTTGATCTACATTTGACGTCGTCAAGACTTAATCATTTCCAGGCCGTCATGCAATTTTGCTCTTGACGCCCTACCTTCATGACGCCGTCAAATCTCCTCTGGACCGTCATGGAATTTTGCTCTTGACGCCGTCAGGGAGTTACTCTTGACGCCGTCACCTACTGTTCCCAGCATGGAAAATTAAGACTTTGGCGTTTTCTTCACTTTTATGCTCCAAAAACGTCCGAATTGCTTCCTTTTCCAGATTTCACTCCCAAAGTACCTAAAATCACAAAAGGAATGATTTAGGGCAATATTTGATCAAATAAATTCGAATTCGGGCTTAAATGACCCCCTAAAAACGGATCATTTTTCGCCTCATCATATACCCTTACACTTGAGATTTGCTTGTCCTCAAGCAAATGCGCTTTTATTCTACTCAAAATACAAGTTAGGGGTCATTTAACACTAATATAAAAGTAATTACAACAAATAATCGTTCCACTAAAGACCAATAGACAAGCACGGAGGTCATACACAAGCACCTCACAAATAGTGTTTAGATACTCACATCTCTCGGGTGTAATAAAGTGTAAATTACAATATGGAAATGGAAAATATCTCTCACTACCTGTCATAGCAAAATAGATTACCATAGGCTTGGGAAAACTATCAAAGAAGTCTTTTAAAGGGTTGTAACGTTAGGTATAGGGATACGAAATACACGGTTTTGTTGGATAAAGGAAGTTTTACTGGTGGCGAGTTAACAATCTTGGTTAATTACATGTATAATATGGCGTTGCTAAGCCAAGACTAGACCCGACTTAAGCTAATAAATGAAAAATAACAAAAACATAAAATGAACATAGAATAAAAAGGGATGGTAGTCCGTATGTTCTTTTTTCTCTTTTTCCTTTTTCTATTTTTTTTTTCTTTTTCTTGATGTTTTTGATTTTTTTTTTTTTTTTTTTGCATACACTCTTACCCTACCATCCAAAATAATACATCATAGGGAATGAACATTCCCCTTACACTTGAATCTTTACATACTTTACATTAAACTAATCTAATGACTCGAATTAAGAAAATTAAAACACTTGGAGCACTTTTAAGATTAACGTACATATGGGGGTAATAAGTGATGTTCTTTCATATTACTCCATAAAATAAGTACTTTACCCATGAGTCCCAATCGTCCCAAAACAATATGTACAAGCATATGACTCGACTTAGCAACCATGTAATCAATTAGAAAGTTAACTTAGGGTTTAACAAATAACAATAATGCACTAAAAATGAGCGCATACATGGAAGGCTAAGGCGATTTGGATGTACATTTAAGTGGGGTGTAACAAATTTTTCCTTTAAGTAAAATGCTTAAAGTTAGAAACAAAAAGATAGGCTCGGAGGGGTGTACTAGGGGTATCGTGTACTAAAAATGAGTACAACGCTAAGGGTGTGGGAAAAATTAGTTGACTTAACTAGCCAAGTAATATGACTTAAATGGTCAAGTACTTATAATACGGGTTTAAAACAAGGGTAATCCTAATGCCTCTTATCATGTAGTAAATCCTACTACACGAATGTAGTCTCACTAGCGGTCTCGGGATGCATCACTAACGCAAGTTCTAGAATCTAAATGCTACCGGTACACTCATAAGCACTAATAATAAATGCTTTTCCTATCAAATCTAAAGGCGAACCTCACATATTTAGGTGGAAAATTTTTCTGAATATACGGTTATGTGCTAGTCATACAATCTCCTATCCATGAGACGCTTGCTATGGCTGAAGTTTCACTCCTAAATGTTGTAAAAAAATTTAAATTTGGCGCTAAAATTGCACTAATAAGTATTTCTCATAGTTTTATTACACATCTACCATTAAACAAAACAAACTCAAGCGAAAGTGCATATGTAAGGTATCATCTTTTTACCCTCCCCTTACACTTAAGATGAACGTTGTCCCCAATGTTCAAGTAAACAATGTAAAAGTGAAATAAGTAAAAAGAATGAAATCAAATACTCCCCTGATTCGCTCGGTATGGATAATAAGGTGGCCAGGTTAAATCTTCATCCAAGAAAATGAACAATCAAAGCTTCCCTTCTAGAATATAAATCATCTTCTTGTCATACATAACCTGTAAAACCTGATAAAATAGACAAGACAACCTCACGTAAAATCGACGGCATCCTATATAAGTTACTAAATCCTAGAAAACAAGATAAGATATAATGCTTTTGGAATGAAGTTTGCAGATCTCCTGAAGATTATAAAACTTAATAATTCACAAAAACCATAAGACTCCGTTAGAAAAATAAAACCAGTAAAATTTCTAGATTTTACACTTGACGCCGTCAAGAGTAAACTCTTGACGCCGTCAAAAGTGACCTGCAGAAATTCTTATGTTAAGTTTCCGGAAAATTTCTGGAAAAACTTGGTCCTACTTCCTGGAAAATCCTGCAAAACTTCATTATGACTCAATACAAGCATTTGACTCTAACAAATACGAATATACATGTTCATTTAATATTGTGGAGAATCATGATCGGTTTGTTTCTTAAAAACATATTTTGGGTTTCCCCTTACACTTATCTTTTGCAAAAATACCTTTAGGTGGAGTTAAGACTAGGCCAAAACAACAAAGTAAAGTATTTCCACTATTTAGTTTAGAAACATGATCTACAACCAATAAAAATTAAGCATGCATACGGAAGCAAATAACAAACAAACAAATAAAATCACACAAAACATGGGTTGCCTCCCAAGAAGCGCTTTTCTTTATTTACGAGTCTTGTAGCTAGACTCAAGGTCATAGGTTACTACGTGACCTCATCATTGGTTCCACTCTCTAGGTCGTCTTCTAAACTAGTATCGCTTTCATAGTGTAAGTACTTCGGGTCTTCGAACTCGAAGATATCTTTTCGATAATTAGAACCAAGCTTACTAACATCCTTAAAGAATCCACATGATAAATCGGAAGTGTCATTACACCCTCTCCGAACATCTTCATCGCACAGAATAAGTTGGGAACTTATCTTATCAAGCCCGTCACAATCGATTTCCTCAAGGTCTCTTCTCTTGTATGGCGTTTGGTATGAAACCCTCCTAATCCCATCAGCGAAGGTCATAATACCGTTTCGATCATCAATTATCAGATTAGTGATCTCGCAAAATGGTGCTCCAAAAACAATTTGTGATAATCTAGGGTCGACATAGTCTTCGATGTTGTCCACGATCGTAAATTCCATAGTAAATGCCATATTTCCTACAAACACCTGGATTTCATGATCCTTACCAACCACTTTCTCTCCCTTGTAAATCATTCCCCATCTGCAGATATTGTTATAATGGAATAAGGACATAAAATTCTTCGGCAGGAATACGTTAATGTAGACGTTATCGAAGTACTTATGACCAATCATGCAGGGGATTTTGAGATTATTCGGATTACGCCGTCTTATCTTCTCCGACTCCCCATCCTTCGACCCATATATATTCCCCTCAAGGGAAGGACGATACTCGTACACCTCCTCATTACCCTTACGAAAGATTGTCTTCTTAACACCATTGGTGAATAATGCACTACCATCTTTCTCATCAAGGATCACTCCTGATTCATTGATAAATGGTTTTCGAAGAACAAGGTTGGTTAATGTTTGATTGGTGAAAGGGTTCACGTCATCGACCACGGTGAGGTCAGTATTGTAAACAAGCTCTCCAATCCTGATTGACAAATTTTTCATCACTCTCTCGCACGCAATGTGTCCTGGGAAGGCTTCGTGGAATAGGGAAAGGGGAATTATGTTGACTGGGAAGCTAGGATCTATTTGACTATCGGTTAAGAGCTTTTCCTTAATGGTGCAGGAGATCTTGAAAACTTTAGGATTACTTTCCTTAGTCCTATCGTTATTCCCACTAGTAATATCCTCCATTTTTCTCTTGGGTTTTTCTATAATAGACTTACCCAAATTGGTTGGATTTCTCTCATGCTCTTCCGATCTCTTTTCCCTTCATTCGATTTGCCAGAGTCTTGCGCGGTGTATTGCTCGGATGAGTTGGTAGGTTTTCTGGCCAAATCATGGTCTACCCTTAAGGTCTCATCTTTAGCTGTCTGACTGAATTTGTCGGTTTGCTGTTGGGTTGGGTTGGGTGTAGAAGCAGATATCGTGGTGATGGTGTTTACGAAATGGATTGGTCCTAAGGGGTTGACAGGTTCTTTTCCTTTGGGGGATAGATGTTTGAATAACTTGCTAGGACTTTTTATTTTCACAGGTGAGGTTGGAGGACTCATGACGGCAACAGATCTAACCTCATCAACGTGAACGGGCTTATTAACAACATGCTCTTTGATAGCAGTTAACAGATTACTAATCTTGTTGTTCACATCAGCCTGCTGTTGTCTAAATTTAGCCTCGAGCGTAGAGAGCTGTAACTCTTGGGATAGAATGAATTTTTTTAGGGCATCTTCACAGCTTTGCCTGGGAATGCCTTGTGACGGTAAATGCTCAGACCAAGTGAGTGGTGAGGAATCATTGAAAGATACGATCCGCGTTTGGTACCCTTTGAAATTAGGTTTATCCTTTCATGCCTCATAGGCCTCGCCAGAAGTTCGAGGGCCTTGACCCACGTGTGATGACGTGAATTCGTTATAAGCACGTTTTGGAAGCTCCATACAGTTATGAGTCTCGTGAGGGCCACTACATAATTTACATGTAGAAGCGATTCTGCTTACTCGACTTAAGGATTTTGGAGCTTCGTAAGATTTCATGAGAGACTTGACTCGACCTTCAAGTTCCATGATCCTACGGTCGGGAGTGCTAGAATTGTTCGAAGGCAAAGATATTGCCTTGACCGTTTTGTTCAAGTCACGGGGATCATTCCAACTTTCGTTGTCATAGAGAGCAAGATCCTCTATGAGTTCCGATGATTGTTCCGCACTAAGATCACGTAGCTTACCACCGGCCGATTGGTCAATGGCTCGCCTCGTGGAGATGTCGATATGGTCATAAAAGATTTGGTCTTGGAGCCAAAGATCTATGCCATGATGAGGGACTTTTTGGAGTAAGTCCTTGAAACGAGTCCATGCTTTATAAAGAGATTCATTTTGACGTTGTTGGAACATCAAGATGTCATTTCTAAGCTTAGTAGTTCTCCCCGGTGGGAAAAATTGAGCAAGGAAACGAGTGGTGAGATCATCCCATGTGGTGATGGATCCCGCGGGTAAACGCTCAAGCCATTGACTAGCTTGATCCCGTAGAGAGAATTGGAATAGGCGTAATCGGGTTGTCTCTCTAGTTGCAACATCTAGGTCTATGGAATCTACGATTTTGAGGAAGTCCTTAAGATGTTGGTTTGGATCTTCGGAACAAAGTCCATGGAATGCACATCCGCTTTGCACCAACCGGATGGTGTCGGATCGCAAGGGGGTCACATTGGCTCCGGTGAGCTCAATGGTGTTTCGGTAGCCTTGATGGCTAGGTCGGGAATACTCTCCTAAGGTTCGGGGCCTAAGGGGTTCTAATGGTGGGTTTTGTTGTGGTGGGATGGCGGGTTCAAAGATGTTCCCGTTGTCCATGATGTCGGGAGGTTACGAACAAAGGCACAAAGAAATAAGATAGACTAAAGAGAACCAAAAAATAAAAATAAAATCTTATTAGAAAGGAATCTAGCAAGTAGACCTAATAAAAAAAATTCTAACCTAGACAATAACTATTCCCCAGGCTGCGGCGCCAAAAACTTGATGCGTGGGAATCGCAACAGGCTTTACCTCTCGAGGGATCTCGAGAAGCTTACAACCCCCACCAGGCAGTGTACCTGATCGTTGTAGTATAGTATAGTGACAAGTACCGGGGGATTGATCGTTCAGCTTAGGAATAGTGTCGCTAGGATTAGAAAGCCTAAATACTAGTTCTAAAGGTGAGGGATGATTATTTTTGTGTTTTTATATTTTTTTAGAAAGCAATTAAAATTCTCGGGTTTGAAGGATTTGGGCGGAATTAGTTGCTAATCAACTAACCCAATACTAAAGATGCAATCAAAATAAAATACTAAAAATGAAAATAAACTAAATTATACTAAAGTTGTGAGCAGTAAGTGGAGAAAATGTGTTTACTTAGATTTCATTACTCCCTAGACATCTTTTACACGTTAATTACTTGTTATAAATGCATGGATGACGGATCGTATTCCTTAATACCATTCATGGGGTGGCACACTTAACTCCCCAATTCTATGAGCTCTTATCTCCTCCTACACCATGCCCAACACAACTATAGGGATTGTAAACAGTGGCTCATGCATTAAATACAACCAATAAAGACCTAGTGCGCGTCGGTTCATGTTTCTTAAGACGTTCAAGCATGTTACCAATTGGAGATCTGCCAGTTTTCTTAAGCCTAACATATAAACCATTCATCCAAAACAAGTATAAACAAGTAATCAACACATAATTAACATCTAGGTTTCATTAGATCTAAGCAAACACAAGATAGATCTAGCCTAGCATGATGGAATTAAGACAAGAACAAGATATAGACAACCAACACATAGACATATTGATTGAATTAAAAGAACACTTATCTTAATTACACATGAAAGGTATCAAGGGCTTGAAACCCTTGAAAAACCTGTAAAATTCGCACCAAAATCGTACTTAGGGTTTCTCCAAAACTTCTCTCTTTAAATGTGAAAAATTAGAAAACTATTTATAGGAATAGAGGTCTGACGGCGTCAAGACAAAGCTTGTGACGCCGTCACCTCGCCGCCAAAACTATTCTCGGACTGCCTTGATCTACATTTGACGCCGTCAAGACTTAATCATTTCCAGGCCGTCATGCAATTTTGCTCTTGACGCCCTACCTTCATGACGCCGTCAAATCTCTTCTGGACCGTCATGGAATTTTGCTCTTGACGCCGTCAGGGAGTTACTCTTGACGCCGTCACCTACTGTTCCCAGCATGGAAAATTAAGACTTTGGCGTTTTCTTCACTTTTATGCTCCAAAAACGTCCGAATTGCTTCATTTTCCAGATTTCACTCCCAAAGTACCTAAAATCACAAAAGGAACGATTTAGGGCAATATTTGATCAAATAAATTCGAATTCGGGCTTAAATGACCCCCTAAAAACGGATCATTTTTCGCCTCATCAATCACACTAATAACCTTAGCCAAACACTCCTTTCTTTAAGATAGACAATACATTTAGACATATTAGCAAACACTTTTTTTAATACAGTCGCTATTTTAATCCTCTAAGTTTGGCTAAAAATCCATTTCTTTAAGAACCCGTCGTTTTGCTGTCCAGTCCCAATGCAAGTTTGTTGAGTGATTCAGTTTGTGGTGATCCCGTTGTATCAAAATATGACTTCAATTGCATGTATTTTCAAAGCCTAAAGATAGTCATAATCACACATGAACATAAAAGAAGCACGACCATCATGATCACATGTTAAAACATGAATTATACGTATCCTCATCTTCTTAACTAAATAATACTAATACACTTAAATCCTAGTAAGTCCTAAAGGTGTTTTGTGAAAATTTAGTCTTGTGACCCATTTTGACCCATTAACCAATCTGCTATTTTGACACCTTTGGTTACGGTCACAAATATTGATGATAAAGAATTTATCTTATGAATACTTAGAACAATAAACATTTACATTTATAGAACACTAAAAATTTACAAAGTTATTTGTAACATGTTATATGATTTTTACACAATTCAAATATACACGAACAGGTTCCTAATACAAACCTTGCTTATGGCTAACAATTTATTTTCTAAACACACGAAGATGAGGCAAAGTTCCAAAACGTCTACTAAAAGCTCTTTCAAGTACTCTATATATGCACATCCTCTTCTTGTCCAAGCCTCTTCTTCAGCTTATCAACCCTACATATCAAAATTCTTCGCCAAACAAAAAGCATTCAATTTAATCATCTTTCAGTTCATAGCCAATAAATGGTGTTTTTCTCATATAGAAATGTTAAAAACTCATAAATTTCATTCGTAATACAACAATATAATATATAGACCATTTATCCATATATTGATTAAGAACCTGACATACTTCAAATGAAATAGCTTTTCACTCATACTTGTTCCAATAGGAAAACTAAATCTAATAATCTGGTGGCATGAAAGCTAATGGTATTAATAAGAAATGTTAGAAAGTCATAGTAGGTAAGTAACGTCACACCAGTTTCATCCCATACTAAAGAACAACATGACAAGCTGCATTTATTTTTGTAGAAACATCACACCCGAAATCACAAAGAGTTGGTTACCAGGTAAACATTCAATCTAATGAGCGCATTTGCTTCTTAGTGCATTAGTAAAATAAATCTCGCCGAATGTTCTAATACTTCGTGAATCTATCTCAAGGAATGTGATTTAGTAGGTAGGTCTAAATCTACTACTCAATTGAGGTACACATTATGGGTCTAGAGAAGGGTCATTGTCTAAAGTGCATATAGACTGAATTCATATAAGCCGATGATATATTTTACATTAAACGACCTTAGTGTAGTTTTCCGTCATTATAATTAGTTAGTTAATTCACACTTATTTTGTAATATGTAATGTATAATATAATATAATGTTTGGTTAATAGTTATTAGATGCAAGAAATACATATTTATACTTGATTGAACTACCAGATCTTTTACACTCAAATCCTAAGCAGAAAATAGTGCTTTGAGTTTAGCAATGTTGTCGGAAGTAGCACGCATTGTCTGTCTTCCACTTGTTAACGATACTCCTCCATCTCTTCTCCTAGAGGCACTGGCAAAAATGGTCATTTAATCAGTAGAACTAAATGTACAGTCCATTTCCAAACCAAAAAAAATCAGCTAAATTTTAGTGTTCAAGGATAAGTACCTGGTAAGTTTCATCAATAACTTGAACTTCTTTATTGATTAGAATTGAAAATCCTATAATGGTAAGATCAATATTTTAGATCAAATGGGGTATGATTTGCATAATGGTCAAATATATATGTTAGTGATAAAATACAAACACGCCATTTAGGATTCCAATATTAGACCTTTAGATAATGAAATAATCAAGATAGAGGAAAACCTAAAGGGATCTTGACTGATCCTATGACCAACTGGGAAGAACCAATTCTAGCTAGTGTTACTCAAAAAGTAGGATGTCCAACACCATCAATGTATCTACTTATGTTCAGTAATCTGTAGGTGTCATGTAGAAAGTCATTAAGTGTCTTAAACTATGGAACAACATTTATCATATTTCGAGTGAATCCATCATGATCAGTTAAGTGTTTAGTTATGTTAATGCTATATTCTTTATGAGATCGACACTTTACACATTAATCTGTAAACACAACAGTAACACTTTTTTGGGTAATAATATATGTACTGATTTAAGTTATCTATGTACTAATATACCGAAAACGTAACTAACAATCTATACTGAAAAAGCCAAACACCAAACCATATTAAACTATCAAAGCAGACAACAAAACTACCATACATGCATACAATGTAGGCCTAACACAAAATCAAACACCGACTAACCCGTTGAATCAAATTTGAACCCTAAACTTGAGGTCATGGTCACCGCCATTAAGAATAATATCGTCTGATTAAAAGGCCCTCTAATCCATGCTTTTAACAAAACGAAACAAAACCCATTGTACACGTACCATACCCTCTATATTGCCCTTTCAAGAATATCATTAAAACCAAGCCCTTTCTGCAAAAAGTCAAAAGAAAATTGCAATTGAATTTAGAATGAAACTGAACTATCATAATTAAGTTTGAAGCATACCTACTAATAATTTAGTGTTTTTTTTGTTATCAAACTGAACAATCATCATTGTTATAATTTGTTGCCAAGAGGTGGTCACATGTTCTAATATTACGTTATGTCTGCGTATTGTAGCATTGAGCAAAGCAAGATTGGCTTCATCCGTGAGAAGGAATCTGGTGGCTTTTTTGGTTTATACCAAAATGAAAGGAAAAAGGTTATGTGATCACATTCAACTAACCTCTATGGCTTTTCTGGTTTTGGACAACCTTTCCTTGGCTTTTTCCTTTTTCTCGGTGAGCATATCCATAGCTTTTTTCGCGGTACCAGTAGCCACACCTTTTAAGCATCCTATGACTTCAACGTGATTATTAATCAAAAGTTGTTAATAAAAGTTATGTAATACCTGATCAAGACCAAAATTCCACTGCTAAACATGTGTTTTATCTATATAATAGTGTCGCCATTGGTTAGATCACATAATAAGTGTCTTAAAGTAATTGGATACACAAAGTGTTGTTTAGAAATACATGCAAATACTAAGTTGCAAGCTGAGACATTATTTTAAAATGTGTGTGCTTTAGGACAATGGTATATATCAGAGACAATAGTCAAAAGGGCTTTAACTTTGACAAAAACGATAAGACAAGTAACATGGAAGATAAAAAGGTATGGGAAACTACAATTAGGCAGCATAGATATTGTTAAACTTGTTACGGCAGTTAGAATGGCCTTGACTTTAACGAAAATGTTAGGATATATAATGTAAGGGACGTAAAGGATGTGACTAATCGCTATTACATAGCCTGGATATCAATGAAGTGGATGGAACATTATTAATAAACGATTACAAATAAACTAAAATACCTAATAAGAGTAGCAGCTTTCGTAGGCTGAATAAAAGTGTGTATTCTAATTTGCTAAAGGGCATAATAGGCATGGAGGGTATTACTAATAATAGCTACGTAACACAAATATCAATAAACTGGCTAAAACGTTTTTGCTAAGCGATAAGTAATAAATTATAAATCTCAGTGATGGTAATAAATTTTATACACTAAATAGCAATACCAAAAGTAAAAACAATCAAATCATAAGAAAAGGAAAAGACTAGGTGTGTCGAATAAACACAATTGCAATTCAATAATCCAAATACATGATGGATAAGTTGTTAAATAACCTTGTGTTGTTCGACATGGGTGTTAGGTCACCATTTTACAACATAACCACTAAGATTTCTAGAGAGAGAAAGTAAGTAGAGAGAGAGAATGGAAGGAACACTTAATATGAAATAAAAGACTAATGATATTACTAGGTGAACCAACAACCTCAAATGAGGTGTTACAAGACTATTTATAGGTAAGGATTAGGGCTTCACCATACTATGCTGATATTACAAACTTAGCCCTTAGACTTTTTCCAAACCTATAAACTTAGCATAAAACTTTATAAAACATATATAATCACTAACGTATTAACTAAATAACGCAACCTATAACAAAACTCAATGACCGACACTTGAAATAATAAAGTCTATTCCCAACAATCTCCCCCAAGTGTTGGTCATCAAAGGTTGCTCAACGTCGTCATCTTCTATACTTTGACTTTGTAGTTTCCTCAAAAAATAGTTAGCAAAATCATTCATCGTTCTTTGTACTTCGTTCTTTGTTGATGTGATGGTGATCATGTTATGAAGTTGTCTGCCAATCGTCACTTTTGTGTCTGTGGTGGTTGTCCACCATTCCAACATGCTCAGACATCTTAGGACTTAGACTCTCGAAAGCACGAAGTTCCTTTGCATACACTTTGATCTTTAGTCTTTATACTTTGTAGATTCTTCCTTTTGGAGTAGAATCTTTCTTTGAACTTGGTGGTGCTAAGATCTTTAGGGGAGCTTTCATTTGCTTCAAGACGTATGTATGAGCATGCTGGAATCTACCATCATGGAGGTGATGTACCTGCAGATAAACAGTTAGCAATAATCAACCGGTACTTACAGATAAGAAATTAGAGCTCGTCAACAGCATATTGTGAAGACTCCTTCTAATCCTTATCTAGGCGGTTCCCATATCAGATACTCCTGAATGAGCTTACGAGACCTAATAAGTAGCTCAATGACTGGGTGAGTCACTGGGATCACTCCACGACTGTAGACCGCTAAAGAAGCACCGCGAACACTAAGCGTAACCTGAGTGGGGTTACCGAAGTGACCTGCTGTCAGGGCTGTTTGATGTTGACCCTGGCAGGAATTTCCGTTCAATCATTGAGAAATACATTTGTAATTCTCTCATAAATGTTCTCAGCAGATTGCTAAGATCTGCAAAGGACTCGATAATTTACAGCTGGTGTCCATTGATTTAGAACACAGTTGTAGAAATACTAAGTGTTCCTAAGAGATCTTTGATGTATCTCATGGATCTAGACTCGATAAGAGCACACTGGGGAGGGGTCTCCTGCTTCAATATCAACCATCTCTAAGAGATAAGTCGATAGATTACATTGGTTCCCCGTGAGAATGAAACAAGCTCTTTTAAGAGAACTTGAGTGGTTAAGAAGGTTTAGTGCATTGCGTCACTGGGTCCATGACGACTTTATCTTCAATACCGGTGTTGCCTTAGCAACAACCAGTAGCATACGAATTGAACCCGGTGTCTGCCCTAAGGTTGAACATATGGAGGGCTATTTCTTTTCACCCTTTTCTTTACTTTTCTTTTCAATTCTTCAACTCCTTCTTTCCCTTTCATTCTTTTTCTCCTTTTTTTCGTATCATACCTAAGGACTTCTAATTCTAACTAATGGTGATGTCCTTGGGTAGATCCCTCCGGCTCTGGCGGATCATAGGACGGTTTTTCCTATCTTAATCACCTTATAACTCCATGATTATCCGACAATAGCCAAGAAACCTTTGAAAATCTCTCAAAGTGTTTGTAATTATCAAACGTTTTGTTTAACACTTTGAGAGTATTGTGTTAACTTTAGAAGGGCTCCCCCTTCACATGTGCTCATAAGTATTTAAGAAATTTGCACATGCGGAAGGAGCAAGCACCTTTTGAACTGATCCACTTTCAGTGAACAAGACCGATTCGAGACACGCTTACATCACTAGTTATATTAGCTTGAAATTATTACCCGTCCTGGTCAAGTCCACAGAAAGTTTCTCGAAATGGTACCTTTCTACTAAGACAAATCCTTTTTGAGACACGCTTACGTGGCTATTTAAAGAGTTCCATTGTCAGCTTTTAGGTGACAACTAGCTCTAGTAACTAACTTGATGTTATTACCCGTCGAGGATAAGTCTTTTCGAGATTACTAACATTTATGTTTCGTCAATTCCTCGGTCAATTTTGAGTCTAGCTCGCACAAGATCTTTGACTTTAAGCAACATTGAACTTTTATATTTTAATCACTTTCTCCCCCTCAAAAATAGCATATGAGATATTGTTTTTGATAAACTTTTGATTAAAATATGCTTTTTGAGTCTTTTGGGGAGATATCAACAAGAACTTTTTTTTTTCAAACGATGAGTTTTTTCAAGTGCTCCCCCTCAACAAGTGAATACTCATTGAGGTGAAATACTTGTATTTTGAGCAGAATTATAAAAATCAGAAAATGTTTGATTAATTCTACTCAAAAGTAAGAAGCCTTCGCTCCTTATATAAGGATTGAGGCATTGATGCGTACCTTAGGGTCCTTTTAGTACAAGTGCGGGTTGTACACTGTTATGTGTGCACAACCCAATAAATATGATTTTGACAGAACAAATTGTTTTTGGAAATACTCCCCCTCAAAACTCGCATATGTTTTGAGAATTTTAAACTTTGGAGCGAATTTGGAAGTAAAGATTTGAAAAATCTTGAGCAAAATTTTGAAAAGTTTTAAAAAACCTTTTGAAAATTTTTGAATAAATTTTGCTCAAGATTAAAAAGTTTTAGATAAACTTTACGTGAGAACTTGCGTCCTAATTTTAGGATAAGTGCACGTTTGGTTTTAAGAAATGGTTTAGCAAGGAACTTTCCTTTCTCTGAAACCCGAGTTGTACACTGAAATGTGTGCACAATTCGTTGTTTTAACACAAAATTTGCTTTCTTTTAATAAAATACTCCCCCTCAAATAATGAAGTTTATTCGAGAGATAGTCTTCTTGAGCAGAATTTTGAATCGTATTTGAGAAATACTTTTAGAAAATTCATGAGATGATTCTGCTCAAGGTTTAGAAAACACAATCAAGTATTATACAACAAAGAATGCTTGAAATTTAAAACTCATTTACTTTTGATAGTTGTTTGAGACCTGGAGTCTCTCTTTTGAGTTTTAAAATCTGAAAAAAAATTCCGTCTAAAGTTGAACCTCATGGGTTCTTTTTGAAGATTTGTTTTTATGATGAATGGAAAACTTCTGGTATATGGGATGTTCAGATCAGAGACATTCTTTTATAGAAGCCAAAGCATTTCAGATTTTGAAAATTTGAAAGGTTTTGAATGACTTTGCTTTGGTCTCCACACTTGCTTTACCGGTGTAAAACGAGAGTGTAGATTTTGGAAAAAACTTGTTTCTCACCATTTTGAATCCTTTTCCAAGTTTAGCCTTTTGACACATTTAGCCAATTGTCCTCAAAATATGTTCCATAAGAAACATTTTGACAATTGTTGAAGTTTTGACTTTCAACGGGATGACATGTACTTGCACACAGAGGAAATGCATCAAGAACAAACAAGTATGAGGATGAATCAAAAACTCATTATAAATCATCCTAAGTGCTCAGAATTCTCAAATTAACACACACGATCACAGATTAATTTATTCTTTCACTCGAAATTTTCCATTTATTGTCATGGTTTGGGGTTATGAATTGAGACTTTGCACGCATGTTAGCATCATAATGCAAGAATATTAAACAAACAAACATCCTAGTAGTGGCAGCAAAGACATCGAAATCTTGAACCCTAAATCACATGATTTCAAACCTATGTGGATTCTAATCATGCAAACACACCAATCGAGCATTCTTTAGTGTTCTCTAAAACTAAATGAAATAATTAAATAGACTAAACACATAAAAAATGAAAGAAATGCCCCGATCGATAATTACATAAACCCTAGTTTCTTATTAAGCCTTTTTGACCGTTGAAAACATTTGAAACATTTAGGGAACTATTAGACAACAACAATGAAGAAATTAGAAACTCACAATCGAAAAGAAATCGAGGATAAAAAAATAGTAAGTTTGATTCGTTGAGGTTTCTAATTTGGTGTGAAACTTTTGAGAGCATTTGTTGAAACATTTATTAGAGCCCATTTTATTTTCCATATAAGATCCTTTTACCTAAGTTTAAGACATTTGTGAATCTTTACTCATTAAAGGTTAATTACCTTTCCATTTGAAGTCCAAACTAGATTAATTTGGAATCATTGCAGAAAAAATTTCTTTTCTCCCCCTCGAATTAGCATTTATTTTGTGAAAGAATTTTGCACATTTTGATTCGAGAGATCATAGAACTTTTTGAAAATGAGTTTTTAATCCGAACGATGAAGAAACATTTTATCCTTGAAGAATTATGATGAGGTGTGCAAACTTCATGATATTGTCAAAAGTTTTCTCCCCCTCAAAACATGTTCCATTTTGACAGAGTAAAGCAAAATTTGTTTTAATGAAGGAACATAGTTTTGAAGTTACGAAGTTTGTACACAGAGAAAGAAGATTATTTTTGTAGTTTTTGAATTTTTTTTTTTTTAATTATCTTTTTAAATATTTACAAAAAGAGTTTGATATTTGACTCTCTTAGGTTTTAAGAAAATTTTGCAAATCATCTGGAGTCAAATACCACATACCAATTTGGAAAACTAAATCAACAAACCTTGATGGAGGTAATACCTTTGTAAACAAGTCCACCAATTGGTATTCAGTACTCATAAACTCTAATTCAATTATACCCTTCTCGACATGCTCTTTAGATGAAATGGTAGCTGAGAGCACTTTGTTGCGCTTTGGAATGATGAATGGTGTTGCAAGAGATTGCAAAGGCACACTTTGAGTTGCAGTACATTGAGATCTAGTCAAATACATAGCCGTAGTCCGTGAGCTAAGTTCTCATCCAATTGACGTGAGCATAGAAAGCAGACATGGCTACATACTAAGCTTTTGTTGATGACAGTGATGTACAATCCTGCTTCATTGACTGTATCCCTTTGTAACTAAACAAGATTTTTTGCGAATCACTGTACCTTCTGCGTCCAGCTTGTTTTTCCAAATCCATTTAATTCCAATGTTGTGTCAAAGGGTGATGTTGGTAATTATCTCGCATGTGAGCAGGATCCAAATTGCGTGTATACGACTCAGTAATGTCAGGAATGAGTTGAGCCGATGCAAATGGGTTAAAGAACGCCTATGGGTCATGCTTTGACGTTTATGGAACTGATTAAGGTATGGAGTCTTAAGCTGATTGTTGTGAGTTGGACACGGTTTGTTCTGCTGTTGTTGGAGATGCAATTTGAGGATCGTCTCTCCCAACCGTTGTTATTGTTTATTGAGGTGAATTAGGTACTTGAATGTGATCAAGATGTGCAGCGGAAATTGATGAGACCTCAGAGGGACGATTGACAATCGTATCATCAAACAATGGAGCAAACAAGGTTTCCACTTCTTTATGGGAGAGTGATAAAGGTTCAGGCGAAGATTCTGGAAAGTTAAGATGGTTGGATGCGGGTCGTAAGCTATTTTGCTCAGAAGCCATTGCTGAAGTGCTTCTAAACGGTTGATTGCGGGTCCTAAGCTGTTGTGCTTAGAAGCCATTACATAAAGCTCAGGTCCGAAACTGATTTGTTCCGAAGCCATTCCTGTTGTATCTGTAAAGAAAGAAAGAAGAGACAAAACAGAGAACATGGAGCCCCAAGTGTAACTGGGTTCTAGGTGTTAGAAGCACAAAGATGTTGTGTCAACTATCTTCTTGACACTCAAACACACAATTTCGATGGTTTTCATTCTTGTCTGAGTGGTAGATGTTGTGGAGATCACATTAGTTTTGGTGCCAATGTCTAAAATCTTTCCTGTAGGTATCCACCTAAGACCAATCGTTTTGAAAATTCTACCCGTGGGTACCCACCTAATGTTAGATCTAGGAGATATTTTCCTTTTAGATGCAGTGGGAGCATCACTGGGTTGAGAAAACCTACGTCCTATATTGATCCACTTCTTAGGTTTCTGACTTATGACATTTGGTTCAACGGGTTTGTTTGTCTTAGTTGATTGTGCCTTTGCACGTGAATTTCCTTTTTGAAGATATTCTAAAGCACAGACATCATGATTATTTCCGCAACTACTCTTAGATGCTAGCCAATTCCTATTAGTTTGTTGAGAACTCCTAGGTTTTGGTTTGCTACTACTAGCAGTGTTTTGTACTACAGTGGAAGGCATCACATGAGGTTTTGAACCTAGAATTCCATCCTTTTGAAGTAGCGCCTTTTTCCTAGCCTTTTCTAGATCATAGTTCTTGTACATGTCATATTTTCCATAAAACTCTTTACTTTTAATGCTCGTTTTAGACACTATTTTCGAACTAATCCTAAATGAACCAGGTAAAATCACGTGTTGAGATTTAGCAGACACAGATTCATTTTCCTTAGGCCAAGAATGTGGAGTGACTGGTTTTGTCAAATTGTTTTTCTCAACAACTTGGGAGGTAAACCGAGATTTTGAAGATTTAGGTTGTTCAGATTTAAATGCAGCTGGTTGTCTAACAACTGATCATTTTCTGATAGTTTGAGAAGTCAGTTTCTCCAAGATTGATGGTTTTGCAAACTTAGGATCCACACTCTGGCTAGCCAGTCTTCTTAATTTGTTTTGCAATGCAGCATGTGCAAACACCTTTGCTTGAATTTGACCCTTTAAAAGCTCATTTTCTTTAACTAATGTATCCACACGTTTACTTTGTTCATTAAGAAATTGACTATTGTTGCCCGAAGTTAAAGATTCGTTTTGCAATTTAAGTTCAAGCGATATGCAATGTGCCTCTAGTTTTGAAAAATCTTTATGAAACTGGGCAATGGTCTTTTTGAGAAGAATGTTTTCAGACTCAAGAGTTTGGTATGATGTTTCAGTTATTGGATTATCAGGTAAGGACTCAGACTCAGAATGTTTGTTAAGACATTGTACAACATTCTGGTCAACCTCTCCTTCATTACTGAAGATAGGTTGCTCAGAATGTTGTTTCTCATTTGCAGGTATAATATGATCAACAGTAGATAGTACCTCAATCATTTGCTCTTTGTCAAAGTTAGGTTCTGTGTCATAGATGGGTATGACATCTTCCTCATCCATCTGTTCTTTGTCAAAGTTGGGCTCTGAGTAATATAAGGGTCTGATCTCTGCACAGTCTGCATCTATATCATTCCCCAATCTGGTGCTGTCGTCTTGCTCTTCTGATTTTGTCCCATTGCTTTCCATGACAACCAAATTAGCTTCCAATACACTAACTTTATGAACTTGATCTTCTTGAATCTGCAACTTCCTTTTATTAACCATTTTGTCATACTCCTGTCTGTGAAGTACTCTTTCAGCAATTGACCTCTCTATAGCATCCAGGTGTTGGAGCAAAATATCTTTAAAGGTTTGAGCCTCAATTCGAGTGTATTCTAAAAAATACTCGCTTACCACTTCAAAGTCATAACTGATGAAATGTTGAAACTGTTCCTTGAGAACTCGGAATGCGGCCTTGGATTCATTCTCGTGAAATTCTTCAGTTGCAAGTTGCTTTTCAAGTTGATTCACTTTGTTGAACATCGTATTAGTGAAAATGTCAACTTTTTCTCCAAAGAGGTCTAGAAATACACGTCTGAATAGACACTCGGAACGAGTTTCTGCTAAGTCTTTGTTTGAGAGAAGCTGAAGGTATGACTGAAGTAATCTAAAAGATGTCATGCATTTCTCTTTGGTTAATTTCACAAATGGATCTTCAGAATCATCAGAATCATACTCTGTGCATGTATTATTCATGTGAAATTCCTGCATGTTTGCCATTAACATCACATCTGCTATATCGACTTCCAAATCTGCTGTATTGGATTCCAAATCTGCATATTCATCATCAGATGGAATATCTCCCACGAAACTTTGCAAAACAGCATTGAGATTACCCTATTCAACTTCTACTTGTCTAAGTGTGGCATCGTATTCAACATTAGCATCAAAGAGTGGAGTTGAATCATAATCTTGATCTTCCACATCTACAATATTTTCCGTATATGCTATAAATGCCATGCGTGGTTTGATAAGATCTTCTTCATCAGTATCTTCCATTGTGTTAAAGCATTCATAAGTTGAAGTCATTGCGCCTTTGCCTTTCTCAATAGATACTTGTCCAAGTTTCACTAGATTTTGCAGAAGAGATTGATATGAGCATATAGTGTTGCAGGATGGTATTATGGAATGAAGATCGGCTCAGGTGCATTTGGAGGATTGAAGAAGAGACCATTTGTAGTGTAGATTAAGGATCCATGATCAACAGTCGGATATGGTGGAGCAAGGAGAATGGTCTTCAGTGGATTCATGCTTAAACAAGATTCAAGAACTTGCTTCATTCTGATGTGATGAAGTTCTTCAGTACAATGCATAGCTTCAAGATATTTCCACATTTCATAAGCACTGGCTTGAAAGTCCATATTCATGTACATTGAGTTGGGAAGTGCCAATGTTATGAACCATACAGCCTGTTGGTCTGCATCATACTGAGCAAGTTCAGGAGCATTCAAATCTTCATCAGTCTGTAGTCTGATAATCCCTGTTGAGTCAGCAAGAAATATCATTTTATATGGACCATCTCGAATGGATTTAAGTATGAGATCTGCAGCAGGACGATCTGTGAGCCATTCTAGAAATCTCCGTTTCCAATCAGTATATGTTTCTGGTAGCAACATTGGAGGCCTTTATTCATTGCTAAATAGCAGAACATGACGAATGAGGGAGCTGTGGCTTTGTTGTTGAAGATACTGTTGCTGATGAGAATATTGGTGAGGAAGGTAGTTGGAAGAAGATACAGTTGCTGATGACTGTTATTGATGAGAATATTGGTGAGGAAGGTAGTTGGAAGAATATACAGTTGTTGATGACTGTTGTTGATGAGAATATTGGTGAGGAAGGTAGTTGGAAGAAGGTGATTGAGACATTGTAGATGACATTGCTCTCCCCCTTGATTGTTGCGATGTAATCGAAATAATCAAACAAAATGTCACACTCAAGGTCGATATAGTGATTTCGAATTTTCCCTCCAAAAAATAATTTGAAAAATTTTTCACTCCCAAAATTTGAAAATCACCCTGAAATGCAATTTTAAGGTTGCAAGAAAAATTTGAGTTTCAAAAATTTTGCCCCCAAATTTCACCGAAAAAATTTGAATTTTGGGCCAAGATTTTCAATGTTATACCAAAATTTAAATTTCGCGTAAAAATTGAACGTTTTGTCTCCTGTAAAAAATAAATTTTACTCAAATTTTCCCGCCAACTTTTTTTTTTGGAAATAAGAAGAGAAAAATAAAAAGGAAATACTTTTGATAAGATGAGATGATTAGTGATTATGTTAATATGGATCTTTAAAGATAAATAAAGGTTTTAGTTTTAGGTATGACTTGCTAACTTGATAAAAAAACAGAACTTCTAACTCGGTAAGTTTAATTTTTAGACTTAACTGTAACTCGGTAAGATTTCTTGAAAGTGTAACTTGGTAAAAGTTTATGGATCACTTAACTCGGTAACCAGTTGCACAATCTATAACTCGGTAAAGTCTCAACTTCCCAACTCGGTAAAGTGAATAAAGTTGGGCAGAGTTTCCCTTAAGTGGTGAGTACAAAAGTCCTTACTCGATAAACGATAAGGAAAGGCAAACTCGCCAAATTGTAGCTTAACTCGCAGGATTGATCCAAACTCGCAAGATTATGAACCTAACTCGCTAAACCTTAAATAGTCTAACTCGCTAAGAAAAACCTAACTCACAATTTCAGAAAAACCTAACTCGCTAAGTTTATGAACCTAACTCACTAAACCTTAAATAGTATAACTCGATAGAAAGCACCTAACTCGCAAATGTGACGATAAACAGTAACCAATTTGCACAAAATTCATTTTTAAACCTAGTTTTTCTACCAAATCAAACCTAAAACAACCTATATTATCCCTTGGCGAATGATACCACTTGTTAGGTCACCATTTTACAACATAACCACTAAGATTTCTAGAGAGAGAAAGTAAGTAGAGAGAGAGAGAGTGGAAGGAACACTTAATATGAAATAAAATACTAATGATTTTACTAGGTGAACCAACAACCTCAAATGAGGTGTTTCAAGACTATTTATAGGTAAGGATTAGGGCTTCACCATAGTATGCTAATATTACAAACTTAGCCCTTAGACTTTTTCCAAACCTATAAACTTAGCATAAAACTTTATAAAACATATATAATCACTAACGTATTAACTAAATAACGCAACCTATAACAAAACTCAATGACCGACACTTGAAATAATAAAGTCTATTCCTAACAATGGGCCTTCACAACGCTGCCCCATATTTATAGCACTTATTCTAACGTCTGGGTTGGTACCTGATACAATGACAACCATTGATAAATACGCATACCTTACGGTTAAAATGTAACGTAAAATAGAAAAGAAAAAAAAGGCTATCGTTGTTGCAGCAACTTCATAGTAATCGAAAATTAAAAATAATTATAATAACAGAATAGTGAAAGTATATAAAAAAACAAATGACTGAATGACCTTGAGCTATTTGACATGAGCGAGTACTATGCTGTTGGAAAAAGCTCTACCATTTTACACCTAATATAGTTGTAACCATTAGTAAGTTTTCCTAAGAAAGCCTAAAGGCTGACGCTATTTAAAATGAGAATAATAGATAGCTAGTGCAATAGCAAAAATATTTTAAAAATAAGTGATCGAATAAACTTGGATTGTTTGACATAGCCGACTATCGTGTTGTTGTGAACTGCTACAGTTGGGTCTTGTTGTTCTAAGCACATTGCTATAAGCCATCGAGATAATGAATAACTGCATGAAAAGGATTTCTACAACATTTGTTTTAGTAAAGTCAAAAACAATCATTCCACATATCAAAGCAACTTAGTGTCAAAATAAAATTGAAGCAGCCTAAAAACAAAGGTATCATCTTACCCATAGATGGCCTTTTTCAAAGCCAGGCTATCATAAAGCAAATGGTTCTTGTCAATAGCAGAATTTAATTAGAACAAAATAAGAGAAACACCACAAATTAAAAAATATATATTTATCGAAAAACCTACGAATTCAACAATAGAAACACCTACAAAAATCGAATCACACCTATAAAATAAAGAATAAATATTGATCTTAATATAGAACTATACATCATATATCATACTTTGAGAACTTGTTGTTAAACTGATCATTGCCCTAATTTCATTAGAGTTTTACTTATATTATGAAAAAAAGGAGAAAATTGTTGCTAAATCATTAAAAACATGACAATGACATCAAACAGTCCAACTAATACAGGTTTTATACTATGACAATGACATGTAAGAGACATCAGCAACCGCAAATACATGGGAACTCAATGGTGATTATGTTCTTCTATAGCTTCTTGTGGTGATTATAAACTCCCACACCACGGATACTATAAACAGTCATTAAAAGTAACATGAATAGTTAGTCTGCATAATAAATTATGCACTATTATGAATAATAACATCTCACTAATAATATAACATTATAACAAATGACACCAAACAGTCCAACTAATATAGGTTTTGTAAAAATATATAATAATCATAATAAGTTTATTCAAATGATACCTGTGAATGGAAGAAGAATGAAGGCGTGCATAATGCAAGAAAAGAAAAGTGCGGCCAATAAACCACATCATAAGAACACGCAATTAAGAATGATTTACACTCGAATTAAAAATTATACATACCTTACAATCAAAACCTATTTTTTAGCTATTGTGTGATGATGATGAAGATGAATATTGTACGATAAAACCCTGTTTTTTGGCTATTGTGTGATGATGATGATGATGATGAAGATGAATATTGTATGATGGTGATGAAGATGAAGATCAGCGCAGTGAATGTTGTGGATTGATGTTTTAGGGTTTGGATGATTGTAAAAGCTTTAAACATGCAAATCTTAAAGATGGAATATTGGTATATGACTTCTTCGTTCCTTAATTAGTGGGTTTAATTCGTATATGGTTTATCAAGTATGTTTTTCAATAATTATCTCAAATGTTGGAATGATCCAGTGGTTGAGGTGTTTTCTATTTGTGCAAAATGTCTCGGGTTCCATCCTTGAACCCATCATTTTTTACATTTAATTAATCCAGATTTTATATCTTGATTTTATTAAAAAAAGAGTTAATGTCATTTTTCGTCCCTGTGGTTTGCCGGGTCAATCACGTTTAGTCCCTGCCGTTAAAATTCGTCGGGTTTGGTCCCCATGGTTTACAACCCATACGGGTTTGGTCCCTTGACCAAGGTTTCCATCAGTTGACCGTGAAATCATATTAAAACGTTTATAAAACGGGGGTATTTTTGGTAAATCATCAATGGCGCGCATTTGGGGGTGTTTATCAAACCCTAACCCATCATATTTGATCCTTATGGTTCCAAATCAGAAACACACACACCCACATTGTTGATCGAAGCATAAATTGGATGAAACCCTAGTTTAGTAACACAATGTTGTGTGAGTGGAGGGTGCGTAAAAAGAGATCAGCTTCGAATCCATATCATGATTATAGTAAGTAAACACTACCTTAATGTTATTACTCTGTTTTTAATTAAAATAGTAGGTTGTAATGTAAATCGTGATTTTTTGTGTTTAGGTAAGTTTCCAACAGTCTTTTGTTTAAAGATTAACCATGGAGGTGCATT
This sequence comes from Artemisia argyi, assembly GCA_030686995.1. Taxonomy (NCBI): domain Eukaryota; kingdom Viridiplantae; phylum Streptophyta; class Magnoliopsida; order Asterales; family Asteraceae; genus Artemisia; species Artemisia argyi. The sequence goes on from CM060698.1 coordinate 33,602,649, forward strand.
CACAAGCCCTCCTAAGGTACGTTACAAAGGTGGGAAGGTGAATTGGATAGATACAATTGATTCTGTTGTTGAGGTTGCCACAATGATAGAAGAGTTAGGGTATGAAAATGGAAGTTCAGGTATGGACTTTTTTTACAAGTTACCTAACACAGATTTAGATAATGGTTTAAGGAAATTAGAGACTGACAAAGATGTGTTGGAATTGATGACCCATGTATCTAAGTATAAGGTTATTGATTTATATGTTGTCCACTGTGTTTCTAAGAATCTAGAACTTGCTTTGGTAGAAAATGTGGCTGATGATAAACAAGATGTATTAGAGAATGATGATAATGTGGTAGTTGATGATGTAAGTGAGTGGTTGAGGGATTGCTTAAAAAAGGTTGGAAGGTTGAATAAGAATGTAGGCCAGTCTAGTAGGAATGAAAGCCCAAATGTAGAAGTGTGTTCTGAACATGGGTCAGATGGTGAACATGGTTCATATAGTGGTGAGAGGTACAATGGGTCAGGTAGTGAACATGGGTATACTGACAATGGTTCAGGTAGTGATAATGAGCCAAACAGTGATGATAGTGATGATAGTGATTTTGTAGTTGATGAAGAGCAGATGATGAACATTGTAGAAGTTGATATGGCTGAGTTTAAGAAGAACATAGACAAAAATTCAGAATGGATAGGATGTGCAGAGAATGTAGAAGAAGATAATGAGGTGGTTCAGGAGGATGAGGTTGATAATGATGAGTTATATAGTGGGACTGACTCAAATGTTGAAGGTGAGAGGAGAAAAGCACTAAGGAAAGTGGCTAGGATGCATAAGGTTAGTGAGGAGAAAAGCATTTAGAAAGAAAATTTTTTCATTGGTCAACAGTTTACTAGCAGCAAACTAATAAAGGAGATGGTTACAAGGGTTGCTGTTGAACAAAGATGGCAGTTGTGGTTAAAAAAGAATGACAAGGTTAGGGTGAGAGTAGTTTGTAAAGGAAAGACACCAACTTTTACATCTAACATGGACCATGTGGTTTCTAGTGGGCTAGCTGATGGGCCACAAGTAAAGGGTAAGCCCAATAAGTTAAAAGCTGCTATTGGACCAAAAATTAGGTCAAAAAGTGTGGCTATAAAAGATAGTGAAACTCAATGCCCATGGTTTTTGCAGTGCTCAAAATTACCAAATGAGGAAACATGGCAAGTGAAAGCTTTTGAGGATGTTCACAAATGTTTACAATCAAGAGTTGTGAAGAAATGCACAGCAAAGTTCTTGTCAAAAGAAGTAGAGGCAACCATTAAACCCAATCCAAAAATTCCAATGAATGCTCTTAAAGATCAATTACAGAGAAAACTTGAAGTTGGTATGTCAAACCAAAAAGTTCAAAGAGCTAAGATGTTGGCCAAACAAAAAGTGATTGGTGATTACACTAAGAGTTATTCACAACTGAGAGACTACCTTATTGAGCTACAAAACCAGAATCCTGATACAACTGTTAGGATTGATTTAGAAAGACCACCAGACCCCATCAAAGTTCTTGAGAGGAAGTTTAGGAGGGTTTATGTATGTTTAGGTGCATTAAAAGAAGGTTTCAAGAAAGGAAAGAGAGATTTGTTGGGGTTAGATGGGTGTTTTTTGTCTGGTCCTTTCCCTGGTCAAGTGTTGACAGCAGTAGGTGTAGATCCCAACAATGGAATTTACCCACTTGCTTATGCAATTGTAGAGGTTGAAACAAAAGAGTCTTGGAAATGGTTTCTTGATTGGCTTGGTGATGAACTCAATCTATTCAGCAACTCCAACTTTACCTTTATTACTGACAGGCAAAAGGTATGATTACTAAATACTTTGTCTAAAATATATTGTGAACATAGATACTGTCTAAAATTAACTTGTTTTACTCTTTAGGGTGTCATACCTGCAATTGCAGAGACCTTTCCATGTGTTGAACATAGATACTGTCTTAAGCATATATATGACAACATGAAGCTGTCATGGAGAGGGGAGATGTACAAAGACTTGTTATAGAAGTGTGCCACATCTACAACTGTTCAGATGTTTGACAGAAACATGGAAGCAGTTAAAGCTCATAAAGAAGAGGCTTATGAGTGGTTGAAGAAGATTCCACCACAACATTGGTCTAAAAGTGACTTTTCTGGTTAGTATGAATGTTAAATTAGTTACTTTTTGAAATGTCAATATCTTTAACATATTCACTCATGGTTTTTGCAGGTAGGGCAAAGTCTGATGTCCTTTTGAACAACATGTGTGAAGTTTTCAACAGACAACTTGTAGATGCAAGGGACAAGCCAATAATCACATGTTTGCAATACATAAGGGAATACCTTATGAAAAGAATAGTCAATGTTCAAAAGGTAATAAGCAGGTCTGATGGCCCTCTTACCCCTCATGCATCTAAGATTTTAAAGAAAATTATTAAAGCAGCAGCACCACTGAAGGTAATACTTAATTTCCATAGGTTCCTTATCAGTTTTTATTTGTTTTTAGCCATTACTTAATTTATATAATTTAATAGGTTGAGTGGAATGGGGGTGAACTATATCAAGTAAACAGTCCTTGGGGTGACCAGTGTGTAGTAAACATCATGGATAGAACTTGTAGTTGTAGAAGGTGGGAATTGAGTGGGATAACCTGTAAACATGCAGTAGCATCCATATGGAATATGGCTACCAATGGGATTGAAACTGCCATACCAGAGTCTTATTGTCATCCATGTCATTAGCTTTCAACATGGGAAGAAATGTATAGGTCTAAGATTAATCCCACTAGATCACCTGATTTTTGGGAAAAGTCCAATGTTCCAAACACTATTATCCCCCCAGATCATAAACCCCAAGTTGGCAGGCCTAGGAAAAAAAGAAGAAAGAGTGCTGCTGAACTTGCAGATATAATGGTACAAGGTAGCAGGTTAAGTAGATCAGGAAAAAGTGTGACTTGCAAACTGTGTAATCAAGTTGGACACAACAGAAGAAGTTGCAAGGGTCAAAGAGATAGTGGTTCACAGACTGCTCCTGGTGGGTCAAAAAAGGCAAGTGGTGGATCAAGGAAGGCAAGTGGTGGATCAAGGAAGGTAAGTGGTGGCTCAAAGAAGACAAGGGGTGGTTCTAAGAAAGCAAGTGTAGGTTCACAACAGAGTATGGTCATGTCTTAGGCTCCACATGCTTCACAAACTTCTGTTGTTATTGGTACACAAGGTTCAAGTACCCCTACTAGAGTGAGACCACTTCCATTGCTCCTACAAGATTCACCATCAAAGAGGACAAAGACAAGTGCTAACAGATTCAATTCTCCTTAATGTTATGTTTCTGTAGTAGATTATGGATGATTATAACTTATGTCATGTTTGTGTTTTGTTACATTTGGCCTAATCTGTTATGGCCCTTTATGTGTTTCTGTCATGTGATGTTGGACAAGTTACTTTTTCATGACATAATGTGTCTATGAATGTTTATGGTTTGACTGTAAAATTCAAATTTGCTATTCTCTCTAATTCCAAAACAGCAAATGCACACCTGCAAAGATGTGTTGCTTGTAAAAGGCAAAGCTGTCACAGCTGCAAATGCACAAATGCATATCTTGTAAAAGTGAAAAAAACAAATGCACAACTGTAAAAGTCAAAGCTACTCTGTCTCTAATTCCAAAACAAATGCACAAGTGCAAAAGCCAAATGAAATATGCTTATCCTGTGTGTTGGTTATACCAAGAATGCATGTACAATTCGACTTTCAAAGTCAAAGTCAAAGTCAAAGTCACATTGCTTATACTTTCAAGAATGCAGAACCATAACTGCAATTACCAACCAAAGGTTCAGTATGGTTAATTGCATTTACTTTTGCATTGACTCTAGTCATTCTTTGTTACTATAAATACACATATATACACAACACACATATACACCTTAACAATCTGTAAAAAACAACAAAGTTCATCAACATACTAGTATCAAGAATGAGTTCCAAGCCTCAAGTGATTGACATATCATCTGATTCATCTGAATCAAGTGGTTGGACAAATTACTTTCCACCAATAGCTAATGGTCCAAGCTCAAGTAACACAAAAGCCAAGGGAAAAAAGGTTGAATCAAGCTCTGATTTCAGCTCTTTTAATGATAGCTTGGTGTCTAGCTATCACTCAACATCTGAAGAGGACCAATGTGAGTCTAAAAAGGGTACTTCTAAGCAAGCTGAGTCCAAGATGCTGATTACAAGAAATGAAGGTGTCTCCCAAAAGGCTATGGGTGCTTTTGCTAGCTATCATGTTAACAATAACCCTGTTGGTGATGTTCCATATAAAGGCAGGGTTCAAGTGATAGGCTTGCCAAATAGGCACACTTGGGAAGTCATTGAGGCACAGAAGTGGAGGAGGATTTACAATCCATCACAAATTTGCACCTCAGGGAAAGGGAAAATGGGCTAGGTCATCTATGTAATGCACCTGTGTAATGTCTTTAACAATCCTTGTCTAATGCATCTATGTATGCTACAACAAGCTAAATGAAATATGCATCTATGTATGCATTAATGAAATAAAAGTTAAAGACTAATTTGTTTGTCAAGTTGAAATTGATAATTTTTCATTCATTAAGACCCAAAATACAACTTGACCACACAAGCACCAACTGTCTTGACATAACATACATACACATGCTACCAATCTACCCTAGATGATTCACTAGCTGAAGAAGCATATCTCTTTAACAATACATAAAAGAAAAACAAGCACCAACTGATGATCAACCATTTCTTATTTCTTTTGGCTTCATTAGCTTTTTCAAGTAAATCTCCCTCAAGCCGATTCATTGAATTTAGTAGCCCAGGAATGATTTGAACAACCCTATCACACATAGGAGGGTCATACCAATCTACAATCCCACAACTTGCTACCTACATTGCAAATCACAAAATTAGGTCAACTTAGGTCGATTTGGGGGTTTTTTAAAAATCAAAAATTGAATATTAACCCTTTTACTGCAGCAATAAAACCTTCTTCCAGGGTTACTACGTGTCCAAGATGTTTTGATAATGGCTATTGATCCACAACGTTTGCAGCATACCATTGTTTCTGAGTTTGTGTTTGTGTTTTTAGGATTGTGTTTGTGTTCGTGATGGTTCTGTGTTTGTGTTTGTGTTTTAAAAGGGAAAAGAGATATAGAGACAAGTATAATGACTAAATTGCCCCCCACTTATTAGCCACGTCGCAATAATACTTGGTCAACTGACGGAAACCTTGGTCAAGGGACCAAACCCGTATGGGTTGTAAACCATGGGGACCAAACCCGACGAATTTTAACGGCAGGGACTAAACGTGATTGACCCGGCAAACCACAGGGACGAAAAATGACATTAACTCTAAAAAAAGTAAATGAACAAATTATGCCCACATGGCACTACTGATGACATGGCGGATAATGACAATTACATGGCATTGATGTGGTATTACGTGACATTATATACGTGTAATGCCTCCTGTTATATATATATACACTAGGTTCAAGGCCCGCCCGATGGGCGGCTAGCTTTAAGAATTGTTAAAAATATAAAAGTAGTAAAATGGTTAATAGAAATAACATTAAATGATATCATATTAAAAACTTAACAACTAATAAAATGTAATTTGCAAAACATCCGGAAAGGAAACCAAAATAACATTGACTGTTTAAACAAAAAGTAGCTAAGAAATAAGTACAAACTTATGGTCGATGAAGGAGTTCTTTATAGGCAATTTCTTTTTTTTTTTTTTTTTTTTTTTTTATTTTTTTGTAGAATTGCAATAGTTGCCATCTTTATCGCAGCATAACACTTTTAAACCCTTCTTTGTAGACAACGTTATTTGTAGAATTGTTGTAGTTGTCATCTTTGTCACATTGAAGAACTTTACCCTTCTTACTTTTTAACCTTGTAATAGCTACATATAGTTGTTGTAGTGAGAGAACTGAATGAATAATTCAAGATTTCAATGGAAAGATTTAAGCTTCAGTTGTAACATTATATTCATCATCATAGAAAAACAAACTGATGTACGAAACTGCCTTACGTGCTTAAACGACAAAAACTTTTGCCCCAAAATAAAGTAACCTAACATTCAAAACGAAGCAACTTGCTGAATAGAGTAAAGAGACAAAGGGAATATAGACTCAAAATTTCTTATGCTTCAGGAAAAAAAAAAAAAAACACTCTCTAAAAACCACAATCATCATGTTTCTCATCTAAAAAAAGGCATACAAATGCCTAATATAAAACCAGTTCACTAAAACATTTTATAGAACTCGATAAGGAAACTGATCATGCGAGCTCTTCATTTTTTGTTTGCAGGTCACTAAAAAGGATCATGAATTAAAAAGATAAAGTCACCCAGTTTAACTAACGCATGCAATATCTATCTGCCTACATATAGAATCTAAATCACTTACAAAATAACAATATTTAGCAATGTTTGGGGGATCGATATTACTGTCATTTTTTAGTGTCATAATTACCTTAATTTTCTACCTCTAGAATTCACGTTCACTCGATTTACTGTCATAATTACCTTAATTTGCTGAACTTTTATCGTGGATAGTGTTTAATGAGTAGGAGACCACTATAATTCACAAGACATATGGGTACAAAAGTTTCACGCATCTGAAAAAGCCCTGATGGCATACTCTCCAACAAAATTAAAAGGAATCCTTAGTACATGTTCACATAAATGGGACCATTTTCAAATATTTGTTTTGATGATTAATTTTGGTAATTGATTAACTCTAGTTGATATATAAGCAGCTCTAATTGAGCATCATCTTATTACCTGATTAACCACAAAACCATTGAGTAAACAAATTAACACGTTAACTGTTTTGACTTTGTTGTATGGGAATGAGTTTGAGTAAATTATAATCAAAACACTCATTAGGCTAACATACCCTACTTATAAAAGCACATACTCCTACTTTTTTTTTTCAAATTCCAGAACATCAGGACCATATTATTTGTTGTTGAATGTGATTAACATGTTGCAAACTACTTAAATGCAACAGAAGAAATAGCGATAAAGTAGCTACTATTACCTCTTTACCTATTCATTTCACTTAATCGGTTAATCCCATTCTATGATCACGTTGAATTCCTAATAGAGTATGTGCAAATCAAAATCTTCATATCGTGCACCATAGCATCTGCATTCAAAATTATTGTGTTCACAAGTTATGTACTTTTAAATATAGCAGCTAAGTCAAACACATTCAAACATAAGCTAATTTATTATTAATCGTTTCTTATCAGGTAACAACGTTATTAGACTGAGTTTTTTACGTATCATTTCTTATACTAATACCAGAATTATCCAATACAAAATAGCATACATGCCATGAAACAATATATCTGATACAACAAACTTCACCCGAAAAAAGAAGTCTTGCAATGACTACTTGTTCTACTATCGTATTACTACATTGGTATTTCGTAGTGCGTAAAACTGACATCCATTTATAAACGTAGATTCAGTAAAAATATTGAATTAAACGGAACATGTAGTTTCTAATCATCCTAATGGTCATTTCAGAATAATCATTCAAAATGGCATAAAACATAGATATATATAATTCACTCAAAAAAAGACATAAAACATAAGTAGACCTAATGCGAGTGTGGCTAGTATACATTTAAATCACCTGCAAAGCTTTTTTGAGTAAATTATCTCTTGCAAGTTTTAGTTTTGTAGGTCAACTTGCAATAAACACATAAGCTATTGCAATTATAAAGTGGAATAGGAATAAGTATTTTATATCTTTTCAGTAACTCTGCAAACCGATTCCAAGAAAGTTTCTAACTTATCAAATCATTTTGTTTCATTTTCGTTGCAAAAAAGACAATAGTTATTGAAAACGTATCAAATTAGCATAATATGTTGCAAGAATGAGCATTTTGTGTGGTAAGTGTCAGGTGTAATGATATGGCATTTACATTCCCACAATTACTCCATTTAACCATCAAATATTTCAAAGAGAACATAACAAAACTAACCCATTAATGGTTCCAGTCACCCTAAAAGGATTGCAAAGCATGTTGAACATTGTAGTACCTTGAAGGGAAGTATTCAATCTGAAAGTAGAAAAAAATAATCCATTTAGAGGCTGAAGGAATTAGAAATCGTGAGCAATTTGTTTAGCGATATCTTTGATGAGATCAGCTTTTGCATTATAATCCTAACAAACTGAAACTTGAATTTCTGCAAGTACCCAATATTCAGAAGTGTGTCAAGATATTACTCACATATATATGAAAGCTTTCAAGTTGCAAACAATTTCAAATAATATTGTGTTTTATCATTAGCATTATAATCCTAACAAACTGAAACTTGAATTTCTGCAAGTACCCAATATTCAGAAGTGTGTCCAGATATTACTCACATATATAAGAAAGTTTTCAAGTTGCAAAGAATTTCAAATAATATTGTGTTTTATCATTAGCTTTTCGAAAATAGTAACAATATTTTAATTTTTACCTTTATGCCTTGACAAGGATTGTGTCACCCCGTCCATGGGTCTTTAGTCAGATGATGCAATATAACCATCCTCATGCGTAGTGGTTGTACCACCTCCGAATCTCTCTGAACTGTTTCAATTCTCCACACATGAATATCAACCAACTTCAATATTAAAAGATGTATATTAAAGAACCATTAGAAATTGACTATAATCCAGAACATGTAGTTGAATCTTACTTCGACATTCCCGGATAGAGTTTGCATATGCCTTTGACGCTTGTGCAAATGACACTTTTTTTGCCAGGCAATACAATTTGGCATCTACCGAAGATATGAGACATTATCAGATAAAAAACCAAGTATTGAAATAAAAGTTGTTATCAACAATTGCTTGCTCAACGGCACATTCACTTGTGCTTTTTGGGTGTCAAACTCCTCCTGATCATTCAAGTAATTAAGTCATGTAAAGATAAAGACACAAAATAAAGGATATCAGATAAACTGAAATAAAGACCTCTTAGATTATGACTGTAATATGATATGGTAGAAGTTAAATAACAAATTTAAGTGGTATGTTAGGTGAAATTGCTAAGAATATACTTCTGATGACCAGCACCACTAATAAAATCACAGTATCGCTTCATCCATTATATAAACTCGAGATTATCTAACGCCCTTCCTTTATAATAATATATAGGTGAAATGAGCACAAAGTCGTTCACTTAGTTGTGACCCACATCTTTATAACAATAAAAAACCAATTAAGAAATTAACAAAACATATGATCCATAACACTACCATTTATTTCAATTTGCTCTTAGCCTCTTACTCAATTAAACATGTGTATCCGCCGCAACTTCACAATTCAAGCTTCACATAAACACCATCTCCAACACTTAATCCTAATAGCTGTAGATTCTTCATACTACAAATTAAAATCAAAACTTTACTAACTTTTATTTAAAAAAAAAAATACATGATAATTTGTAACTAATAAAAATAATACGCTAATACAAATCGAAAAATTCATTCAAGTATCAAAACAAATGATAAAAAAATCCATACTCATAGCAATTGAATTTCACTTGTTCAACCTATAATCAAATTCGAACATTTAACTATAAAATTAAGCAAAATTACAAACACTAACCTTTACAACAATGATTGGTATACGAAATACCTCGAGTAAACAGCTTAGGATGCTTCATCATCTCCATCCTAAAGAAAATCAAGAACAATGATTATTTTTAAAGTCATCAAAAGAATCAATGAAACTGGTCTTTGATCAACAAAACAACCTTTAAATCAATCATAATTTTTTAGGGCGATTTTTTAGGGTTGTGGTGTGTGTTTTTCATGGTTTTTTACGGCGTTATTCAAAATTAATAAAAAAAACAACAAAACTAATCCATTTTATAAATTATCGCAAGTCAAAAAATGATGAAATTGAGAGTATACCTGATTGAATTGAAGATTCAGATACGTGAATCTTTGATCAGTTATAGAAGTAATGTGTTTTTGTTCAGCTATAGAATTGAGATCATGTGTCTATTTTTTTGATAAGCTATAGAATGTTTGTTGATCAAATGACTTGGATCAACGTTTGAATAGTTAGGGTTCAGAAAAGGGGATTTTTTTTAGAGAGAAGTAATGTGTTTTTGTTGTTTAGTTTTTACAAATGAGAAAGGTTTTTAGGACGCCGCCCTTTTTTTTCCAAGGTTAGAAGACTAAATTGCTGCTGGCCGTTAGATGAAGATGAATTTCCAGGTGTCGAGTTTTAAGGTATTTTGGAGAGAGATGATATTTTCAAAACCCTGTTTTATTAGTATAGTAGATACATACATATATATATATATATATATATATATATATATATATATATATATATATATATATATATATATATATATATATAATAAACGTGAATAATTTACAAGACAATGAAGCACAATAAATCATTAATGCGCTGAGCTGTCTTTGCTGCTATTGGTTGATAAATAATTAATGCTCCTACTATGTACAACACCTTTAAGCACAACCATTTATTCATGCCTCACCATCTAAAAAGATTAAAAAGTCAATACGGTTCTTTTATCTCATTTTTGGATAGTCATTATTATCATTCATTCTTCATATTCAAAACGCAAACCCTTAAAAAAATCCAAAAAATCATACGCTCCTCCTACATTCAATTCATAACCTTTCAAAAAATCTGAAGGAGAAAATTCATATGACTTCTTATCGAAGGAGCGTTTTGAGTTATTTTTGTAAAGGGATAATTAGCATTTATGTCAATCAATAACGCTCTTCAAAATCAATAACGCCCTTCACCTATAAATTATTGATTACATATAGTGATTTGTACACTGTCAATATGGACGAATTGGTAAGTATCAAAACATATGATATATTTCTATTGATTATGTTACAATTTTAATATATTTATTTAATCAGAACCCTAAAAAAATTGGGGAAATTCATCTTGATGAATTATGTTATAATTTCTTTGGGGGAAATCACCATCATATATTTTGATTGATTATGAAATAATTTTATTTTTTAGGTAGAATGTGATTGAGGAAGATTAACCAGGTTTGACATATTTTATCTCTTTTTATTCTTCAATTTATTTGTTAGTAGATGATATGGATTGATGAAAATGGTTATTTGTAGTTTATGTTCTATGTATGTTTCTTATGCACACCAACTGTTTGATAAGAATTTTATTATTTTTAATATTGTTTTGTGACCCATTATAGTTGATGTTTTTTTTGCAGACAAGCGCATCTAAAATCTTAAAATGCAGAATTTACAAAGACGAAGCCACGGGTAATGGAAACTCGGTCACGTCTATATAACAAGAGAAAAAAGGGTAATTCATATGCAATTCGAATTCTTAGTACCGTCTATCTTACTTTACTAATGCATTTTTACGGGTTGTTTGCAATGGCTTACTGAAACAACTTATGAAGGGACATTTTTGGATAGCTTATTGAAATTGGTGCTTATATGGGTTGTGTGGGAATGGTTAATGGAACTAATTATTAAGGGAAATTGATTGTGTGTGATTGGTTGATTAAATCCCTACATTTAAAGGGACTTTTCATGATTGAGTTTGTTACAATTAAACTAAACAATATTTAAAGAATTCATTATAATGTGTATGATTTTTTATAAGAAAGTTGTGATTATGTCTGAATAATTACCCATTAGTATTGACATAATGTATTTGATTTGATTAACTATCAATTATGAAATCATCTTACTTTGCTATTATCTATCAATTATGAATTTGTCTACTCAATAGATTAGAATTGTAGGTTATAACGTTTAGCTTATGGGTTATGTTTGCAGAATGAAGTAGATTGGTTAGGTAAACTCAAGCATAAGAATATCGTCAATCTTAGGGTTATTGCATTAATGATGATATGCCACACATTTTGTTCATGACATATAAAAACCTTTTTGTGTTGTAGCAACTCTTTTAACTTTTTAAATTTTGTAGTAGCACTGCTTTTTTAAAGTATGTTAGGTGAGAATGTGAAATACTGCTTTGTTAATTAATTTGAATAAACTATATGTATCTCATGAACAAATTTTTACCCCCGAAATGGGTTAATATGTGGTGAAAATATGGAGTTTGGCTGTTATTCTGTATATATACATGTCATCAGGTATGGTTTAACAATTCCGGTATTAGCCTTCATTCACTTCAGCCTTCGTTGGTTTTTCTGATGCAAAATTGATGCGTGGGAATTGCACCAGACTTTACCTCTCAAGGGATCTCGAGAAGCTTACAACCCCCACCAGGCAGTGTACCTGATCGTTGTAGTATAGTATAGTGACAAGTACCGGGAGATTGATCGTTCAACTCAGGAATAGTGTCGCTAGCCTTAGAAAGCCTAAAAATTAAGTCTAGAGGTGAGGGATGATTCTTTTTATATTTTTATATTTTTATAAAAGCAATTAAAATCTCGAGTTTTTGGAAGAGTGGGCGGAATTAGTTGTTAGTCAACTAACCCAATAACTAAGATGCAATCAAAATAAAATAACAAAAATGTAAATAAATCTAATTAAACTAGTGGTGTGAACAATAAATGGGAAAATTGTGTTTACTTAGATTTCATTACTCCCTAGATATCTTTTACAGGTTTATAGTTTGTTACAATTGCGTGGATGACGGGTTATATTCCTTAATACCATTTGTGGGGTGGCGTACGTACTTCCCCAACTCTATAAGCTCCTACTTCACTCCTATGTCGAGCCTGCAAGAAGCTCCTAACATGGGATCATTAGAATTCGCTCATGCATTAAATATAACCATAAAAACCTAGTACACATTGGTTCATGTTTCTTAAGACGTTCAAGCATGTTACCCTATGGAAGTCTGCCAGTTTTCTTAAGCCTAACATCGAAATCATTCATCCGTAACAACTATAAACAAGCAATCAACCCATAATCAACATCTAGGTTTCACTACATCTAAGCAAACACGCAAGAGATCTAGCCTAGCATGTTAAAATCAAGACAAGCGTAATATATATTCAAACAACACATAGACATATTGAATGAATTGAAATGATACTTATCTTAATTGAACATGAAAGGTTTCAAAGGGTAAAAACCCTTGAAAGAACAGTAAAAATCGGGCTAGGGTTTCTCCAAGTTATCCCTCTAATTGTCCTTCTCTTAATGAATGAAAATTACAAAACTATATATAGATTTTCCGTCGTGATGGCGTCAAGAAGAAAAATCTGACGCCATCAACTCGCCGCCCATAGTAATATCGGATTGCCTAGATCCAGATCTGACGCCGTCAAGTGCAACTTTTCTCTGGGCCGTCACATGTAATGGGACCATGACGGCCTATGGTGACGCCGTCATGCCCCTAGTGTAAAAACTCTCTGGATCGTCATGAACTCTATCCACTTCACCTCTTGTTTTACTCTTGACGCCGTCATGTAGAATTTTGTGACGCCGTCAGGTACTGTTCCCAGCAAGAAAAATTAAGACTTTGCCGTTTTCTTCACTTTTATGCTCCAAAAACGTCCAAAATGCTTCCTTTTCCAGAATTCACTCCAAAAGTACCTAAAATCACATAAGGAATGATTTAGGGCAATATTTGATCAAATAAATTCAATTCCGGGCTTAAATGACCCCCTAAAAACGGATCATTTTTCGCCTCATCATATACTCTTACACTTGAGATTTGCTTGTCCTCAAGCAAATGGGCTTTTATTCTAATCAAAATACAAGTTAGGGTCATTTAACACTAATATAAAAGTAATTACAACAAATAATCGTTCCACTAAAGACCAAAGACAAGCACGGAGGTCATACACTAGCACCTCACAAATAGTGTTTAGATACTCACACCTCTCGGGTGTAATAAAGTATATATCACAAATGGAAATGGAAAACATCTCTCACTACCTGTCATAGCAAAATAGATTACCATAGGCTTGGGAAAGGATCAAACCTCCACCACATGGCGTAAGCACCTAGGATAAACTATCAAAGAGGTCTTTTTAAAGGGTTATAACGTTAGGTGTAGGGATATGGAATACACGGTTTATTGGATAAAGGCAATCTTTACTGGTGGCGAGTTAATAATCTTGGTTAATTACATGTACAATATGGCGTTGCTAAGCCAAGACTAGACTCGACTTAAGCTAATAAATGTAAGATAACAAAAACTTAAAACCAACATAGAATGAAACGGGATGGTAGTCCGTATGTTTTTTCTCTTTTCTTTTTCTATTTTTTTTTTTCGTTTTCTTAATTTTTTTTTTTTTTTTTTTTTTTTCATACACTCTTACCCTACCATCCAAAATAATACATCATAGGGAATGAATATTCCCCTTACACTTGAATTTTTACATACTTTATAATGAACTAGTCTAATGACTCGAATCAAGATAATCAGAACACTTTGAGTACTTTTAAGATTAACGCACATATGGGGGTAATATACGATGTTCTTCCCCATTACTCCATAACATAAGTACTTTACCCATGAGTCCCATGAGTCCCAAAACAATATGTACAAGGATATGACTCGACTTAGCAACCATGTAATCAATTAGATAATTAAGTAAGGGTTTATACATGCAACAATAATGCACTAAAGATGAGTGCATACACGGAAGGCTAAGGCGATTTGGGTGTACATTTAAGTGGGTTGTAACAAATTCTTCCTTTTAGTAAGATGCTTAGAGTTAGAAACGAAAAGATAGGCTCGGAGGGGTGTACTAGGGGTTTCGTGTACTAAAAATGAGTACAACGCTAATGGTGTGGGAAAAATTAATTGACTTCACTAGCCAAGTAATATGACTTAAATGGTCAAGAAATTATGATACGGGTTTAACACAAGGGTGATCCTAATGCCTCTTATCAAGTAGTAAATCCTACTACACGAATGTAGTCTCACTAGCGGTCTCGGGATGCATCACTAACGCAAGTTCTAGAATCTAAATGCTACCGGTACACTCATAAGCACTAATAGCAAATGCTTTTCCTATCAAATCTAAAGGCGAACCTCATATATTTGGGTGGAAAATTTTTTTGAAAAGGACGGTTTTATGCTAGTCATACAATCTCCTATCCATGAGACGCTTGCTAAGGCTAAAGTTTCACTCCTAAATGTTGTAAAAAAAATTAAATTTGGTGCTAAAATTACACTAACAAGTATTTCTCTTAGTTTTATTGCACACCTACCATCAAACAAACAAACTCAAGTGAAAGTGTATCCTATAAGGTATCATCATTTACCCTCCCCTTACACTTAGGATGAACATTGTCCCCAATGTTCAATTAAAGAATGTAAAAGTGAAATAGGTAAAAGAATGAAAGCAAATACTCACCTGATTCGTTCGGTGTAGATAGTGTGGTAACAAGGTTAGATCTTCCTCCAAGAAAATGAACAATCAAAGCTTCCCTTCCAGAAAAATAAATCATCTTCTTGTCATACATAACCTGTTAAACCTGAGAAAACAATCACAAAAACCCAAAGCATCAATCCGAACAAAGAAAACTCACAACTAGATGTAATTCCAGACTTAGGAATAAAAACAAAACAATTAAAGATATAATGCTTGTGGAATGAATGTTTGTAGATTTCCTGGAGTTTATAAAACTAAAGAATCAACAAAAACTTTAAGACTCCGGTATAAACAAAACTCGCAAAATTTTTCAGAATCTTTGTACCTGACGCCGTCAGGTTATAACTCCTGACGCCGTCAGAATGTTCTTGCAAAAATCTCATGTTAAGTTTCTGGAAAAAATCTGGAAAAACTTATGCCTTACTTCCTTGAATATCCAGCAAAACATCATTATGACTCGATACAAGCATTTGACTCAAACAATTACTAATAAAATTGATCTTTAATCTTCAAATCATGTTCTAATCCTTATAACGATTGTGTTTTTGACGGTTAACTTGTTTGATTCAGTCTTATAACATTATTTTTATTTGGATTCAGACTTGATTGGTTTAGGGTTTCGATTTTTAAGGTTTTTGAAGTAATCGCTGTTTAGGTTTTTAGGTTCTTTTAATCGATCTTTCATCCTATTCTGTTGCAAATCAATTATGGAAGTCGGTTAGACTTTGTTTGGTATTTAACTCATGCCTCAACGATCATGAGGCCTACGTATTTTAAGATTGACGTTGTTCTTTAGGGTTTTTTGTTATCGCTGGTTTAGGGTTTCGTTTCCCTTGTTTATTTTTTTAGTATGGAGAACGTGGGTGTTACTAAGGCTGATGTGGAAGGATTGCAAGCTAGAATGGCTGGGTTGAATAAGACTCAATCGAGTATGGGAGAGGAGCATACAAATCCATTGTCGTATGTGACTATGAGAAAATCGCAGCAGCCACGTAAAGCTGCTAGGGTTTTACGTACTAATGAAGCTGATCCCTCTGATTACCCATCTCTTTCTGAGGTTCTCAAGACTAAAAGTACGCATACTTTGGCTGGTGATACTAGTAATGCTACATTTGAGCCATCCATGCAAACTTCGAATCAATATGATCATTTACCTGAATGAGATGGTGTTAGTGTTGCAACTAGAGCTGGAAGGATGGGGAATACTTCTGATGATCATGTGGTTACTAAGGAATCGGTGTTCCCTACTGGTCCTACTACGGAGGTTAACTCTTTTCAAAGTAACCATGACTTTATTAAAGTGGTATTTGGTGTCTCGCTTAAATCAACTTTGGACATTGATGTATTTCTTAAGGAGCTTGAAGCGGGTAAACATCCAACATGGTCTAGTTTGGATAGTGAAACTCGATCACAGGTGTATGAGGCTATGTGTAGTTTATGTGAAGCTTATGAGATTGACATGAAGAATGATGCAACTAAACCTGATGTGAATGAAATAGTTACTACACCTAATGTTAATGTGGATGCGAATATTCAACCTACACAAAACTTTACTGCTGAGGCTGTTTGTGAAGGTGTTAATGTGTCTATTCCACGTAGAGTAGTAGAAAAGGTTAGTTCCCGTCTTGAATATACTCTATATGGCTACTTTATTGGTAATAGAATGGCGTTTCCAGTGGTTGAATATTATGCTAGAAATAGTTGGGCTAAGTATGGTTTGAAAAAGATCATGATGAATGCTAAAGGTTTTTTCTTTTTTAAATTCGATACTCAAGCCGGTTTAGAATCTGTTTTGGAAGATGGACCTTGGATGATGTTGATATAAATAATGTATAAAAACGTTATTAATATCTTTCGATATCCTTAAGTTTTCACGATCACAAAATATAAGAACATTAAACGCAAAGTTAATACGTAAACAAGTTTTAAGCAAGTTTATATCATCTCATCCAACATAATCACTTAAGGTATGAATAAACAAGTGACTATTACATTTTATGATCAAAGGGATGTTTATTTAAATAATACAAAGTTTATAAAATTAAATAAACTTATTATATATTTTTGAAAAACATTTTTGGTAATAAAGGAAAATGTTTTATTCATAATAAATATATGAATTTAAAATTTTAACCAAATCAGTTAGTTTTTCACCAAATAAACTTTCCTCAGAAAAAGACAAGAAAACTGCAGTTTTCGTCTGGGCGGCCCCCTTAATTTTAAGGGGACCGGCACACAATTAAGGGGACCGGCCACGCTCCCCTGTCAGATTCTGTCAGAAATTTTTCCCTATAAGTATTACCTCAAACCTGGTATTTTTACCACCTCTTGCACAAAAATTTTCAGATCCAAATCTCTCTAAATATCCTCCTAAAAACCCTTTGATCATATAATTGTTAATCCTTGTTTCAAGTGATTCATTCCCTCACCTCTCATCTCTCAAAGTACAAGAGAAGAATACTCCTTCAACATCAAGTTGTGAAGTATTGTAGATTTGTGTATATAGTCTAGTTGTTGTGTACATTCATTGTAAATGTGTGATAGTAGTGTAACTAGATAGATCTAGGAGTAGAAGTTGAGAATAGAAGTAGTGAGATATAAGTAGTGGTGTGAAGAAGAAGTAGTGGAGTAGTGTGAAGTTGTGAAGTAGTAGTGGTGTGTACAAGTTGTGAAGAAGGTGTGCCAAGTCGTGAAGAAGTTGTGTAGAAGGTGTGAATAAGTTGTGACGAAGTTGAGGTGTGTATATTGGTGTGTAAGGTTTTCTCCGCCATAAGGGAGCTTGTTGACATAGTGAAGAAAACTCTCGAGTAGGTGACTCGAGGAGTGGAGTAGGGCAAGGAAGGTGTCCTTATAGCCGAACCAATATAAATCCTTTGTCTCGCGGTTAGATCTTTCCATATCTTACTTATTATCTTGCTAATATCGTTATTACTTTTGTAGACGTAGACGTACATGTATAGTTGCTCATATAGTGCTAGTATTGATTTTACTTAAAGATCAAACAAAAGTTTCATTTACAAAACAAAGTTTTTACAATCAAACTAAAAAGGTAACATACATTTAATTGATCATTTCAATCAAATATAGTTTTCATACAAAATATAACTAAGCATTATAAAATAAACGTTTACTTATTTATCTCTCGTATATAGCTATAATTGTTTATATTGTGCATGTGTTGATTTCACATACTTAGTTTGCATTATTATTATTGCTCATACTTAGATATAGTTGTTCATATTGTTCAAGACTTGAATTCACATAAGATCGAATCAAAGTTTTAAGAGTAAACAAGACTTTTAAACAACTAAGTTTTCATAAAACTAAAAAGACGTAAAACTATTCAACCCCCCTTCTAGTTTTCCACAATTGGTATCAGAGCCAGGTTAAACAAGATTTTTAAAATATACTGTATTTTAAAACTTATAGCGATCTATGGAATCGGAAAAGTATTTAAAAGGGCAATCTATGCAAAGACCACCACTATTTGAAAGTGATGGATTTTTATATTGGAAAAATAGATTCGAAACTTATGTGAAATCGAAAGATCTTGATCTTTGGCATGCCATTACCTTTGGTGATTTTCCCCCTATTCAATATAATTTTGAAACTAAAATGGATGAAATTGTATCTTTTGAAAAACAAAATGATGATTTGAAAAGGAAACTAGCAAAAAATAATGAGGCTAAAATGGTTATTTATAATGCGTTACCACGCAAAGAATATGAAAGAATTTTTATGTTTAAAACCGCAAAAGAAATTTGGGATTCTTTACTAATCACTCACCAAGGTAATAGTCAAGTTAAAGATAATAAAATAGATCTTCTTGTTCAACAATATGAACAATTTACGATTCCGGAAGAGAAATCAATAGATAATGCTTTTGCTAGGTTTAACACTATCATCACAAGTTTAAAAGCACTTGATGAGAATTTTTCTAGTAAGAATTTTGTTAGGAAATTTCTTAGGGCTCTTCATCCAAAATGGCGAGCTAAAGTTACGGTGATTGAAGAATCGAAGAACTTGTCAACTCTTCAACTTGATGAGTTGATCGGCAACCTGAAAATCTACGAAGCAATAATAAAGAAAGACTCCGAGATGGTCAATGGAAAAAGAGAGCAAAGCAAGTCAATTGCGTTGAAAGCTAGGAAGGAATCTAGTAACGAGGATAGCTCAACCTCCGAAAGTGATGACGAAGAATATGCGATGGCCGTAAGGGACTTCAAGAAATTCTTTAAAAGGCGAGGAAGATTCGTTAGACAACCGCATGATGAAAGGAAAGCAAACCAAAAAAATAAAGATGACAAAAATGGCAAAAGTGATAGGAAGTGCTTCAAATGTGGTGATCCAAATCATCTCATCGGAAAATGTCCAATGATACCAAGAGATCAAAATCAAAAGGCGTTTGTTGGAGGAGCTTGGAGTGATAGCGATGACGATGAGAAAGAAATCACAAATGAGGAGAAGTGTCTTATGGCTAAGACATCAAGCGAGGTACGTTCCGAAACCGAATACTTTAGTAACGAAAATTTATCATTAGAAGAAAAAGACCTAGATAGTGAATATAATAGGTAATGCAAAATAGGTCAAAAGGTTATAGCTAAAAATAAGTCACTAAAACATATTAATAATCAATTAGAAAATGAAGCACTCGAATTAAAAATTAAACTACAACATTTGAAAAAAGAAAAAAAAGATTTTAAATAATGTAAAACATGTTTAGAGGTCGAAAATGAAAACGAAAAACTTAAAGATGAAATTTTTCAAACTTGACAAGTTTAAAAATAGTAGTAACTCACTTAAGAAAATAATAAGTGTTAAAGAAACTTTGGGAGATAAAACCGGTCTAGGATTCGACTTAACTAATGTTTCAACTAGTGAAAATAAAAATGAAAAGTTTGAATGTGAATCTAGTAAACAAAAACCATTAGACTCAAAACCTAAGTATGTACCTATAAAAGATAGAAAAATACCTATTGCGAGTGATGAGGAAGTAAAAAGTTTTTATAAACCATCATTAAAAGCCAAAACCAGATTTCCTAAACTAAAATTAAGATCTAAAACTCTACCTCCAAATAGACCAAATAATCCTCATCCTCAGTCTAAAACCCCTCAACATAGGAGAAATCAAGATAGACAAAACTTTTCTAATAATAGTCACCCAATGTGGATTTATCCACATCAACCAAGCTTTAGCCCATGGGGAATATTTTCACCATACATGCATCCTAATCAACTGCAAACCATGATTGGTTCAAACAACTTTGGACCAATGAGACCATGGGAACCAAGTGGCTAAGTTGTCACTTTTCGAAACTATTGGAATCTCATCTACAAATGACTTCTATAAGTCAACATGGCAACTTGAAGTTTTTTGAAGAAAATTTATTGAAGACTAAAAGGTACGCATTTCTTTTAAGTTTATCGTTAAAATTTATATTCTTAAATTAATAACTAGTTAGAATAATGCTTAGTTATATAGCTAGTAATACTTACTTGCTCACATATTATGAACCCTTCTTAGTTGGCTTTCCTAGGATTTAAATTAAAATTGTTCATTGTCGAACAACAAAGAAAATGGAAGTCTTCTATGTCCACTAGTAGAAAACTCATGGTGATGAAGTGAAATGAGTTAAGTGGATTAATCGTTAATATAGAAGTAAGACTAGATCCCTCGCGTAAGAAAACTATGGATGAAACAAGCTCTCGAAGACTACGGCAGTAGGTTAGAAAATATTCCTATTATGTGCAATAACAAATGTGCTATAGAAATACGTCATCACTTTCTTAGGGACATTATACAAAAAGAAAATATAACAATAGAGAAGGTAGCTTCGGAAGGTAACATTGCCGATATAGTCACTAAGCCTCTTAAGCGTGATTTACTTAACTACTTACGTTTAGGATTAGGAATGATGGATCAAATTGATTAAATTCTTGTAATACTTAACATCTTCTTAAAAATCAAAGTTCTGAAAAATTTTCTTTGTCAGATGGGCGGACCCCTTAATTTATAATGGCGGCTGATGAGTGTGTAAATACTCATCATTTTATACCAATCTGAGCTGCCAAAACATACAAAAACACCCAAATATGTATCAAAATGCTTAAAATATCTTAGAGGTGTGTTTTATATGTTTCAAACACAAAATATGCAAAAACAAATGAAAAACGTACAAAGTTTGCATAATTGGCAGTTTCAGTCCCTCAAGTTTCATAAATTGGCAAAACTAGTCCCTGGTCACTCAAAACTTGTTCAAATATCATAAAGGTCCTTGGGGATTCACAAGTTGTCATAAATAGTCCTTTAAAGTTTAAAATTGTGAAATTACAACTTTGGTCCCCCAAGTTTCAAAAATGTCAAAGTTAGTCCTCAGGTTTTAAAAATGGAAAAATATTAAAAACAAACCTTGTACTATTCATTAATGACATAATTGGTCCTTGTGGTATTTATTGAGAATTTACAGGTTCAACCCTTCACAAATTCAGAAAATTACAAGAATGGTCCCTGGAGTTTGGTGAATTTACAGAAAAGGTCCCCGGGTATTTAAAAAATTGAAAAAACATTAAAAATACCCTTGTACTATGCATCCTTGTCAAGATTGGTCCCTATGAGAACTTTGGTGAACTTACAAAACCAGTCCCTCAAGTTTGCACTTATTACAAATTTGGTCCTTTTGATTTTTAAACCCAAAAACTAAATCCGGATCCTAAACAAACAAAACCCAACAAACAATAACAAACCCACCCATTATCCCTTTATCCTAAAGCCCACTCCAGGCCCAACCTAAACTAAACCCAGTCCACTCCACCTTTGACCCGAAGCTAACTTTGACTTCGGTCAAACTCCCTTCTCCCCTTCCCTCTCAGACTTTCCCCCACATTCACCACCACTTGCAGCCTCCATTTTCCACCAATCACAAACCATGACCCCCCACAATTAATGCTGCCCCCCCCCCCATTGCGTGTATCAGAGTAATCTGCAAAAGGTCTCTTTCCCGCCAAAAATGCGTGTAAGCCTAAGAGTGGACCAAAAGTTGAAGAGAAAGGTGGGAAATGATTGAAGTGCATCTGGGAACCCTAATTGAGGGCTATAAGTAGAAGAGGAAGCACAAGGATGAAGGGGTAGTTAATTTTAGTTTTATTTTATGTCGTGTAATTGTAATTTTAAATTCTAGGATACACCCAAGCTCTTAAGCAGTGGTAATCCTCTTTTTGTTGTATTGTAAACTTAAATTCAGTTATAAATTTCAAGCTTCTTTGATTATTCCATCGTATGCAATTTTAATCAAATGTTCAATATCTCACATTGTTCAATAAGTTGTTTTGGCATTATGAACTGGACTCTTAGGCTCATATAAGTTCCATTAAGCTCATGGAAGCTATTAGAGATCCTAAAATCCAGAGTTAGTAGAAGATAATCAAGAAACAAAAATAGTCAATGAAAATCAACTGTTGCATGCTTGATGTTTGTTTCAGGTATTGAAGATCATTGGGAGCTGGATTGAGTTTGATATTGCCTATCTAAAGATAGGCAACTGTGGAGAAACCCCTTGTTCAGCTAGGGGTTGGATGTAAGATTTGTTTCATTTTAAAGTTTCCACTAAATTCATAATTCATAGTTAGATTATAGATTGCTTGTTTGTATCTGTGTTAACTTGTTCTTGTGTATTCAATTGGTGGAATTTAGTCATAATCTCGCATAATTTAGTTAAGTTGGTTGTTAAAATTAGTTGTAGTTTAAAATCTTGATTTCAAAGTGAAATTAGCATAGTTGTCATTTATATGATTCATACTGATATGGCTGATAATTTGTGCTTCTATGGTCTCATAAAATAGTATTGTAAGCTTTTAAAATAGTATTGGGATCTAAATCATCAACTTGTAGTGGAAATCACAAAAATCAGTTTGCAAAGGGGTGTTTGGATTAGTATAGTATGCTGTGTTATTTGTGTTAGTTTGTTGTTGTTTTAGCATGAGCATGTCATATTAGTCTTAATTAGAATATTTCAAACCTCAAACTCAGGTCTCAAACACCCAAAGTCAACAATCCACTCCAATCACCTTGACAGTTAACTGTCAAGGTTTTAGGGTCTCACAACTCACCATTCCATAGCATAACTAGTTAGTCTAGCTTAATCTAGCTTCTAAATAGCTTAGTGTAACTTATTTAATCAGTAGGGACTATTAGAATCTCACAAAAGTCAAAATATTGAGTTTTATTAGAAAAGTCAAATTACTTGATCTCAGTTTTCACCAAACTTGCTTGTTAATTTCTAAATTTTGTGATTTATTTGGGACTGTGAGATTTTTGAATTTTAATTCCCTCCCAGCTCATCTTTGAGATTCTACCATCATTCCATTTTTAGGAAAATCACCCTGGGCCCCACAGACCAACAAAGTAACCTGCAGGGCAAGCTTGTGCCCTGCTCACCCATTCACCACCTCACCACCATCACTTTGGTGGTGTTTTGTGACCACCTCAGTGGACCCCACACCCCTTAGTTAGGTTTTTCCAACCCCCCTCCTACCAGAGAGTTTAGGTTGACCTTTTGTTTGACCTGGTACTTAGTGGACCCCACCTATATAAGCCCCAAAAGTTTGTCCCATCTCTGACCCAGAACCCAATTAAGCAATAGCTTATTCTGTTCTTGTGGCTTATTCACTTGGCTTATTTGGTTGATTCTTGCTAAAATTTATCCAAGTAACTCAGTTGAACCAAATTTCACCAAGGTGGGTCCCACATAAGCTCATTTGAGCTTATTTCCCATTTTAGTCAACATAAGTCAACTGTCTAGGTCATTAGCTTTTTCTCAGCTTATTTTTAAGTTTTAAAATTATTGTTTTTACAAAAGTTGGTTATATTTAGGTATAATGTAGTTTGGAAAAAGAAAATTCAAGAAAAACAAATAAAATAGTAAGTGATAGTTTCTATTTAATTCAAGTTAATTTTAATTTTCATTTTTATATTTTAATTAAGTCACTAGTGTTTTTATATTTTTATTAAATTCCTCATATATTAAAGTAGTTATAATAAATTTTTCAGATTTTTATTTTGTCATTTAGTGCTAATTAGATTTAATTTTAATTTTCTTTATTATTAATTAATATTAAATATTAAATAGCTTAATTAGTTTTTATAAGGTTAAATCTAGTTTTTATAATTTTTCTAGTTCTAATATAGTATAATAAGTTTTTAGAAAATAAATTTTGATATTCTACTGTTCATTTTCTAGTTTTCTTATTTTATTTGTTTAAAATAGACTTAAGTTAATTAAAAGGTAATTAATTAGTAGATTAATCTTAAATATAATTTTTAGAGTTTTTTATAATTTTGTAGGATTCCTGTAATGGTTAAGTAATTTTATAATTTTTATTTTAATTTTCCAAGTTAATTTAGTATTAATATAAATTAAAAGTAGTTTAATTAGTTAAATTAAGTTAAATAGTTTTTAATTAATTACAAAACCACAAAAAGACAAAAATATTATTTTTAATTTTTTATACTTTCTTCAAGTTCTAATTTAGGTTTAGAAAATATTTTGGATAATTTTTAGTTTAATTTAAATCATTTGTCATTTTTAGTTTATTTAAATTAGATTTTAATTTAGATTTTAAATAGTTTAATTAATTAAATAATAGTTTAATATTATTTTAATCACTTTTATAATTTCTTTTTCATTTTTAATTTTAAGTTTGAAAAAGTGTCAAAAGCACCCCCTGTAGTTTGTTAAATACCAAAACCCACTTTTCCAGTCCGATACGTGATCTTAATTGTCAATTTGTGCATATATCTGGTATCTGATTATTGTGAATATTATATCTGTTTGTCAATACCAAAATAACAGTAGCAATATCATTCCTACATCATCTGGCTACTGTCCTCAGTGCCACTTTCTCATAAACGATTCCAAAAGCACCATTTCAATCTCGCTGGGACTTTTACGACCCGGGGAAACACTACACTATCACCGGAGTATTGATTCTAAGCTATCTTTGACTTGTTGACCTTGGTCAATAATAATTAGACGGTTCAGGACCAATCAAAATTTGGCGCCGCTGCCGGGGAGGTTGTTGCGTGTTTTATAAAATCGTTTTAAGTTTAGTGGTTTTCAAAACCCTCCCTGTACAAATTTCACACAAATTTGTAAAAATTTTTTGTAAAAACTTAATCATATCAAAAAACGTTCATTAACACTTCTCCTGAAGTGTTGAGAAACACCAAAAAAATTAAAAACAATCAAAAACAAACTGTGAAGTTAAATTACTTCGTGTTCTTTAAGATTACAACCTGAAACAGTTGGTTTAAGGTAAGTTCTGACATTAAATTGCGAACTGAAGAGGAAACCTATTTACTTCCTCCCGCCAGCCTGCGAGTAATCTTAAAGGGACGATTTCGGTTAACGAATCAGTTCCAAAAATATTTCCCAAGTTTTCTGCACACACACCCATAAGCCTAAATCAGTTTTTCAAAAAATCAATTAATAAACCCATAATAAGTTCCCAATCTTAAGATTAAAACTTGCCTTTGTATCCCTGTGAGTAGTGTACTTTTTTCAAAGAAGCTGCTCACTTGTGATTATTGGTTTAAGTTCACTGTGGTTTTGCCTCGAACTTGTGTTGAAAAATTGTTTTTAGTGCATGCGCACTCGGTCTCAAACAAAGAATAAAAAACAGAAAGACGTACCCGAGCTACGTTCTAACACAGAAACCGAAATGGCCGCTGGGCCACCACCACCACTATTACCACCCCCTGACCCTCCTAGGGATGAGCCAGCTCCCGATCTCCGAACTATGGAGGAGCTGTGCCAACCTACCATGCAAGGGCGGGGTGGGCCTATTGCACCACTCACTATTGGGGCTGCGGACTTTGGCCTCAAGCATCACATGATCCAACAAGTCCAGAATTCGTGTCAATTTCACGGATTACCGGGTGACGATGCCAACAAGCATCTTGACAAATATCTTACGGTCACCCAAAGCATGAAACAGCATGGTGTCACCGATGATGCCCTTCGGCTGTACCTCTTCCCCTATTCTCTCGCTCATCATGCCACTGCATGGTTTGACCGACTTCCAAAGAATTCTATTCGAACCTTTGATGAAATGGTAACCAAGTTTCTAGCAAAATATTTTCCACCATCCATGGTTACCAAGTTACGTAATGATATCAGCAACTTCCGGCAACTTCCCGATGAGTCTCTTTTTGAGGCTTGGGAACGTTATAAGCTAGCCATTGATCGGTGCCCTAACCACAATATGTTACAAGTTACCATCATAGATACCTTCTATAATGGTCTGACATTGAGGCACCGAGACATTCTCAATGCTGCTGCTGGTGGGACCTTTATGAAAAGGCGTCCCGAGGAGTGCTATGACTTAATCGAGAACATGACTGCCCATCATAACTTTTGGGATTCCTCTGCGGAGAGGGAAGCGTCATGTCATTCCGTTACTCCCTCATCATCATCATCTCCTGAAATAATCGCTCTTACCAAAAAGATGGATGATATTTCTACGGCTGTGTTGAGAATGAACCAAACGATACAACATCAGGCTCAAAATCAACAAGTGAAAGCCGTGGCCCGAAGTTGTGAAACTTGTGGGGGACCACATCTGTATTCCGAGTGTCCAGCTACTGCTGAATTTTCTCAAGAGAACGTTTATGCTGCTAACGGTTCCTACAACACGGGGGGTAATTCTTACCAACCGCAAGGGGACCGTAATCTCTTAAGCTATCGTTCCAATAATTTTCTCGGACCTCCCGGTTTTAACCAAAATCAAAACCGTAACACGAATCAGAATTTCAACCAAGGTCAAAACTCAAATTTCCAAAACCCGAACCAAAATCAAGGCCAGTTTAATCAAAACAATTTTCAAAATGGCAATCAAAACCAAGGTTTTCAAGGAAATTTTCAAAGAAACCAGAATCAAGGGAATTACAATCAGGGTAATTTCAATCAGAGAAACACTTTTCAGGGTAACAACAATCAAAATCAAGGGAATTTTCAAAACAACCGTGTTCAAAATCCCCCTGTTCAAAATCAAAACGTTGTTCCACCCCCGTCTTCCTCCGATGCTGAAATTAAACAATTCATGAAAGCACAAGAGGAAACGAATCGGTTATTGATCAAGACGATCTCTGATCTTCAGAAGTCTTTAAATGATCGACCCTCGGGCTCTGGTACATTACCGAGCAACACGATCGCTAACCCGAGGGGCGATGTCAAGGCGATCACTACCCGAAGTAGGGTATCATACAATGGACCCTCGATTCCCTCTACCTCTTCTTCTCCTCCTAAGGTAGCGGAACGTGAACCTGAGGTCACTACGGACAAGGTACTTCCTACTAATAACGGAGGTATCAACAACGTCCACCCTCAAGTTGTCCCGGTCCCGGCTCGTAAGCCGAAAGTTGTATTTGATCCTCCTGTGTGTCCTGATGAAATCTCAAAGAATAACCCTAAGCCGTCAATTCCATATCCTTCACGAGTGACTGAACAAAAGAACCGCGAAAAAGCTAACCATCAGATGGAAAAAATTTATCAAATTTTCCAAGAATTACACTTTGATATTAGCTTCGCAGACGCTCTTCTTCTCATGCCTAAGTTTGCTTCAACAATCAAAAATCTGATAAGCAACAAAGAAAAACTGTGTGAGATGGCAAAAACTCCTCTTAACGAGCATTGCTCAGCAGTGCTCTTGAAAAAGCTTCCCGAAAAGCTTGGAGATCCCGGGAAATTTCTCATTCCATGTATTTTCCCTGGGATGGTTGAATGCTTTGCCTTGGCCGATCTTGGCGCAAGCATTAACCTGATGCCTTACACAGTCTGGAAAAGACTTTCTCTACCTACTCTCACTCCGACCTGCATGACACTCGAGCTTGCAGACCGTACTATATCCCGTCCTCTCGGCATTGCCGAAGATATCTTTGTGAAAGTAGGAAAGTTCCACTTTCCGGCAGATTTCGTGATTGTTGATTTCGATGCTGACCCACGAGTTCCTCTCATTCTCGGGAGAGGATTCTTAAGAACGGGTCGTGCTTTAATCGATGTATTCGAAGAAGAAATCACTCTACGTGTTGGTGGCGAAGCCATAACATTCAATCTTGATCAGACTTCAAGATATTCTTCCAATTATGACGCTGAAACGGTTAACCGTATTGACATCATCGATATTGCGTCGGAGGAATCATCCCAAGAAGTCCTCGGTTTCTCATCCAGTGGCAGTCTTTCTACTGACCCTATCATTTCCGACTCTTCCCCTTCCCTCACTCCGTTTGAGGGAAGTGACTTCCTTTTGGAAGAGCTCGAGGCTTTTCTTGCTCAAGATAGCTCAATTCCCGATGGAGTTGATGAAAACTATCTTGACCCGGAGGGGGACATTCTTCTCCTTGAAAGATTGTTAAATGACGATCCTTCACCCTCTCCGTCTCCACAAATACTTCATAAAGCGGAAGTCAAAAATGTTGAAATAACTGAAGACTTACCCGAGGTTGAGCTCAAGGACTTGCCTCCTCATCTAGAATATGCATTTCTGGAGGGTGATAATAAATTACCCGTCATTATTGCCAAAGACTTAAAAGATGAGGAAAAGGCTGCACTCCTAAAGGTTCTTAAGTCAAACAAGCAAGCAATTGCTTGGAAACTCTCCGACATTAAGGGCATAAGCCCGAACTTTTGTACTCATAAAATCTTAATGGAGGATGACTTTAAGCCAGCTGTGCAACATCAGAGAAGGGTAAATCCCAAAATCCACGAAGTTATCAAACAAGAAGTTCTTAAACTTCTTGATGCGGGATTGATTTACCCTATATCTGACAGTCCTTGGGTTAGCCCAATTCATTGTGTTC
Organism: Artemisia argyi; assembly: GCA_030686995.1. Lineage (NCBI taxonomy): Eukaryota > Viridiplantae > Streptophyta > Magnoliopsida > Asterales > Asteraceae > Artemisia > Artemisia argyi. The sequence goes on from CM060698.1 coordinate 33,631,846, forward strand.
CTAAAAAGGGTGGCATTACCGTTGTCACCAACGAGGATAACGAGTTGATTCCAACTCGTTTGGTCACGGGTTGGCGTGTTTGTATTGACTATCGAAAGTTAAATGAAGCCACCCGTAAGGACCATTTTCCTCTCCCTTTTATGGACCAAATGCTCGAAAGACTTGCGGGGAACGAATACTACTGCTTCCTCGATGGCTTCTCGGGTTACTTCCAAATCCCCATTGATCCCCAGGATCAAGAGAAGACTACCTTCACATGCCCCTACGGAACTTTTGCTTACAGACGTATGCCTTTCGGCTTATGTAATGCACCAGGCACGTTCCAGAGATGCATGATGTCTATTTTTTCCGACATGATCGGGAAAACTATGGAGGTATTCATGGATGACTTTTCGGTCATTGGGGATTCATTTCAGACCTGCCTCTCCCACTTGGAACGGATGCTTAAACGTTGCAAAGAAACGAATCTAAGTCTCAACTGGGAGAAGAGCCACTTTATGGTCAAGGAGGGCATTGTCCTCGGCCATAAGATTTCAAAAAACGGGATTGAGGTTGACAGAGCTAAAATCGATGTCATTGCCAAATTACCTCATCCCACCACCGTAAAAGGTGTTAGGAGCTTTTTGGGTCATGCCGGCTTCTACCGTAGGTTTATCCAAGATTTTTCTAAGATTGCCCGGCCTATGACCCATCTCCTCGAGAAGGATGCTCCTTTCATCTTCTCTCCTGAGTGCATCGAAGCTTTTGAAACATTAAAGAAAAAGCTTACCGAGGCACCGATTCTTGTTGCCCCCGATTGGGACCAACCTTTTGAGCTTATGTGCGATGCTAGTGATTTTGCCATAGGTGCGGTCTTGGGGCAACGAAAAGCAAAATACTTTCAGCCCATACACTACGCAAGCAAAACTATGACTGAGGCTCAAGGTCATTACACCACCACTGAAAAAGAACTCCTAGCTGTGGTGTATGCCTTCGAGAAATTCCGGTCATACCTAATCTTGACTAAATGCGTAGTGTACACAGATCACTCGGCTTTGAAATACCTATTTGCAAAACAAGATGCAAAGCCGAGGCTTCTTCGTTGGGTTCTCCTCCTTCAGGAATTTGATATCATTATCCGTGATAAAAAAGGAGCCGAGAACCTTGCTGCTGATCATCTCTCACGATTAGAGAACCCTCATCAAGATGTGTCCGAGAAAAAGGAAATAAATGAAACATTTCCTCTCGAGACACTCAATGCGGTTGCTTTTCGTGGTGACTCTACTACCCCGTGGTTTGCCGACTTTGCAAATTACCATGCGGGTAACTTCATAGTGAAGGGGTTAACGTCCCAACAAAAGAAAAAATTCTTCAAAGACGTTAAACATTACTTCTGGGACGACCCCTTCCTCTTCAAAATCTGTGCCGATCAAGTCATCAGGCGATGTGTATACGGACAGGAAGCCACTGATATTCTCAAGGCTTGCCATGCTGGACCCACCGGGGGCCACCATAGTCCTAACTACACCGCCAAAAAGGTGTTTGATTCCGGTTTCTATTGGCCCACAATCTACAAGGATGCCCACGAATTAGTCAAAGCCTGTGATGCTTGTCAGCGTCACGGGAATATTTCACAAAAGAACGAAATGCCACAAAATGCTATTCAAGTTTGTGAAATCTTTGACGTCTGGGGCGTTGACTTTATGGGGCCATTCCCATCTTCTCATGGAAACAAATACATACTCGTGGCTGTTGACTATTTGTCAAAATGGGTTGAGGCAAAGGCCTTACCCACTAATGATGCCCGAGTAGTTGTGAAATTCTTGAAATCCCTCTTTGCTCGTTTTGGAACCCCACGTGCCATCATTAGTGATCGCGGTACTCACTTTTGCAATGATCAATTTGCAAAAGTCATGCTGAAATACGGTGTTACTCATCGTCTTTCCACCACTTATCACCCCCAAACAAGTGGGCAGGTGGAGGTTTCCAACCGTGGTATTAAACGGATTCTTGAGAGGACAGTAGGTGAAAACCGTGCTTCCTGGTCGGATAAACTAGATGATGCACTCTGGGCCTTCCGTACAGCTTACAAAACACCCATTGGGTGCACTCCATACAAGCTTGTATACGGGAAGGCGTGTCATTTACCGATCGAGCTCGAGCACAAAGCCTACTGGGCCTTGAAACATGCTAACTACGACCTTCATAAAGCGGGTGATCACCGTAAGGTTCAAATCAATGAATTAAACGAACTTCGTGATCAGGCCTACGAGAACTCTTTGATCTACAAAGAAAAGACAAAGAAGATTCACGACTCTAAGATTAAGAACCGAGTTTTCAACGTCGGTGACAGAGTCCTTCTTTTTAATTCCAGATTAAAGATCTTCTCGGGGAAATTAAAAACCCGATGGACTGGACCATTCACTATTGCTAAAGTATACCCATACGGGACTGTTGAGTTATCTCAACCCGAAGGTCCCAACTTCAAAGTGAATGGTCACAGATTGAAACATTATTTTGGAGAGGACACACCACCCATGGTTGTCCCGGATCTCCAAACTTTCCCCATGGACCAATGAATTCGGGGATCGAGTCAAGCTAGTGACTCGGTGAACAAAAATTAGCAGCATATATGGGTTTTCACCCGTATTTCTGACTTCTTTCTACTTTCTACCACCCTAGTGTGGGGGAGTGGCCATCCCCCACCGTTTCAAAAGTAAATATTTTTCAAAATTTAATAAACATGTTTTGTATGTATATTATGTCATTCAAATCCCGGGCTGTCAAGGCAAATTTACTACAGTTAATCATTCACAAGTGATTAGCTTGCGTGGTAAACTTGACACAAGCCTGGGAAGTGTATGTATATTATTATTCATCTTCCAGGCTGTCAGGGCGGATTTATTACAGTTAATCATTCACAAGTGATTAGCTAGCGTGGTAAACCTGACACAAACCTGGAAGGTGTATGTATATTATAAACTTTATCATTCAACTCCCGGGCTGTTAGGGCAAATTTATTACAGTTAATCATTCACAAGTGATTAGCTAGCGTGGTAAACCTAACACAAGCCTGGGAGGTAGTGAGCAAAAAAAAAAAAAAAAAAAAATTGTATGTACAGATAAAATAAAGTGAAAAATAGAAATTTCCACAGTTAGAATCGAATATTAGCTTTTCCATTTAGAGATTCGGCATAATAGCCGGGACTTTGAATATTGAGGACAATATTCAGTTCTAGTGTGGGGGGGGAAATTCTTACGAATTTTATCATAAAACTTTCCAAGTACCCCCATTTTAGGCCAAAATTTTTCAAAATTTTTCACTTTATTCCAAAATTTTTGTGGTTATCAATCCGCCAAAGTCTAAATGACAAAGGGATTGGCTAGTCCAGGAGCAAACGGCTCTTGGTAAAGACATCTCAAACCCGTTGATGGCTGGCAGTTTGCCAAAAATTGCATGGTTCCTCAGCTCCCCAGCATCCTCATAAGCAAATGAGTTGGCTAGCCCACAAGATTATGGCTTGTGGTAAAGGCCGTGAAAAACCATAATTGGTAATCAGCTCACCAAGATGTTGACTTAGTCCATCAAGATGCTGGCTAGTCCAGAAGCAAACGGCTTTTGGTAAAGACTAATCAAATCCGTTGACAGCTGGTGGTTTGCTCAAAATCACACGGTTATCAGGTGTGCCACAGTTCTTACACCTGGCTACTCCAGAAGTGATGGCTTTTGGTAAAGAGTTTAAAATCCATTAGTTTTTCTCAAGAGATTGCTAGGGACTAGCAATAGTTTAGTGTGGGGGATTGATGAGTGTGTAAATACTCATCATTTTATACCAATCTGAGCTGCCAAAACATACAAAAACACCCAAATATGTATCAAAATGCTTAAAATATCTTAGAGGTGTGTTTTATATGTTTCAAACACAAAATATGCAAAAACAAATGAAAAACGTACAAAGTTTGCATAATTGGCAGTTTCAGTCCCTCAAGTTTCATAAATTGGCAAAACTAGTCCCTGGTCACTCAAAACTTGTTCAAATATCATAAAGGTCCTTGGGGATTCACAAGTTGTCATAAATAGTCCTTTAAAGTTTAAAATTGTGAAATTACAACTTTGGTCCCCCAAGTTTCAAAAATGTCAAAGTTAGTCCTCAGGTTTTAAAAATGGAAAAATATTAAAAACAAACCTTGTACTATTCATTAATGACATAATTGGTCCTTGTGGTATTTATTGAGAATTTACAGGTTCAACCCTTCACAAATTCAGAAAATTACAAGAATGGTCCCTGGAGTTTGGTGAATTTACAGAAAAGGTCCCCGGGTATTTAAAAAATTGAAAAAACATTAAAAATACCCTTGTACTATGCATCCTTGTCAAGATTGGTCCCTATGAGAACTTTGGTGAACTTACAAAACCAGTCCCTCAAGTTTGCACTTATTACAAATTTGGTCCTTTTGATTTTTAAATCCAAAAACTAAATCCGGATCCTAAACAAACAAAACCCAACAAACAATAACAAACCCACCCATTATCCCTTTATCCTAAAGCCCACTCCAGGCCCAACCTAAACTAAACCCAGTCCACTCCACCTTTGACCCGAAGCTAACTTTGACTTCGGTCAAACTCCCTTCTCCCCTTCCCTCTCAGACTTTCCCCCACATTCACCACCACTTGCAGCCTCCATTTTCCACCAATCACAAACCATGACCCCCCACAATTAATGCTGCCCCCCCCCCCCCATTGCGTGTATCAGAGTAATCTGCAAAAGGTCTCTTTCCCGCCAAAAATGCGTGTAAGCCTAAGAGTGGACCAAAAGTTGAAGAGAAAGGTGGGAAATGATTGAAGTGCATCTGGGAACCCTAATTGAGGGCTATAAGTAGAAGAGGAAGCACAAGGATGAAGGGGTAGTTAATTTTAGTTTTATTTTATGTCGTGTAATTGTAATTTTAAATTCTAGGATACACCCAAGCTCTTAAGCAGTGGTAATCCTCTTTTTGTTGTATTGTAAACTTAAATTCAGTTATAAATTTCAAGCTTCTTTGATTATTCCATCGTATGCAATTTTAATCAAATGTTCAATATCTCACATTGTTCAATAAGTTGTTTTGGCATTATGAACTGGACTCTTAGGCTCATATAAGTTCCATTAAGCTCATGGAAGCTATTAGAGATCCTAAAATCCAGAGTTAGTAGAAGATAATCAAGAAACAAAAATAGTCAATGAAAATCAACTGTTGCATGCTTGATGTTTGTTTCAGGTATTGAAGATCATTGGGAGCTGGATTGAGTTTGATATTGCCTATCTAAAGATAGGCAACTGTGGAGAAACCCCTTGTTCAGCTAGGGGTTGGATGTAAGATTTGTTTCATTTTAAAGTTTCCACTAAATTCATAATTCATAGTTAGATTATAGATTGCTTGTTTGTATCTGTGTTAACTTGTTCTTGTGTATTCAATTGGTGGAATTTAGTCATAATCTCGCATAATTTAGTTAAGTTGGTTGTTAAAATTAGTTGTAGTTTAAAATCTTGATTTCAAAGTGAAATTAGCATAGTTGTCATTTATATGATTCATACTGATATGGCTGATAATTTGTGCTTCTATGGTCTCATAAAATAGTATTGTAAGCTTTTAAAATAGTATTGGGATCTAAATCATCAACTTGTAGTGGAAATCACAAAAATCAGTTTGCAAAGGGGTGTTTGGATTAGTATAGTATGTTGTGTTATTTGTGTTAGTTTGTTGTTGTTTTAGCATGAGCATGTCATATTAGTCTTAATTAGAATATTTCAAACCTCAAACTCAGGTCTCAAACACCCAAAGTCAACAATCCACTCCAATCACCTTGACAGTTAACTGTCAAGGTTTTAGGGTCTCACAACTCACCATTCCATAGCATAACTAGTTAGTCTAGCTTAATCTAGCTTCTAAATAGCTTAGTGTAACTTATTTAATCAGTAGGGACTATTAGAATCTCACAAAAGTCAAAATATTGAGTTTTATTAGAAAAGTCAAATTACTTGATCTCAGTTTTCACCAAACTTGCTTGTTAATTTCTAAATTTTGTGATTTATTTGGGACTGTGAGATTTTTGAATTTTAATTCCCTCCCAGCTCATCTTTGAGATTCTACCATCATTCCATTTTTAGGAAAATCACCCTGGGCCCCACAGACCAACAAAGTAACCTGCAGGGCAAGCTTGTGCCCTGCTCACCCAGTCACCACCTCACCACCATCACTTTGGTGGTGTTTTGTGACCACCTCAGTGGACCCCACACCCCTTAGTTAGGTTTTTCCAACCCCCCTCCTACCAGAGAGTTTAGGTTGACCTTTTGTTTGACCTGGTACTTAGTGGACCCCACCTATATAAGCCCCAAAAGTTTGTCCCATCTCTGACCCAGAACCCAATTAAGCAATAGCTTATTCTGTTCTTGTGGCTTATTCACTTGGCTTATTTGGTTGATTCTTGCTAAAATTTATCCAAGTAACTCAGTTGAACCAAATTTCACCAAGGTGGGTCCCACATAAGCTCATTTGAGCTTATTTCCCATTTTAGTCAACATAAGTCAACTGTCTAGGTCATTAGCTTTTTCTCAGCTTATTTTTAAGTTTTAAAATTATTGTTTTTACAAAAGTTGGTTATATTTAGGTATAATGTAGTTTGGAAAAAGAAAATTCAAGAAAAACAAATAAAATAGTAAGTGATAGTTTCTATTTAATTCAAGTTAATTTTAATTTTCATTTTTATATTTTAATTAAGTCACTAGTGTTTTTTATATTTTTATTAAATTCCTCATATATTAAAGTAGTTATAATAAATTTTTCAGATTTTTATTTTGTCATTTAGTGCTAATTAGATTTAACTTTAATTTTCTTTATTATTAATTAATATTAAATATTAAATAGCTTAATTAGTTTTTATAAGGTTAAATCTAGTTTTTATAATTTTTCTAGTTCTAATATAGTATAATAAGTTTTTAGAAAATAAATTTTGATATTCTACTGTTCATTTTCTAGTTTTCTTATTTTATTTGTTTAAAATAGACTTAAGTTAATTAAAAGGTAATTAATTAGTAGATTAATCTTAAATATAATTTTTAGAGTTTTTTATAATTTTGTAGGATTCCTGTAATGGTTAAGTAATTTTATAATTTTTATTTTAATTTTCCAAGTTAATTTAGTATTAATATAAATTAAAAGTAGTTTAATTAGTTAAATTAAGTTAAATAGTTTTTAATTAATTACAAAACCACAAAAAGACAAAAATATTATTTTTAATTTTTTATACTTTCTTCAAGTTCTAATTTAGGTTTAGAAAATATTTTGGATAATTTTTAGTTTAATTTAAATCATTTGTCATTTTTAGTTTATTTAAATTAGATTTTAATTTAGATTTTAAATAGTTTAATTAATTAAATAATAGTTTAATATTATTTTAATCACTTTTATAATTTCTTTTTCATTTTTAATTTTAAGTTTGAAAAAGTGTCAAAAGCACCCCCTGTAGTTTGTTAAATACCAAAACCCACTTTTCCAGTCCGATACGTGATCTTAATTGTCAATTTGTGCATATATCTGGTATCTGATTATTGTGAATATTATATCTGTTTGTCAATACCAAAATAACAGTAGCAATATCATTCCTACATCATCTGGCTACTGTCCTCAGTGCCACTTTCTCATAAACGATTCCAAAAGCACCATTTCAATCTCGCTGGGACTTTTACGACCCGGGGAAACACTACACTATCACCGGAGTATTGATTCTAAGCTATCTTTGACTTGTTGACCTTGGTCAATAATAATTAGACGGTTCAGGACCAATCAGCGGCCCTCTTAAAATTAAGGGGACCGGCCTCACTTTAAGGGGGTCGGCTATCTGAGCATAAAATTTTAAGTTTTCTTTCTTCTCAAATCTGTGTCTAGGATTCTATTTTGCACAAAATTAAGAATTGAGATATTTTGTTTTGCATAAATATATTCTCAAATAAAATCTCAATTCATTTTGAAATTATTCTCACGTTTAGAAAAACTCATTGTTGAATAATGATAAAACCATTTTTCTCAAATCATGCACAATAGTCTCACTCTCGTTGTCTATGTATATATAATCCAATATATACATATACATGACACTTGGAAGTGAGCAAAGCTAAATCAAGGAGATCAAGGATCGTTTCTTATAAATATTTGCTTAGGAGTCGAAACGATCTTAACTCCGTATTTGTTTCATATAGGCATACACTAGAACAAAATCAAGAATTACACTATCACATTTGTTCCATCACTAGTTTCTCACTAACTAGTTGCCTTACACCAAGATAGGAGTTTTAGGTTGAATGATTTGCTAAATTGCTTATTTGTCTTAATGGTTTTGCATGCATGCTTAGTTATGACTATTTTATATGCTTACTTGCTTGCCTATATAATTTTCATGCATATTTCATTAAGATAATACTTGCCTTGTTGCCTAAAGAGTTGGACTTGCCCAAAACCAAACCTCATAACCTTTACACACTCAAACCTCAAAACCCTTACACACTCAAACCACCAAAGTGAAATGAAAAACCAAGTCATCCCTTCCATCAACATCGCTCTCACCAATCACACCACTTGATACTCATTTCCCCTCTTCACCAATAACTCCATCTAGTCATCCTCAAAAAAAGATTCAACCATTCTCTACACTCTACAAAGTGTGTCATTACCAATACAACTTAACCCATGAAAGTCAAACCATACATCATAATAACAAACCATCCATCTCATCACCCAAATACACCTTCACCCTTGCTCCCAAAAATACACCTTCATCTCACTTCACTCAAATACACCTTCACCCTTGCTCCCAAAAATACACCTTCATCTCACTTCACCCAAATACACCTTCAACACACCACACCATAATCTACCATGGATTCACCAAAAACTTCCATTTCCAAAATATCAAAGAAACAAAAGATCCTTATCATCACTCCTAAATAACTCTTCATTGACTTAACCAATCATGACTTCTCCCAACAAACCAAAGTCAAAAATCCTCATCAATAAATGATGTTATCTCTAACCAACCAACACCTAAGCCTCCAACTTACCCAAATGAAACCACCCTTCTACATCAACAAGACAACCTCACAATCACTCTCACCAATAAAATCCCACATTCACCTCACTCACTTCTACCAAATGATCCTTTTGAAGAACATACTCAATTTCAAAACAACAACCATTACCCTCAACAAAACATGAATCACATGCCAAATCACAACTCAACAACACCACCATCACCTTCCTTCGAACAATGAAAGTTCGTTGAAGAGCTCAAAGAAGCTCATGAGCTAAGTACTCTTCTTGTCATGCATCTTTTTCTATGCAACTTGGACCAACCACCTTTATCACCCTACTCAAATTGTCTCCCTCACTCACTCCACTTAAAGCAAGTTGAGAATCATACCCACTATTGTCCTTGTTGCATTTACCTCCAAAAACAAATCATTCTCTTGGAAGAACACCTCACTTGGATTGAATACCTCCTCTCTAGGAAAAACTCAAACCCATCACTCACTCAAGACACCAACAATTCATCAACCGCTCCAAACCCACAACTTACCATTGAAAATGCATCCGTAGACATCACCCTTTCATTATCACCCATAACATCCCTTAATGCACACTTCTCCTCATCCCCAATCAACCTACCAAACTTCAATCCTATCCCATGAAGCGTACTTGAAGCCAACTACCATGCTTCCCATCAACAACCACCAAACTCTCCAAACACCATTCCAACAAAAATCTATCTCCACTAAATCCAACTACCATGATTCCCATCTACAAATTAATTCTCCACAAACCTTTTGTGTTCCAAGCAAGTCCAAGAGACCTCAAGTTGGCAACTTAGTATTATCTAGTGTAATTTGCTAGAAAAGCATATATATATATATATATATATATATATATATATATATATATATATATATATATATATATATATATATATATATATATATATTGCTTGTGCTCTAAATATTTTTGCAAGTATTCCATATCTCGATTTCTTATGAGCTCAAAACGAGGGGGAGTATACTTCAAGGGGGAGCTATACATTCGTCGGTATAACCTTTTTGATGTTAACAAAAAGGGGGAGAAGTGATATAAACTCACACTAAAAACTTGCATATATATTAATTTTTAGTTTAATGAGTTTAGATTTTGTAATCATCAAAAAGGGGGAGATTGTTGATATAAATAATGTATAAAAACGTTATTAATATCTTTTGATATCCTTAAGTTTTCACGATCACAAAATATAAGAACATTAAACGCAAAGTTAATACGTAAACAAGTTTTAAGCAAGTTTATATCATCTCATCCAAAATACTCACTTAAGGTATGAATAAACAAGTGACTAATACATTTTATGATCAAAGGGATGTTTACTTAAATAATACAAAGTTTATAAAATTAAATAAACTTATTATATATTTTTGAAAAACATTTTTGGTAATAAAGGAAAATGTTTTATTCATAATAAATATATGAATTCAAAATTTTAACCAAAATCAGTTAGTTTTTCACCAAATAAACTTTCCCCAGAAAAAGACAAGAAAACTGCAGTTTTCGTCTGGGCGGCCCCCTTAATTTTAAGGGGGCCGGCACACAATTAATGGGACCGGCCACGCTCCCCTGTCAGATTCTGTCAGAAATTTTTCCCTATAAATACTACATCAAACCTGATATTTTTACCACCTCTTGCACAAATATTTTCAGATCCAAATCTCTCTAAACATCCTCCTAAAAACCCTTTGATCATATAATTGTTAATCATTGTTTCAAGTGATTCATTCCCTCACCTCTCATCTCTCAAAGTGCAAGAGAAGAATACTCCTTCAACATCAAGTTGTGAAGTATTGTAGATTTGTGTATATAGTCTAGTTGTTGTGTACATTCATTGTAAAGATGTGATAGTAGTGTAACTAGATAGATCTAGGAGTAGAAGTTGTGAATAGAAGTAGTGAGATATAAGTAGTGGTGTGAAGAAGAAGTAGTGGAGTAGTGTGAAGTTGTGAAGTAGTAGTGGTGTGTACAAGTTGTGAAGAAGGTGTGCCAAGTCGTGAAGAAGTTGTGTAGAAGGTGTGAATAAGTTGTGATGTGTATATTGGTGTGTAAGGTTTTCTCTGCCATAAGGGAGCTTGTTGACATAGTGAAGAAAAATCTCGAGTAGGTGACTCACGGAGTGGAGTAGGGCAAGGAAGGTGTCCTTGAAGCCGAACTACTATAAATCATTTGTCTCGCGGTTTGATCTTTCCATATCTTACTTATTATCTTGCTTATATCGTTATTACTTTTGTACACGTAGACGTATATGTATAGTTGCTCATATAGTGCTAGTATTGATTTTACTTAAAGATCAAACAAAAGTTTGATTCACAAAACAAAGTTTTTATAATCAAACTAAAAAGGTGACATACATTTAATTGATCATTTCTATCAAGTATAGTTTTCAAACAAAATATAACTAAGGATTATAAAATAAACGTTTACATACTTATCTCTCGTATATAGCTATAATTGTTTATATTATGCATGTGTTGATTTCACATACTTAGTTTGCATTATTATTGTTGCTCATACTTAGATATAGTTGTTCATATTGTTCAAGACTTGAATTCACATCAGATCGAATCAAAGTTTTAAGAGTAAACAAGACTTTTAAACAACTAAGTTTTCATAAAAGTTAAAAGACATATAACTATTCAACCCCCTTTCTAGTTTTCCACAGATGATACGTAAGTCCCCAATCATTCTCAAGCAATGGTCTATTGATACTAGCTTATGTAAGGAAGAGCTGACTCGCATTCTGATATGGGTTAAATTGCATGATGTGCCTATCCAAGTTTTTGAAGATGATGGTATTAACTTGATTGCCTAATTTATTGGCAAGCCTATTATGTTGGATTCGTACACAAGCTCCATTAAAAACATTTTTTGGTCCGTTGTATTTTTACAATGACCAAAATGTTTATATAAGCTTATGGTTAATTTGTTAGTTGTCGTGAGATAGAGAATATTTGTAAAAGAATGTGTTGACTTTGGATTTAGTTTCTTAATGAGTTTTTAGCCGCTTAATGATCTCTTGCTGCTACTTAGTAAGACATGAGCTAAATTGCAATTCACTGTTAAATGCACAATTTCTATGACAACAATTGTTAAGAAAATGAAAATAATTTCTATGGTTATTTTGTGGAATGCAAAAGTCCATGAAAACTTTTAATTTTGGTTGGGTCACTTCATAATATTTAGAACATTGGATTTGTATAAGTGTTTTGAGTTGTTCTTCAGGTCATTGTATATAAGCATAAGTCTTTCAAAAGTTGGTTTCTATCTGCCACATCCTGTTTTCAAACACGGACAACATTGTATCGTTGTTTCTCACGTCAAAAGCAAAAGAGGTTTGAAGGTTGTTGTTTGGGATGTGGATGGTAATCTATCGAACACCACTACAAATTCTTCTCATTAGATCTATTCTCTTACAGTTATTATAAATCCCAAACTTCTTTTACTTACATATTTTTTAAACTTATTAGGTGTTCACGTAATGGACCTTTTGTTGACGTGTTAGAATGGTCACTACATACATTTGCTTATGAAGACAAACATACTGGACACCACTACAAATTCTTCTCACTAGATCTATTTCCTTACAGTTATTATAAATCCCAAACTTTTTTTACTTACATATTTTTAAAACTTATTAGGTGTTTACGTAATAGACCTTTTGTTGACGTGTTAGAATGGTCACTACATACATTTGCATATGAAGACAAACATATTAGAGATCATGAGGCAATGAACGTTTATTACACATATATTTACAAGTATTGTATTTTATACTTTCAGTCAGTTATAACTTAATGATCCGTTACAAGAAAATTTTGCAACGTTTACGTTCGTTGTTATTTCTTACTTTATTCACCTACTTACTTTTTTTTGTTCAAAAATCTTTTAAAATCTCGCGGATTCCGCGTGTCTATAAGCTAGTATATATATATATATATATATATATATATATATATATATATATATATATATATATATATATATATATATATATATATATATATATATATATATATATATATATATATATATATATATTGGTGGTAGGTAATATTGATTAAAGAGATAAAAGAAAGTTGCCGATCATATTTGCGCTCAATATTGATACCAACTTAACATTTCTCATACTTTGGTCAAGAAGGATGCTTGGTTACTTTTGTTCGTTACCTAAAGACCCTAATTCCAGTCACCTTTCAAACCTTTTTTCAGATGTGATTCATGTATCGTTTGCACACCCTACACTCTATGGGGTGGATAGAATCTTTAGGACGGTTGATTTATGCAAACAAGAAAAGACCCATGATTTGTTCGTTTTTACTCTCATCATGGTCATGACAGATAACTTGTGGTTGAATAATTATGGCTAACTCTTTTTTCCAAGACCTAAACTCTCAAAACTAGTAACATATACAACTCTCAATTGGTTATGTACAAGTCCATCCATCTATAAAAAAGAACACTACACTGTTATCAAGATTATCATCCACCCCTATTAATTATTTCCCCCTCTAATTCACTGTGTTGTCCTCTTTCTCTCTAGACTCTTTCCTTTCTCTCATCATCATCTTCAATAAATAACATCCATCTATCCATCTGCCCCTCTTCAATCTCAACCATACTTCTTTATATGTGTGCACACACACTATAGTGTGTTACTGTGCTCTTTTACTTATAGGGCTTCTTTCAAGGAGGTTTAATAAAGAGTTTCCACCAGATTTCTTTGGCATTCTGTCCACCTCCCTATTCATTTCCTAGAAAAAAAATACTGTAAAAAATTATATATGTGTTTGCAACTGGTTAAGAGATGTTATGTGTAATTAGGGTTTGTATTTTCATATGGAAAGATAAACTACTTTTGCAAAATTTTACCTTTTTCTGAATCTGTGTGTGCTTTAAGTGTGTGGAGGTGGGCATACTGTCAATGGAGCTCTGTTGGTATCTCTTTGTAAAACCTTCTTGAAACTTTTCTTCATCTATGAGTAGGCTTCCATTTTACCAATATCATATTTCTTGATACTTGTAAAAGCATAGTTACTATGTGTTTTATTTGTGTGTTTTCCTATGTTTAATTTTATTTTGACTAATTAATTGGATAGAATTGAAAGCATAATGTTTTGCAGTGTTGGTGTCATGATTCATTTCCAAAAGCAAATCTTTATGTTGATGATCATCATCAAAGTTCAAAAGCGAAGCACTTACCTTTTTCTGTAAGTCTTTTCTTTGACCATATCGACATCAAACTAAAACCCTAGTTTTTTATACACATACACACTCTTATATATATATACATGCATAGATATTAGTAGTATTATGTATTTTATATTTATGCAATTTGTGAACATTCTTGAAACTTGATCTTGCGACAGTACGTTAGCTAGGTTCTATATCATTTGATAGTCTTTCTCTGTGTTTTGATGATCTAAAAACTTTTTCAAGATTTTGATCTGCTTTCACCAAAGTTCAAAAATTATTATCATTTTACAACAATTGGATATTTTTTAACAACAATTTCATCAACACACTCTAGCAAGGCGCTAGAGGAGAAACGTTACAATGAATTTTCACAAGTTGTTTCCATATCAATGATCCAATATGGAGTTGATCTATTAGAGGCATGAGCTATCCAAGATTAAGAGAACATAATCGATTTCTAATTCTATAAATCACACACAAAGTAGTTTAAACACCTAGCAAGGAGCCTACACAGCAAATTAGTTAGATAGGAGAAACTATAACTTTACAAGGATTACTAAACCAATTTATTAAATGGAAAAATATTTATGACTTCTTAAATCTATTAGGTAACAGCATCTATAATGATTAAACTTGTAATCCATTGTAAACTTGATATATCATATTCGATTTTCTAAACATGTTTTCCTACGTATAAACTTGTAACGACTTAATGTATTGTTCTAGCATAATACATGCATTAAATCATTTGTAAAAAATATTGAACCCTTTCTTCAACAAAGAGATAAAATAGAAGCTTAGGTTGAGACAAAAAGATAAATGTATTCAAAGGTTTTAGACATATTTATCCTTTCATTGTTGATGCTCAAATTTAATCTTTCGGAATCAAAAACCGTTTCATTTCTCAAAGTTGTAGTATCTGTTTGGTGCAGGTTTATATGGTTTAAGTTTTTAAAATAAATCACCTTATAAAGTCACACAGACTTATGAAAGCTTTTACAAGTCATAAGCTTTTATAAGCTCAAACCAGTCGAAACAGACTTATATAAAGTTATATATTGGTTATAAATTACTTAAATACCCTTCAAACATCAAAATATAGCAGATTATCATGCAAAAGCTGTAGCTATATCAGAATTTAGTTTGATGTAGTTTTATACGCTTATTAGAGCAACATGTTTTTTACTTGAAGTGAACTATATGAAACTAAATTACAATATTAATTAATTAGCAGGGTACTTGAACGTTGTGACTAGTTACCCTGTAATTAGAACTTTCATCAAGTAACCCTTTTAGAGTATATGCTTTTCTTAACAGTAATTTTATAAGAACTTTATTTATATTATCTATACAATAATTTTAAAATTAGTAGCTTGATTAGATTGTACAATATAGTAAAAGTGGTTGTATATTTGAGTAAAGGGTGATTTAAATAGTGTATAAATTGTATCTATTAATGTATTTGTTCTTTAATTAGTTGTAAAAGTGTTTTTTTTTACTTGTAATGCTTAATATATATATATATATATATATATATATATATATATATATATATATATATATATATATATATATATATATAATTGAAATCAAATGAGAACTTTCTTAAAGTTGTAAAAATGAGAACCAACCAAAAATTCACAAATGACACTCAACTCAACTTAAAAGAAAATAAAAAAATAATTAATTACAACTAAAATTGTTAAAGATTTGATTGATTTTCTTATGAAAATTGACGTAAACTAAGAGATACACTTTGATTTAACATTTAATGTGTATCAAAGTTTAGTATTGTGTATCAAGTTTTTAGTGGTTCTTGTGTATTAGGTGTATCAATTTATGTATAAGAAATTAATTTTTTGAGATTTTAATGTATATGTATCAAAAATTTAATTGTGTATCAGTAATCCGTTTCTCATGTATGAGTTGGTTTTTAGTCGATTTAATGTTAACTTGTGTTAATATATAATATTTTGATGCATCTTTGCTAAAATAGTTATGTATCAATATTTTAATAATATTTTAGAATAGTTTTCATTTTTACAATTTTAACAAAGTTCTCACATTAACCTTTTTATTATCATATATATATATATATATATATATATATATATATATATATATATATATATATATATATATATATATATATATATAAGTAATACTATTTTCTTTTAATTTTATTATAAGCAAACGTTGAATCTTAATTTTTAAAAAATTTTATTATAAGCAATTCCTAAATGCTTTATATTGGCTTGTAATGCTAGCGTGAATGTCATAAAACATGACACTAGATTTCGTTCATGTATTCTTGTTCCTATTTTTCTAGGCATTTATGGTGTTCATATTTTACATAAATACCTAGAGACGAAAAAGACCTTGAAAAAGATAACTTACTCCTATTCTTGCCACATTGTACGTATTATGTTCAAGTAGGAACAGCTACTACGACCATTTCAATTTTACACAACCAATTCAATATATAATACTCCGTATTCATCTAGCTTTTTTATTTATTATTATTATTATTATTATTATTATTATTATTATTATTATTATTATTATTATTATTTTATTTCTATTTATTTATTTTTTGTTTGCGTTGGGATAATACTCCGTACTATAATCCCGCAAGATACTAGAAATATAGTGGAAAGTATCTTTTTGAAAGACAACAATGAGAACAAATTAAGTAGTACGATTATATAGGTTATTACAATGAATTGATCATTTTGTTTGTCTGTTGCCATTAATTTAAAGTATTCTAATTTATTACTCATATATTTATTAGTAAGATTTGATAGCTTAAGAAATATTGGAAGATCGTTGGGTATTTAGAAGTGTACCGGTGACTATTAAGATGAGTCTTTAATTTTTTACTGTCAGATCAATTTTTTCTCACCAACTTAGTGTAACAATAAAACCGAATCTTAATCAAAAGCATATTTCACAAAAATAATTAAATAAAAAAACATCCACACACAAACATCTTCCACAACTCGGTCACTTATGCGAGTGATTCCTTCATTTTGTCCACTTTGAACACGTCTCAAATGGTGCTTTGTAGTAGGGTGCTGCGCGTCGGGAAAGGGACTGATGGAGAGGTCGACCGACCACTGCACCTCGTCTTTAGGTGGTGACATAAATCGAAGATAAGTCTTCAATAGAATCTAGATTTTTCATTGATTGCAGTTCCTATTTAACTAAGAGGCAATGGAATTCATTTCAATTTTTCAAAACAGTTCATGTGGTAGTCATGCAAGAGAGTTTTCCTCCTTATTTTTTATTTTTATTATTATTATTTTTTAAATCAATTGTCATAGTTTCATCTTTCCTTATCTCACTGCATTGTATCCATTCTTCCATGGTTGTCAGGATCTCGATTCTGATATTATGATTTTACGATACTACAAAACAAAAACGATCCGGATCTTACATAAGATCTTTGAAAGCTTAAGATCTTATAAGATCTTGATCTTAACCATAGGATCTTAAGATCTAATTCGATCAGATCTTACTTTTCTCGAACCACAAACTAAAAAACTACAAATTTATGGATTGTGTTTTGTAGAATTTTAAAAACATGTTAATTTTCTTAAACATTTTATAATCATATTTTAGGACAATATTTTTCTGAAAAATTTATATAATTTTGTGTTTGTGATATATAATAATTTATAGATTTGTATAATATTACACAAACTATTAACAAAAGACATTATGATAGGATTTTAAGATCCCGATCCGATCTTACGATACCGATCTTACAAAGACAAAATCGATCCTAAGTTGAATCCCGATCTTGAAAACTTTGCATTCTTTAACTTTGTTGATTTTTTTTTAGTACTTTTTTTCTTTTTGAACGTCGACTTTTATTAGAAATTTACAGAAAAGGATTACAAGAGGTGATCAGATTGGAAATCCAATCGGTCTAAGATGGACGAAATGTTTACTCTTGATACAAATCCAAGAGCGAGATAAAGCTTTCATCTCGGCAGCTAAAGTGTCTTTTCTAGGCACGCGGTTTAGGTCCAAACCAGGGTTTCCATAATCAATCAATCTCTCGTAACCAAGGTTCTATAGCTTAATACGCACAACTTGACAATGACTTGAAGATCGTGTTTCCTTGAATTGAAGATTTATTTAGAAATTCTTTATCCTCACAATTACACCTTTTTATTTCAACAGATTTTTAACTTTTTACAGCTAGGATTCTCCAGCCTTTTGGTGAAAAAAAAAAAAAAAAAAAAAAAAAAAAAAAAAAGTGATGGAGCCTTAATGTGTAACAGTATTATTGTAACAGTGGTCAATTGAGTGTAGTTATATGTTACAGTTTCTTGTTGACCATTTAGTTTAAAGGTTTGAAAAACATGGTCTTGTACTGTATGCAGAATGAGTTGTAACCCTACAATGATTGGTAGGAAAGTAAATAAAGATGAGAGCTAGGTAGATGGTATACAGGATTGAATATTAATGTATCAAGGAGGTAGGGCAATCAAGGAAGCGTTTTTTTTTTTTGGTACCATCAATTTTGTCAGGAAATTCATCATCATTCACTTGAATTTTCAGTCTTATTCCTTTTGCTATACCCATCATTT
Source organism: Artemisia argyi (assembly GCA_030686995.1). Classification (NCBI taxonomy): domain Eukaryota; kingdom Viridiplantae; phylum Streptophyta; class Magnoliopsida; order Asterales; family Asteraceae; genus Artemisia; species Artemisia argyi. Next base: position 33,650,736 of record CM060698.1, read on the forward strand.
ATTACCCTCAAAAGTCACTTGCATTTATGGTTGAAATAAAACTACTTATTTTTCAATGTGTAGCCTATCATACTTCACTATGATTTGTCATTAATCAAATCAAGTCAACACATTTCATGATTCAATCACACCTCATCATACTTTTTTAGTGGTAATCATGATTCAGATAAAAACTATTTTTATTTTTTATTTTTTATATTCATAACTATATTAAACAATTTAATAAAAAACATTATATTTCATTAATAATTCAAAGAAAATTACATAATATTTAGGAAAAAAAAAAACAAAATAGAAAATCACTAGTCATCTAGGTATGGTAAGTCTTGAGCCGCTACGTGCTCTGTAAGATCATATCGAAGATGGTTATTGATATCTTTGTCGAGTAACTACGGTAGTACATTCGGGTCATAAACTGGTGTGACCGGCGGATCCATTATATGAAACGGTGATATTGTCATCTCATCGTCTTCTAATATCATATTGTTGAATATAATACACGTATAAACGAGTTTTCGAATCTTTTCGACGGACATAGCCCGTAGAGGACGACTGAGAATAAACCATTTTCCATTCAGACGACCAAAAGCTCGTTCGATATCCTTTCTTGCAGACTCTTGTAGCTTCTTGAATTTCTTTTCCTTCGGGTCAGTGGGATACGTATATGCTTTAACAAGTGTTGAATACTTAGGATAGATTCCATCGGTAAGATAATATCCACGTTTGTAAATGAAATGTTTGGTGTCGTTCCATTTCGCTCCATAACAAATAATGGAGACTGATTTAAAACATTGATATCGTTGTTTGAACCGGGAGGACCATAAAACGAATGCCAAATCTACAAATTATTTGAAGCTGTCGCTTCAAGCATAATAGTCAGGTATTAGTAATTACCTCTCTTATATTGGCCTCTCAAATGTCTAGGACAATTTCGCCAAACAAAATGTGTACAATCAATGTTACCAAGCATTCCAGGAATATGATGTTTTTCTTCATGTGCCTCGAATAAGCGTGCAATGTCATGGGTTGTCGGCCTACGTAAGAACTATCGACCATATAACATTATAATCGCATTGCAAAATTTATCAAGGCATTTACCTAAAAAAACAACTTTTAATAAAAAAATAAATATCGAAATCTTTTTTTTAAATAATAACGAAAACTTAAAAATTAATAATAACGAAAAAATTAAAAAAAAAATAATAACCTGAGGTTCTTCGTGCCATGTTTAAATAGTCATCAAATCTATCCAGAGGTTCACCCGTTGCGAGTTGCCGAATGGCCGATGTGCATTTTTGTAACGATGTGAAACTATTCTTTCCCCTCCCATCTTGACCCGCTTGAAACCATTCGAATTGCGTTTCAATATCACCAACAATTTTAAAAAACAAGGTTTTACTCATACGAAAACGATCACGAAAAACATTTTCGATAAACTTTGGTTGTTCGACGAAATAGTCATTCAATAGAGTTTGTAAAACTCTTTCACGAAAACGGGTGACATACCCCCCCCCCCCCCCCCGGATTTCGGTAGAGCTTGCCGTGTCTTCAAGAGAATCGTACGCGGCTAAAAAGGTTTCGAAGGTACTACCGGATAACCATTGTTCGAATGATTCAGCGAGAATAATTATCTCGTCTGAGGACGAAGAAGAAGATGATGAAGACAAGGTTAATAAAATGTGAATTGTTTGTGTGATTTGATGTGTTAATTATGATTTGAAATTGTATATTTAAACGGACAATTTTTTTTAAATGACCAAACGGTAATAAATTAAATGGGACCAACGGCTCTATTTCTTGTGTTTAATGCCATGATTCTTCGGCAATCTTTGCCGATCACCTTGCCGATTTCAGCTTGCCAAATTAGTGGCATTGTTCATGCCGTACGGCATGAAGCATGCCGAGCTTCAAACCGCATCGACAGCCGCCCCCCTTAAATTTTATTACTGTATTTGTACATACATTTATATATAGCAAGGGACTCATCTTCACTCTTCATCTAAAAATAAATCAACAGTTGATATTAAAAACATTTTAATATTTCACAAATTTTTTATAATTAAAATCCCTTAAACCGTTAATTGTTAAGTGAAAATAATTATACCATCGCGACGAGCATTTAATTATCTTTCTACAGACGGGCACTTTAATATACTTTTGATAGAAAATTTTGTTTTGCTTTTTTCACATTTTTCGTCTTTTTTTCGTATTTTTTTCGTGATTGAAATTTGCATAAAAAATCACATAAGATATTAGTGGTATATGTAATATCACATGTGATATTACTATTAAATCAAATATGATATGTAATATCACATGTGATACTAGTGTCGAATCATATATAATTTTTTCATACAAATTTCAGTAACGAAAAAAAACCGAAAAAGACGTAAAAAATGTGAAAAACATGAAAAAAAATAATTTTGTCGAAAGTATATTAAAGTGCATATCCATAGAAAAATAATTAAATACTCATCGTAACGGTATATTTTTTCGCTTAATGATTAACGGTTTAAAATATATTAATATATGAAAAAAAGATAAAAATATGAACGATACAGAAATAGATCGAGTAATCTGTTCCTTTATCCAAGAAAAAAGTATTTCTTTTTTATATTATTAGTATTAATCTCATTCATTAGATCAAATAAAAATAGAAGCCGAAGATTTATACCTTTTTATGTGAAAAAGTTTGATATGTAAATAATTTTTAATCTTTATATATATATATATATATATATATATATATATATACTAACTTTCTAAGCCCGCCCGATGGGTGGGCATGCTATGAAATTTAACGTGTTAATTATCGTAAAACAATTATAGGTAGTGTTTTTAATAATGATGATTTGTAAATAGCTTTTTTAATATGGATATTTGAAATGATAAATATATTTTTGTGTGGTTCTTTAGACAGTTGTTATTGTGGTGGTACCAAGTGCAGATGTGCTGCATCCTCGGGTCTGCAATAATAAGTTTTGTTTGTTAGCATGCAATAATTGAATAATAACGGGCATGACTTGTAATTTTACATTTTATTTGGCGTGCATGGTATGTAATTTTCATTATATTCATGTTATGTTATTTTGTGTTTATTAAAAATAATATAATTTAAATTTTGATGATGTCAAAGAATGAGGAAATATTTTTAGGCACATTGTTTTTGTTTGCCTTTGATAATAATTTTAATAGATAGTTATTTTTTTAACCTATAGTTAATCTATACATGGTCGTTTGATGTAGCCTTTTTTAACCTGTTTTATTAAATACAATAGAATAAAGACGACTATAAACGATTAAAAAGTTGTCATCCTGATAAAAAAAAATACGAATAATTATACAATTTTGAAATTATAATTTTTGGTTCGATATTTTGATGTCACTTTTTTATTTTATTTTATGTAAGTGTATTTTTAAAGTGTATAATTTTGTGTTGTATTATTTTGTTATGTTATTAAAAGCCGCTCCTTCTCTCTCTCTCTAGCCCTTGGGCGATTTTTCTAAACATAAAACCCTAGATTCGTTTATTAATCTAGGGACCTAATTCTTCCAATTAATCATCATGTTTTAGTAAATCTTGTATAATTCGGTTAGGATTATGCAATAGAAAGGGTGAATTCTTAAATCCGATTAGGGTTTTTGGTTCGTTGGTGCGGCTTGGCTATCCATGGGTCTCAAAACCAATTCGGTTTTGATGGTTATCATCCCCGGTCTGGTTGATGTTTCAAAGGGTCGTTTGGGTTGATCTCTCCATAACAATTGTTAGGGTTTGCATCATCACCCTTTGAATGGTGGTGCGGTTCTTGGGGTACCCCGATTTAGGGTTTTTTTGCCTTGATCCGCTGGGTTTTGATTGATCAAGTTTCTATGCTTCGTCCAGGTCTGCCTTTGGGTTCTGGCCATGCATTGTATTCTTGGTGGTTTATTGGTTGGTTGTCGCTGGTGGTGATGCATGGTGCGGTTAGGGTGGGTGTTCTCTGTTGGGTGCATTCTAGTCTAGCTATGATGCATTGTTGTTTGTCGTTGGGTTGCTTGTTAACTTGACGTTGCTTGTAGCTGATTTCATTTGAGTTCAGCTATTTCCGGAAGCTGTGTTTGACACTGGACCATTGGCCATCCGCTGAGTTGGTAGGGCAGTTTGAAGATGCAGTTTTTGACGCGTTTTGCTACCATTGCAGCTGGTCGTTGGTGTGCACTCTTGGGTCAAGCAATGAAGACATTGAAGACAGAGTTGTTCACCCTGGAAGTGGTTCTTTTGAACTTGGTTCTTACATTTAGATTGTAATTTTGATTGTAATTTGAATGTAATTGGTAGTTTGCTGCGTTTAGCAGCTATGGTTAGTCTGCAGTTAGCAGATGTATGTTGCTTAGTTACATAGTTTGAGTCATATCGCCTATGTAACGGGCTGTGGGCATGGTATGTACGTCCATGTCAATTGTACTTCAAAGATTTTGGCGTAATATATTTTACCGGGTCATATGACCTTTTACCCAAAAAAATATTTTGTTATGTTATTAGGTTGTGTTAATATTAAAGAAAATGTATTTGAGTAGCATGCAAGAGGTCTAGTTACTCATGCCTATTCCTGATCATTTCATCTCCTCATTACTCTCTTCACTCCCTTCAGACTATCCATCATTACATTATATCGAAAATATCAATACTTGTCTGGTCAAATTATTTGTTTCTAGAGAAACTAAAAGCAAAGGTCTCAACTTTATTTTTTTAATTGTATTTAGTGTTTATCATCCTTGCTACATTGTTTTTTTCCGATATTCTTAAACCACATATCGTTTGATTTGCTAATTTTTATATATTTAAAATTATATTGAAGTGAATAATCTTTGATTGCATGGTTTTATTGTGCTTGATCTTATGTTTTGGCTGTTTTTTTAGACTGATTATCTATTGCTTTTGTTTAATAGGAATAGGATTAGGAAGATTACAGTTGTTTTTAATGATTTTAATGTTTTGTAGCCAGTTGTTTTTGGTTGGATTTTGATAAAAATGATATGAAGCTGTATATTGATTGCTAAAATACTTATTATTATATTTTTTGGGGATGGAGAAAGATTTTGCAGTATAGAGACCTCTTGAGAGATTATGTGGTGACTAGAATTGGTGATGGATGTGATACTTCATTGCGGTTTGATAACTGGTGCTTCCTTGGGCCTTTGTGTTAGTTTATATCTAAAAGGGACATCTATGAAGCTGGTTTGTCTCTAAATTGCAAGGTTGCAGAGTTGGTTGATAAAGGGGCTTGGAAATGGCCATCTGTCTTAACTGATAAGTTTCCTTTCGTTCTCTTTCTTCCTCCTCCTCTTATATTTAAGGATAGGAAAGATTTGGTTTGTTGGAAATCTAATTCTAATAATATTGGTCCATTTTCTGTTAAATCGGTGTGGTCTGATCTCATTCCTAATAAACCTGTGATTCCTTGGTATAAGGTAGTTTGGTTTAGTCAAAATATCCCTAGACATTCGTTTATTCTATGGCTTGCTGTTAAAATGAAGTTGAAAACTCAGGATAAATTGGCTTTATGGGGTAATATGGGTGAATTTTAGATGTTCTTTATGTAATAAGGTTCAGGATGATCACAACCATTTGTTTTTTGGTTGTGACTTCTCATCTAAAGTTTGGTGTCATTTTAAGAACCTTATTAAGCTGGCTGGAGTATCTGATAACCTTTATAGTGTGATTGATTATTTTACTTCCAAGCCTGTGAATAAGTCTATATGGAGTATTATTCAGAGGCTTGTTATTGGGGCTGTTGTGTACATTATTTGGCAAGAGAGAAATCTTAGGTTTTTTCAAGGCAAAGTTAGAAGTGTTGATGGTGTTTGCAGCATTATTAAGGAGACTGTTCGGTTAAGATTATTCAGTTTGAAGGTCAAGAGGACTAAACAATATCTGGAGGCTGCTAAAATTTGGAAATTTCAAGTTTTGGAGAGCAATTTGGTTAACTCATCTACTGTTACTTGATGTATTATGATACTGATGGATGGATTTGGTATTCTGGTGAGTTGGTTATAGGTTTGAATTATGGTGGCTACAGTTTATGGTGTAATATGTTCTGGAATGGTGTTACATTCTTCTTTTATGGTCTATGGGTTTTTTCTAGATGGTTTGGTATCTCATGTGGAGTTGCTGGGAGTGTAATTGTGATAATGGTAGCTAAAGTTCTGTATGCTGATGTATAGTAGTATCTGGTGTTGGACTGGGCCGTTGGTGCTTGATTGGAGAAGTCTTTGGGTTGTGATTGCTGCTTATTGGATGATGTTCTTCCTTTCTTCCTATTTGTTATGTAATATTTCTAGTTATTGTAGTGTAGTGTTGCTTTTAGCTTTATTCCCAAAACATGTGTTGGGAATGTCATTTGAACTAACTTGTATGGGTTTGTCCATATAAGTTTTTTGTTTTTTAGCTTAATATATTTGCCGGGGATGGTCCCTTTTTCCAAAAAAAATATTTGTAGTTGTTTTTATGTTTTATACTGTTGGTACATTTTTATTTAGATTAGACTTTGAGGTTGTTATGTTACTTATGATTAGATTCCATGTTTTAATAAAGAGAAACATATTTTGTTATAACAATGTTGATTGGTATGTTTTACCCATATAAGTTTGTAAAATGGCGTTTCATATTTTCTTGTTTGTGAGATATATATGAGATGTGACATCAAATACTGTGTAATAGTTGAGTAAGGTAAAGGTTTTAGAGGCTCCGGGAATGATAGGTATATCTCATGGAACTTTGTTAATTAAGATATGACATTATATAGGATGTGCCTGTGATCCGGGTTGGGAGCTTCTTCATTTTGGATATCTTGTTTAACATATATCATCTTTGTATTTGATATAATTACATAACACTCTTTTCTACAATAATAAAAAGAGTCCAGTCCATAATCTAAAAGCTAATCAAGGATAGTGAATAAAACTAAAAACTGAAGGGAGTAATGTTGGTTCTGTTCATGTCGGGTAATCATGTATTGTTCACATTTGGTTGCTCTGGATCGTCACTATCTCCTCCTTTCTTATTCACACGAATATGAAGCACTTTATCTTCTTTCACTCAGGAAGCACACAAGTGTCTCCAACTTAAACATGGTTACCTTTTATTAATTAATACCATTTTTTAGTTATGGTATTGGTTCTGACTCTTGAAAATTTAGTTTCAATAACGTACATAATCAAAGAGTGGTTTTAATTTATAAATTAAAGTATTGTTGAAGATATAGATATTTTACAAAATGCTTCATGCGCGTGTGAAGAAGAATCGAAGGAGTAAGAAGAAAGAATATATGAAGGAATAGATCTCATTTGGTTGTTCTGGATCGTGACTATTTCCTCCTTTCTTATTCACCTGAACATGAAGCATTTTATCGTTTTTCATGCGAGAAGCATAAATAAACAAAGAGTAGTTTTAATTTATGAATGTAAGTATGTATGAAGATTGAGATATTTTATAAAATGCTGCATGTTCATGTGAATAAGAATCAAGGCAGTGAGAAGAAAGGATATAAAAAGCAGTAGAGACAGAATACGGAGGTAATTGAAGCTTGTTATTTGTTACTGCGAATCATGTAAGTTCTAGTTGTTTTGAATGATCTTAATCCTTTGTTTAGTTTTTAATTGTTATTTATATGATTTTACACTACTCATACACCTAATCTCCATTAAAATAGGTTAAATACCTTGGATCAACAAAATCTGTTCCACCCATTCTATAGAAGCGACATATCTGCTAATATAGAATGTGAGTTTGTTTTTTAATATTGATTTAGGTTTATAGTAATTATGATAATATTGATTTAGTTCTGGATTATTTGTATTTCGATACATAAGTGTCTTTATGATATTGCATGTCTTCATCGTTGCTTAATTTTAAAACCCCCAATCAGTAATTGTAACTGCATTCTTTTATTGTTGACAAGTTTTAAAGCCCCCAATTGTTTATACGTGTTGGTCTATGTAAATCTAGTTTAGGTGATGTTATGATGGTGTCGGGTCGACGGCCGAAATAGTAGCCGGTCATACCCATGGTGGTGGAGATGTTAGAGAGAGAAAGACTAGAGAGAAGGAAGAGAGAGTGGTGATGAAAGATATTTATTTATTATGAAAACACACACCTCACAAGTGAGACTTGTGAGGGTATGTATAGTAAACAACCATAAGGATGAGATACCTCCCATCCTTTCCTAGGAAAAGGTGTGATACCACAACATTCTTAGTCCCCCCGAGACTATACAAGTGTCTCGGGGGAGGAATATCTAATCTAGTAAACTACTTGTATTTCTGTGTTCCAACAATCTCCCCCTAAATACAGGTAGTCTAGATTACCTAACATTGATGTCTTTAACTAACTCTGAGGATGACGTTAAAGCTCTCTCTTTTGAATAAACCTTTGGCTTTGATCTTTTGCTCTGAGCTTGGTGTGAAGCATCCTGGAAGAAAAGCAATGTGAAGCATGGTATCACAATGTTCCAACAAATTACAATGTTCCCTAATCTTGTTTTCATGGAAGCCCCTGCATCATGATTTATACTTTTCGTATTCCAACAATCTCCCCCAAAGGGTAGATCATTTGGGTCTTCCAATGTAAGGCAACCAGTCTTTGTATCTTTGAGCTTCAATGAATTGTTTCTAGCATTTTTATAATGCTTGAAGTTCCGGTCATTCTTTTATCATCTGCAAAACTCTACTTATCAGTGCTTGATAGTTAACATCCATCTCTAGCTGCTTGAAGAACATCTAATCCAACAAATATTCCAATGTCACTTTGGATGTTCTGGTGAGTAACGGGAGGTTTGGGTGCAATTTGACTTTCTTGAACATATCTCTCATAAAACTATGGTCAAAGTCTTCTGGATTGCATGATTCCCAAGTAGACGTGGCTTCAAACATATCGGTTATCCACGGATTGTTTTATCTTAAATCTTTTGATCATTCATTCATTGTAGAAGATATCCTGTAAGGATGTTTTAGCCCTTTTGTCATATTCCTCGTTACTTTCAGCAGCAGACTTACCAGATGCAGATGATACTTCCTCAGGCTTTTCAACCGTTGGATTTTTCATCTTACACCTCTAACTCCTTATCTTCTACAACTGACCCATCTTTATCCAACTCCTACTTTGACCTTATTCCCCCTTCATGCAACTTAGCCTAACATACTTCAACTGCTTCCCTTTCATCTTCTTGCACAACATCTTCAAAAACATCTTTCGGAATTAACTCTGTGGAGTGTTCTTTGACATCTTCAACTGGTTTTGATGAGCATGAGAGTTTTTGTGAATGTTGGTGAGATGATGTAGTTTGTTCCGTGATTGTAGTACGAGCAGCTATTGAAGATTTCAATCTCGTATGCCATTTCTCCCCCTTAGGATGATCAGTACTACTGTCAGCAACTAGTTGCCGGATGGCACCCTGACTCATGGCTTTGCAAGATAACACGGGATTAGAAGGATAATATCATAAGTCGATCATAATTAGGATTATGAGATTCGACATAGATATTCTTACAAGTTCTAACTAATAGAATCTTGTAGAATGACAAGAGATTAGAGGATACAAGTTCTAACGCTTAGAACGTTGTAGGATGATGGGAGGATAGAGTATAACGGTAGAGTAGGATTAAACAGAAGAGTAGGAAAGGACAGGAGAGTAGGTTTAGACGGGAGAGTAGGTTTAGACGGAAGAGTAGGAAAGAACGGAAGAGTATGAAAGGACAGAAGGGTAGATTTAGACGGAAGAGTAGGATTAAGCGGAAGTGTAGGAATACCTAAAACTAGAAGGATGGAAATCCTAATAGGAATAAGATTTACTTGGTTCCTTAGAAGTTCGTTTCCCCACCTAAAGGTCTTGGTATGATCCTTAGTGAATTATCTAGTTTTCTATAGATAGATTTAAAGTCTAGGGGAGGTGCTATAATTAGTTTAACTAGTGAATGATGGAAAATCGTCGTGAGTTTCAGTGTCCCTAAGTAAAGTCACTTGCTTAAATTCCTGGTTATAATTAGTAACCTCGAGTTCTAGGTCTGGGTATACAAAACTTAGGGTAGGCTTGGGATATTCGGGTGGTATGTAACCTATAGTATTTCTTAAGATATAAGAAATCCTAATACGGGATACGCAACTTAAGAAACTAGGTATATAACTTCCTAATGACTTGTTCCTATATCTTACAAGGTGAAAACTTAACTAGTGCCCGTATATAACTAAACTATGTACTAAAACTTAGGATTCCAAGTGGGTAGTCTACTAGTCTAATTATTTGTTATTCTTAAGTTCCTAGATTGTATCTAAAAGACTCCTTATGTTTAATCAATGACTAACCTGGATGTCCTCAATAATCATTTCAAGAGTAGAAAGCCTAACACGAACTAAAACAACCTCATCAAATTGTCCTTCCTGTTTCCTAGGTAGGAGATTTCTATAGTTCGGTTTATAACCTATCGAAGTCACCAACTAATCTTATTTTCTATTTCCTCGATACGTTTTAGAGATAGCCTATCTAAGTGATTCAAATTATCTTCTATCTATTTCTCATGCCTTTCTACGGGTGTCCTATTAGAACTACTTCTAACCTCGAATATGGGAAACCTAAAGGGTATAATACGGATTTTTCTAAGAAGGGAAACTACTTCAGGAACATAGTAATCAGGGAATCAAAGATTGAAAGGGGGAATAGGAGATAAAGAAGGAAGGATAGGAATATCACCACTATGTGCTTGCATATAACCGTTACATGCTTGCGCATAGGGATAATTTGGGGAGGGTTCTATAACTATGGCAACTAAGGGGTGTTAAACTAATTTTTTGGAGGAGTTAGAATTAGAGTCGGAGGAATAGTTTACTGAGTTTGAAATGAATTCAGAACTATATGATGTAGAATAGGAATTCTCATCAGCAGTATCATATGAAAATGATATGGTGAGTGATTTCTAGGGAGTGTAAGAAAATAGAGTACGTGAAAAGTTGTAATACATGACATAGGTTAGACGACCATGATGTCATGAAACAACGAGAGATGAAATCACAACTACATAAGGTCATAAATAACTTGTAATACTCAAAGTTTGACAAGTGTCGCTATTTATGCCATACGTCTCGTAGTTGGATTTGACACAGAAACCGAAAGGATAGGGGTTTTAGGAAAATTTCCCAGGTATAGAAGGGATGAAATTTTGTGGAGAAGGAAAAATATAGGGAAGGGATTTGTTTCTTAGAGCCCACTTTATCAGCACTTACTAAGTATCTAAAGGGTGATATCCTATGTTTATCTTTAAAATGCTTAAAGTTCAAAAGCTAGTATTCCTATGGGACGGTTCTCTAAGGTTTAAGGTATCGAAACTATCTAGCATAGATACCTAAGGGTCGTAGGTAATACATATCCTTTAGTATTTACCTTATGGAATAAGACAGGATCTAAGATAGGCTATAAAAAGTATCCAACTTGCTTGGTTTCTTAGTAGCTAACTTAATCTCTAGGGCTATAATAGGGTTTGGAATGTCTTAAGGTAATCTAGTAAAGGAATAGTCGGGTGGTGGTGTTCCTATCCTAAGTGATGATTAGGGAGTGACAACTAGGAATGTGCATAAGGGGACGACAATGTATAACGAAGTCATAACTTATCTTATATCATATGTAACCTATCCTACATATCCTATATCTAACAAGTACCATTATATATCCTAGGATGAAATTCTAAACTAAAGGTATAGGTGATATGTAACCCCCGATACTTTTCCTAAAACTATTTTACGAGCCAAAACTGTTACTTTTGATTTTCCTTAACTTTTGAACTTCTTTGAACTTGTTTGGGTTAAAAAAAAAAAAAAAAAAAAAAAAAAAACTGTGGATATCCTATTTAACGCGAGCGTTATTCCTTTATCGAGCCGACACAACCTAGAAAACTTGAATCGTATTGCATTTTTCAAATTATTTCGAATTATATTGAGATTGATAAAAACTTTGAAGTTTATACTTGATTTTATCAGAAAAATGATTTCGTGAACAATGGCGCAAGTTTCGTAACTTTTCGAGTCCGTATGCTATGTCGAATGGGCCCCGAACCGTTTCGTGAGAAGTTTATTACGTTGGCAGTTATGGTCCCCGAGATAATTACCCTTTACACCCTACACTTTAATTAATTCACAAACTACCCTATACTTTATTAAATATAAATATCCGTATTATTTATTTCTTTCTCTCATTTTCACATTAATAACACACACACATCTCACACCTCTCACCTCTCACCTCTCTCTCTCTCTTGAATATCCGGCCACCTCAACTCACCGGAACACAAGCAGAAACCGGTGCCGGCCACCGGAAAATTTTCCGGCAACACCCTTTTCTTCTCCCATCCGATAGATCAACCCCACCACATCATTTCTGGAGCTTGTGACCTTCTATCTCTCACCAAAACTCACTCACGCGCCACCCACCGTGAACCTCAGTTGACACCGAAGATGACCACCACCTCCTTTCACCTTGTTACCGACGGTAAACCATCCACGCGTCCTTCCCGTTCGTTATTTTAATTTTTAATCGAAACCCTAATTTTCTAAATCTTTATAAAACCGATTTATTTGTTAATCTTTATAAAAATCTTTTTAATAAATGTTTTAAGCCTAAAATCGTGTGGATCTCGTCCTTTGCCGCGACTTAGTTGGTGACTCACCGAGTCAACTCGCCTGACTCGGTGAGGTTTTAAGGTTTCTTTTGTGGTTTCATGGTTTGAAGATTGGGGATTGATTATATGTGATTTGGAGTTCATTTGGGTCCGTTTGGTTTGTTTGCTCACGGCAGTGGACTCAACACACCACCGAGGCTCGTGTGGTGGTGTGGGTGAGGTTATTGATGATTATTGTTGATTGTCGTGGCTAGGTTTAGGATTTGTTGTATTTGGGTTATGTTTGGATTTGATTATGGTTAGGCCGAGGGTTTGAGACTCGGTTTTGGATGTAGTGTTGTTGTTTGTGTTTGTGTTGTCCCGGATTGGATGAGCCGAGAGCCTTGTGTCTCGATACGGAACCGAGCCGTGGTTCCCGGGAGTCACGGCGAGGTTTCGGGGTTAAAACTATTTTATAAAAGTTTTATAAAAATAATTAAAAAGGTTTTTATAAATAAGAATGTATTATGTATATATATATATATATATATATATATATATATATATATATATCTTGAAACTATTTTAAAAAGGATTGGATAAAAGGTTTTTAAAATATGATTTAAAGATGTAAAAATCGTTTTAAAAATCTCTTGAACTATACAAGTTTTACTAAAAGGTTTTATAGTATAGAAAGAATTGACGATGGTTTTTATAAATAAAACGTAAACGATATTTATTAAACTTGGGATTTATCGGCTCGTTCAGTTGAGCCATACTCGTAGCGAGTCACGGCTAGGTTATTTAGTGTCGTTATTGTTTTGTGGATTATTTCTATATCGTTGTTGTTTCGATAACGGTTTCGGATTGGGAATTTATATAAATGGAATAACGATTGTGAAACAATAAAACAATAAAAATAAATATAGTTAAGTGGATTTGGATATCGGACTGGTTTCCGTAATATTATTATGATGTTATTTGTGTTGGACAAGGATTGGACGCATTGGATTTACGAGTTGGTTATTTAGACGTTATGGACCCTTTGATACTAACAATACGAAATGGTCGATAAAAACTAAACAACTAATGTTAACGCGAATAATGTGTCCAATTGTATATTATAACTTGTGACATTTGACTATAATTGGTTATTTCAAAAGAGTCAAATGACTCGGAAATATTCTATAAACCGGCACATCATGCCAAAATTTCATCAAATCTTTTATAAACTTAATCTTTTATCGATATTCTAAAAACATTTTCAAAACTTATACGATTTGATATTTTGTCAACTATTTTGGGAAAAATGGGTAAAGCCGAAACCATCTATCAATGTATTCTTTTGTTTGTCATATCTTATTTTATTTCTTTTCTCGATTGAGGTTTCTATTTATTTTATGCGTGAGTTATTATTTTGTACATTTCACGACTTTTACGCGAGAGCGTTTCACTCTTTTCTTCATCCTCTTCTATTTGTTTGACTTCATTTCGCCGAACTCTTATCGTCTTAACTATTTCTCAAACATCCACACGAGATACAAATATTTTACTTCTTTTATCGCCATTGGAAACTAAACCTTTTCATAATAACATGGGTTTTCGACGAACGTTATTTTATATATATTATTGAGTTTTATTTCTAATATAAATTACTCATTAGGTTGTGTCGATCCAGTTTTGTTGTACTTATATTGCTTGATGCCGTGTGACTATATTTTGATGTTGTTGTGCTCTCCTACTTTTGATGCCATTGTGTTGACTAGTTGGTGCTAGTCGTTATGTCTTGCATTGCTGCATACTCAGGTGAGTTCATAGCCCCACTTTTATCTATTTTAAATTGTTTTGCAAACTAATTGGGGTGAGATACATGCTTTGTTTTTACTATGATCACAATGGTTTGAAAACTTTTTATGGAACTGAAAACTGATATTTTTCTGGTACTGTGAGTGAAGTAGTAGCTATTTTGATAAGCACTAAGTACGATTTCTGCCACTATTAAGTCCCTCAGATCATGAGCCATTAATCACATGTGAGGGTTACTTGCGAGTGAGCGCGAATATAGGGATATAGGCCTATAGGAATTGACCCTTCCATCCCTTTTGCTGGATAGGCAATTTGGGTGTACTATATTCGAGGTTTGCTGGGTACTTGGCAGGTACCCGGTGTTGGGGGCATTTGTTATATTATGAAATTCCGCGGTTATTGTTGACTTATGATTGGTTGGTTAACGCTTTGGTCTCATGAGCTTAGTGCAGTGGTATTTTCCGGGCGTATAACAACGTAGCCCCTTTATCTTAAAATTTGATGAGATATGAGATATGATATTTAATGATTTGAAATTCACCCCACTTTTTACTATTTACTATGAGTATTTTCATATACTTACGTTGGTAAAGGCATTTTTGACTTCGAGTTTGGATACTCGTCATGGTTTTCTAAAACGGTTTTGAAAGCAAGGGACGTGGTACTAGTATAACTAAGCTAAGTATACCAAAATTCATTGATCCTCGGTTGGGAGTAGATTGATCACCTATGATCAACCAGGGATAGTGGGGACGTGACTTGATCACTTACGTCTCACAAATGAATTTTGCGATAACAAGAGTAGTTATAAAAGGATTATGTTCCGGGAAAATTTTTGATTTTGAAAATTTTGAAAAATGGAAAATTTTTGCATATGTGCACGACACACTGGCATCACGAAACTTCAAGAATTGAACAACACTTCGAATTGTATTGTGCTTTCCGCCTCTATGGAACTTTTGTTCATCGTCATTTGAATTTTGCTCGCACCGGGTCAGGTGAGACCCGATCAATCACCGTTTTGAATTCGAGCTGATTATTTTCTTTAACTCGATCGATGTCGTAATAAACGCATTTGAGTTTGTTGGAGTATTTATATTTGGTTTTGGCTCTATTTGAAAATAAATTTCTTGATTTTGCAATTTCGAATCTCGTTTGAGGTAACCTTGCTCAGAAGGATGAGCAGATTGCCCTGCTCAAGGCGCAGTTGGCTGAGGCGCAGGCAGGGGTGTTGGCTGCCGATGAGCGCGCCAAGAAGGCTACCGAGGAGAAGTTGATTGTGATGGCTGAGCTGAAGCGCGAGCGTGGAGAGTCGCAACAGTACAGGGCTGACCTCGCCTGGGGGGTAAAGTACCTTGAGGAGAGGAAGAATGAGCTATGCGGCCAGCTTACTGTCTTTGGTAAGAAGGTGGAGAGCTCTGTGGAGGCGCAAAAAGAAAAGCTGCGCAGGTTGAGCATAGAGTATGATGAGGAGTTGTATCCTCATCTGATGTCCATGATTGCGGAGCACAGGTACTTGTTATACATTATCCTTTGATTCTTGTATTTTTTTTCTTCCTTTCTAATGCATTCGTTGCTATTTGTGCAGGTGGTTGATCAGCCATGGCTTGCGCCTGGCTGCCATGGGCACGTTGGAATCCCCAGAGGTCGTGGGTGCCTTTGGTAAGGTGGTGGAGTGCGCCGTTGCTCGTGGCAAGGCACAGGCTGTGGAAGAGCTTGCTGAGGGTCAACTACTGACCATTCCCCTCGCTGAGGTTCCTGAGTACAATGCTGATGCTTTCGAGGAGCTTTTGAAGGCGATGGAGGGGATGAGGCTCTTCGAGCTTCCACACATTGCGCGACTGGAGCGCGACCAAGATTGTCTCATCTCAGTAATAATGGCGGGATTAACTCTGGGGAGGCATATCTTGGAGAACGCAGAGGCTGAACCTGATTTTTATTTGAAGCCTGACGAGGCTCAGTTGCAGGTTCCGGTGTTTGCGCAGCCGCTTGATATTCTATGAGAAGGAGGTTCCTCTGAAGGAGGTTTTGGAGCGCCACGCAAAGAGGGCGGCCAAGAAGAAAGGTCTTAAAGGGAAGGCCACTCTCTGCAGTTTGGGTGTTGCGCATCTTCCTAGGTCAGATGGGGTTGCAGTCAGTGTGGCGACCGTGTCACCGAAGGATGCGCTGCTTTTGAAGAAACTTCAAGAGGCTGGGAGCTCTACTGAGCCGGAGCGTTCCCCCAGGCGTTGCCATAGTGTGTAGATATGTATGTATAACTCGTAGTTGTAGCCTTGTAAAAACTCGTGGTTTTTGTTTAAATGGAAGTATGGAATTTTTGGACGTATATCGGTTTGTACTTAGATTTTCCAAGAGTTACAATGTGCTCATAATATCTTGTATTGAGTCCATAACTTTATGTATTAAGTCCGTAACTTAATGGTCCATAACAAACGTGCAAGTAGGTGTGTAGCGTGCTACATTTATCATTTTTAGTAACCAAGTGTCTTGGTTTCTTAGTTCGTCTAAACTTGTTGTTGCGCATTCGTTGTGGGATGCGTACTAAAGTCATAGTCTTGTATGAAGTTAGTGAGTTTGCGTACGAACTTAGGAGTCAATTGTTTTGAATCCATGTAGTGGTATGCAGCGTACTGCGAATTCCACTATTTAGGAGTCAATTGTCTTGAATCCATGTTTTGTTAAACGCGCACAGTGTGCGTTAAAGTGCATCCATCGTAGGATGTACTGTTAACTTACTCCAACGTCTTGATAGTAAGGTGTTTAACAGGGATACGTGATCCGATGTTGATGGGTTTGCAACCCTCTTACTCAACGAGTACTTTAGTAGGTTTACTCATCCTGTCTGCCCTCGTGTGGTCTTAATATGTGCATGCACGCCATGTAGGCAATAATATAAATAAACAGAATTGAAACATGAATGAATGATGTAAGCAATAATGTTGAAATGTGTTGTGGAGTTAGCTAGAAACCACAACGTTTTATTAATTCTTGCAAGTTAAAAAGGTAAAGACAATTTCCTAAAAGAGAAAGTGCAGAGGTGTCAGTGTGTGGGCCGTTTTCTAAAGGTAGCATCTCTTGAGATTGCAAATGTTCCAGGTGTGTGGTAGCTCGTGGCCCTTCATGTCGCGCACTTTGTACGCACCGTCGCCTAATGCTTCTGTGACCTCGTAAGGTCCTTCCCATTTGGGTCCGAGTTTACCCGTGTCTTTTGCGTGGCTTGCATCGTTGGCGCGGTATACAAAGTCCCCTGGTTTGAAAGAAGTGTTTCTGACTCTTGCATCATAATACTTCTTCATCTTTGATTTAGCTTTTGCTTCGCGGATAGCTGCCCTTTCGCGTCGTTCCTCCAACAGATCTAAGTCAATGCGTCGTTCATCATCGTTTGTTGTGACATTGACTTCTGATGTACGGATTGTTGGCATTCCAATCTCTGCTGGTATAACAGCTTCTGTCCCGTAGATAATAGAAAAAGGTGTATCGCCATTGCTGACTTTGATTTCTGTGCAGTGGGCCCACAGAACATGCGATAATTCGTCCACCCATCTTCCTTTATGTCTGTCAAGGCGCGCTTTAATTCCTTCACCCAGACTCGATTCCCGCGTTCTACTAATCCATTTGTTTGTGGATGTTTAACTGACGCGAAGTGCTGTGTGATGTTTAACTGTGCGCACCAGTCTTTGAATGGGTTATCACAGAATTATTTTCCGTTGTCCGAAATAATCTCTCCAGGTAGGCCAAAGCGGCATAAAATGTTATCCCAAACGAATCGTTTGACCTGGTTGCCTGTGATACTCGCTACTGCTTTTGCCTTGATCTATTTGGTAAAGTAGTCAATGGCGACAATGAGGAACTTAAGTCCTCCTACCGCGACTGGAAAGGGTCCTGCTATGTCAATTCCCCATTTATGGAATGGCCATGGTGAGGTGATGGGTGTTAACTCATGTTGTGGTCGACGCGGAATGGGTCTGTGGACTTGGCAGTCGTTGCATCTTCTAATCATGTCTCGCGCGTCGCGGTGCATGGTAGGCCAATAGTACCCGGATCGCAGGGCACGCGCTACAACAGACCGTGGTCCCGAGTGCATGCTGCAAGATCCGGCGTGGATTTCCCAGAGTACGTAGTCTGCCTGAAGAGGTCCGACGCACCTAAGCCATGGTTGTAGGAATGAACACCGATATAGGATACCATCTCGAAGTTCGAATCTCTGCGCGGTGCGCCGTATCCGTCGAGCGTCCTTTTGTTCCTGGGGGAGTGTTCCCTTGCTAATAAAATCCATGATGGGTGTCATCCATGTAGGATGCTCTTCTTCTATCACTGTGGAAACTTCCATTTCAGAGATGGATTTGTTCTTCAAGGTTTCCACCAATACCTGTTTTGACAGGTGTGCGAAGCTTGTGGATGTGATTTTACTTAGCGCATCTGCTTTTTTATTTTCTCCTCGTGGGATTTGTTTGATGGAAAACTTGTCAAAATTCTTGATCAAGGACTTGGCTTTATTGAGGTACTGGATCATGTGTTCCTCTTGGGCCACATACTCGCCTAACACGTGGTTAGCTACTAATCGTGAATCCACATTAGCTTCTAGGTTGCGTATACCTATTTGATTTGCTATGCGGAGTCCAACCAGTAATGCTTCATATTCTGCCTCATTGTTTGTGGCTATGAATTCAAAACGCAGTGCGTAAGTGTGTTCTGTTCCATCTGGGCTGGTAAGGATAAGGTCTGCGCCTGACCCTTCTGCGCATGAGGATCCATCCGTAAATAGAACCCATGGTTCTTGTAATGGTACGTCAACCGTTGGTGATGGAGTATCAGCGTCTGGCTTCTCGATAATGAAATTAGCCAATATCTGTCCTTTGACCGCGGTGCGCGGCCTATAGGAGATGTTATGCTCACTCAATAACACGCTCCACTTTTGTAGCCACCCTGATGCATCAGGTTTAGAGATAACCTGCTTGATGGGTTGGTCCGTGATTATAGCTATTGGATGCGCTTGGAAGTACCTGCGCAGTCTCTTAGCTGCGAATACTAAGGTGTCACACCCCCAAAATCAGGTCCAGCGGAAGCATACGTGTAACTGGGGTGTAACTCAATTGGTATTACAACACAAGTTCAAAAATGGTTTTCACTTCAATCATTTAGAATAAAATAGTTAAGTTAAAAATATTGTATTTACATCGTTAAAAGTAGTGCGGAAGTAGGCCCTAAAATAGTTTAAAACGGTCCCCAAATTAATAATCAGAGTCTTCTATGACCATGCCATGCCCTGCCAAAACCTCCAGTAGCGTGCCATTGGTTAAAGCCTGAAAATACATGCTAAAGTGTCAACACGAGGTTGGTGAGTTCATAGAGTTTGTTAAACAAATAAAGTTTATAGAAAATGATCACACAACAAAGGCATCGTAAATCCACTCAGTTGCAAATCCCGCCATAAGAGACTTGCAACCTGTGTGTTTACAATCCACAGCTAAATAGTTTAGGTCTAGTAGTCAAGTACCCGCGGTCATAATAAGTCACAATATAAGCACCACATATATAATAATGTATGCCATGCAAAACCCCTAATTAAATAATATGCGTCCCGTAACATGGTGGACGAGAGGTTGGCCGACCTCTAATAGCGCTATCTATACTACTAATAGGTGTCGAACAATGCGAATGTACGAACAATACATCATACAACTATTATATACGATTAAGAACGCTCCAAACATGGGAGACTTAGCACGCTCCACCAATAAGGCGAGACTTTAGGGTTAAGAACGCTCCACCAATAAGGTGAGACTTTAGGTCATAGCACGTACAATACAAAGTTCAAAAGTTCAAGTCAAGTTCAAAAGCTCAAAACAAGTTATAAGGTCAAGTAGTAATTTAAGTACGATTAAGAGTAAACAGTTTAAGCATGTATCTCCCCCAAAGAGTTTAAAACAAGTACTAAAGAGTAAAAGTGGGGCTATGACTCACCTGGTACGATAGTTACGAAGACAAAAGTGGTTATGATGGAAATGAGGCTCGGTCTCTAACCGCGACCTATAATGAACGAATGATACGATCTACTTAAATTATGAGGGGATGCGATGAATGTACATGCACATGAAGCCTATACCACTCGTAGTTTGAAAATAAGTGTTGGCGTTGATTTATAGTGTTTCCATAACTTAAGAGAATATGTGCTATTAGAAGTTGTCAAATATATATATAGTTCGCCTAGTTTCAAAAGTGTATATCTTGGTCGTTTTAAGCTCGTTTTCTACGTTCTTTACATCCCCGGAATCGTAGGACAACATACTAACCTATTATTGATAAGTCGGGATGGCTAGATCAAGTTTTATGCTCAAATTTGTCCGTGAGTACTGTTCATCAGCAAGCATTTCCGGAAAATATAGTTTTCGTCGTTAAACTCGTTTTTAGCGTATCTCCTTCGTTATAAACTCGTTTTTATCCCCGTTTTCGGCCATAGTTCCGTATTGGAAAGTATTTTCTAAATATTTGGTCCAAAATTACCCAGAAGCCCCTGATCTTTCCACGTTTTGCAAAATGTGACAGCAGCTATTTATATAGGTTAAAAATGGGTTTTCCTAGTTACTAACTTGTCCAAAAACCATCCAAGCAACTTTAAATCATCCCAAATCCTACCATACACCTTCTTAGGGTGTCATGGGTTCCTAAAGATCATCCACCTTGCTAATCTACTAAGGATCCACTTATATTAAGTATCTAGGGTTCATAAGTTATAAAAAGTGTAAATAGAGTGGTATAAACTAACATATGCATATAGATCTTGAATAGAAATCATATGATCATAAAAATAGCATGAAGAAATTATGAACAAGAGTTTGACAACTTACTTAGAAAGATTAATGAGCTTGGATGAGTAAAACCTAAGAAACCTTGAGTTTTTATCACAAAACCCAAACAAGAACAACTAAAGGAACAAGAAAATGACTTGATCTTGAAAAAAAATACATGTTTCTTCTTGTTCCTTGTTGTTTTGCCGAACACCACAAAGAGAGAAAAAAGGAATGAGTTTGCTAGTTGTTATTTGTGAAATGAAATGAAAAAATGTGTAGTGTATGATATATATAATATAGGTTAGAAAATCTTTTAGACATGCATTAATTAGTTAGTAAGAAAAATTCAAAGATGTAAGAAATGAGTAAGGAGGGGGGGGGGGGGGGGGCGGCAAAACAAGGAAGAAAGGAGCAAAATAAGGAAAATGTTGGTGGCTAATAAAAGCTTATGTCCCCCATGTGTAAGATTTAGTTGGTTTTGAGATGTATTAGGTGTTATCGGGTACCGAGTTAACTAAAAATAAATTGTAACGAGATAAAATAAAATACGACGAAGTTGTAAAAGTTGTAAAATATTATTCCTGATGAGAATCGGGTGTTAAAATAATTATTGGGTTGAAATATCGCAAACCGACGGAGTTATAAGCTCCGACCGTAAAATATAGTAATTGATTTGAAAACACCGGGTAAATTAATAATATAATTTTTTTTATATTATTATTATGAGTATAAAAATATGTTAGGACCATAATTGGGATTATCGGATCAATTATTCAAAATAATAGCTCATAAGATAACGTTTATTAGGTTGGTAATCGTACGTGTACAGAAATGACGCAAGTCACGCATAAATGACAAATTTTCTCCGGAGGTGAATAGTGTTTTATGAATAGTAAAAATTTTAAACGCTTCTCAAAATATCAAACTGACCTAAAAAATGATGAATAGTAAAATGATGAATAGTGATCGATGAATAGTAACCCATGAATAGTAAATGTGAAAGTTCGGGAAAAGACCAGAATTTACGAGTTGTGACAGTCTCTACCCCTAAAGGGAACTTCGTCCCGAAGTTCAGTTAACGTTGGTCTCCGAAGTGTTATAAAGGTGAAGATTCATGAGACGAAATGACCAGTTGACGTGTTTCTAGGCGGCGGTTCACGAGGTGAGGAAAAGTATAAGCGTTTTGACAACGAGGGTATACACACACATAGATGAAACATTCGGAAATTGAGTAGAGGATTCAATCCAGACAGAATTTTATTATAACCATTCTCAGTGTTGCAAAATTCATTTCTGAGTCGGATATAGGTAGTCAGCCTATGTCCCACTATCCCGGGTTGAATATAGGTGACTAGTCTATATTCCACCGAGGTTCCATGAATTTTGAAATACTCAGCTCAGTTATACTAATACTATGTCCTTCACAAATACCAAGACGTTCAGAAAGACTAAGGCAGGTGACCAAACTCGAGGTCAAATGATGAAACTATGCAAGGAGAAACATAACAGGGTGACATATATGATACGTGAACATGCTTATGTGAAAGACAATGATAGAAATCAACTAGAATAAATGAACATAATATACCAGATAATGAGACACAAATCTCATCACCTAAGTCAGTAACAAACCACAAGTGAGGCTTCAGCTTGGCAGGCAGGCACGTGACGGTCATAGGGTTAAGTTTTTCGTAAAAGTAGCTATAGTCTAGGTTTTAAAAACACTCAGTTCGCTATAGCCAAAGCTCTGATACCAATCTGTCACACCCCCAAGATCGGGTCCAGCGGAAGCATACATGTAGCTGGGGTGTAACTCAATTGGTATTACAACACAAGTTCAAAAATGGTTTTCACTTCAATCATTTAGAATAAAATAGTTAAGTTAAAAATATTGTATTTACATCGTTAAAAGTAGTGCGGAAGTAGGCCCTAAAATAGTTTAAAACGGTCCCCAAATTAATAATCAGAGTCTTCTATGACCATGCCATGCCCTGCCAAAACCTCCAGTAGCGTGCCATTGGTTAAAGCCTGAAAATACATGCTAAAGTGTCAACACGAGGTTGGTGAGTTCATAGAGTTTGTTAAACAAATAAAGTTTATAGAAAATGATCACACAGCAAAGGCATCTTAAATCCACTCAGTTGCAAATCCCGCCATAAGAGACTTGCAACCTGTGTGTTTACAACCCACAGCTAAATAGTTTAGGTCTAGTAGTCAAGTACCCGCGGTCATAATAAGTCACAATATAAGCACCACATATATAATAATGTATGCCATGCAAAACCCCTAATTAAATAATATGCGTCCCGTAACATGGTGGACGAGAGGTTGGCCGACCTCTAATAGCGTTATCCATACTACTAATAGGTGTCGAACAATGCGAATGTACGAACAGTACATCATACAACTATTATATACGATTAAGAACGCTCCAAACATGGGAGACTTAGCACGCTCCACCAATAAGGCGAGACTTTAGGGTTAAGAACGCTCCACCAATAAGGTGAGACTTTAGGTCATAGCACGTACAATACATTAAGTTCAAAAGTTCAAGTCAAGTTCAAAAGTTCAAAACAAGTTATAAGGTCAAGTAGTAATTTAAGTACAATTAAGAGTAAACAGTTTAAGCATGTATCTCCCCCAAAGAGTTTAAAACAAGTACTAAAGAGTAAAAGTGGGGCTATGACTCACCTGGTACGATAGTTACGAAGACAAAAGTGGTTATGATGGAAATGAGGCTCGGTCTCTAACCGCGACCTATAATGAACGAATGATACGATCTACTTAAATTATGAGGGGATGCGATGAATGTACATGCACATGAAGCCTATACCACTCGTAGTTTGAAAATAAGTGTTGACGTTGATTTATAGTGTTTCCATAACTTAAGAGAATATGTGCTATTAGAAGTTGTCAAATATATATATAGATCGCCTAGTTTCAAAAGTGTATATCTTGGTCGTTTTAAGCTCGTTTTCTACGTTCTTTACATCCCCGGAATCGTAGGACAACATACTAACCTATTATTGATAAGTCGGGATGGCTAGATCAAGTTTTATGCTCAAATTTGTCCGTGAGTACTGTTCATCAGCAAGCATTTCCGGAAAATATAGTTTTCGTCGTTAAACTCGTTTTTAGCGTATCTCTTTCGTTATAAACTCGTTTTTATCCCCGTTTTCAGCCATAGTTCCGTATTGGAAAGTATTTTCTAAATATTTGGTCCAAAATTACCCAGAAGCCCCTGATCTTTCCACGTTTTGCAAAATGTGACAGCAGCTATTTATATAGGTTAAAAATGGGTTTTCCTAGTTACTAACTTGTCCAAAAACCATCCAAGCAACTTTAAATCATCCCAAATCCTACCATACACCTTCTTAGGGTGTCATGGGTTCCTAAAGATCATCCACCTTGCTAATCTACTAAGGATCCACTTATATTAAGTATCTAGGGTTCATAAGTTATAAAAAGTGTAAATAGAGTGGTATAAACTAACATATGCATATAGATCTTGAATAGAAATCATATGATCATAAAAATAGCATGAAGAAATTATGAACAAGAGTTTGACAACTTACTTAGAAAGATTAATGAGCTTGGATGAGTAAAACCTAAGAAACCTTGAGTTTTTATCACAAAACCCAAACAAGAACAACTAAAGGAACAAGAAAATGACTTGATCTTGAAAAAAAATACATGTTTCTTCTTGTTCCTTGTTGTTTTGCCGAACACCACAAAGAGAGAAAAGAGGAATGAGTTTGCTAGTTGTTATTTGTGAAATGAAATGAAAAAATGTGTAGTGTATGATATATATAATATAGGTTAGAAAATCTTTTAGACATGCATTAATTAGTTAGTAAGAAAAATTCAAAGATGTAAGAAATGACTAAGGAGGGGGGGGGGGGGGGGGGCGGCAAAACAAGGAAGAAAGGAGCAAAATAAGGAAAATGTTGGTGGCTAATAAAAGCTTATGTCCCCCATGTGTAAGTTTTAGTTGGTTTTGAGATGTATTAGGTGTTATCGGGTACCGAGTTAACTAAAAATAAATTGTAACGAGATAAAATAAAATACGACGAAGTTGTAAAAGTTGTAAAATATTATTCCTGATGAGAATCGGGTATTAAAATAATTATTGGGTTGAAATATCGCAAACCGACGGAGTTATAAGCTCCGACCGTAAAATATAGTAATTGATTTGAAAACACCGGGTAAATTAATAATATAATTTTTTTTTATATTATTATTATGAGTATAAAAATATGTTAGGACCATAATTGGGATTATCGGATCAATTATTCAAAATAATAGCTCATAAGATAATGTTTATTAGGTTGGTAATCGTACGTGTACAGAAATGACGCAAGTCACGCATAAATGACAAATTTTCTCCGGAGGTGAATCGTGTTTTATGAATAGTAAAATTTTTAAACGCTTCTCAGAATATCAAACTGACCTAAAAAATGATGAATAGTAAAATGATGAATAGTGATCGATGAATAGTAACCCCATGAATAGTAAATGTGAAAGTTCGGGAAAAGACCAGAATTTACGAGTTGTGACATAAGGCGAGGACCAGTTTCTCCATAGCGGTGTAGTTAGTCTCTGTCTTCTTGAGAGCTTTGCTTACAAAGTATATGGGTGTTTGAACAGAGTTTCTGTCTATCAGTAGCACCGCATTGACTGCTCCATGGTTCACTGATAGATACATGATCAGTTCTTCCCCTTGTCGGGGTGCGACAAGCTTGGGTAGCTCTGCTAGGTTTTGTTTGAGCTGTTGGAAAGCTTCTTCCTCTTCTGGAGTCCATCGAAAATCTCCCTTTTTTGTACACTTCGCGAGTGTTTTAAAGAGAGGAAGTGACTTATCCGCTGATTTAGACAAGAATCGATTTAGTCCGGCTAATTTTCCGTTTAGTGATTGGACTTCTTTTAGTGTGCGCGGTGAAGGTAGTTCGATGACTGCTCTTGTTTTTTCTGGGCAAGGTTTAATACCATCGGGTTCTATTAGGTATCCAAGAAACATGCCTTCTGTTGCTCCAAAAATGCACTTCTTGGGATTCAACTTCATGTTTATTCTTCCCAATGTCTTAAACGTTTCCTCTATGTCACGCACCAATTCTTCTTCGGTATGGCTTTTTATGATTAGGTCATCAACATAGACCTCCAAATTACGGCCCACTTGCTTCTTAAATGCGTTATCCACTAACCGTTGGTATGTGGCTCCTGCATTTTTTTAAGCCAAAGGGCATTTTTGTGTAGCAATACACCCCTTGACTCGTGTGGAAGGCTGTTTTTTTTTTCATCCTCCTTGGCCATTTGAATTTGATGGTATCCTTTGTATGCGTCTAGGAAGCATTTAAAGGGATACCCGCACAAGGATTCTACTTTCCAATCAATTTCTGGTAGCGGATAGCAGTCTTGTGGAAATGCTTTGTTGAGATCGGTGAAGTCCACGCACATTCTCCAGCTACCATCGCTCTTCCTTACCATCACTGGGTTGAAAGCCAATTGTGGTAATAAACTTCTCGCATGATACCTGCGTCCACGAGCTTGTGCACTTCCTCCAGGATAGCTTTTGCGCGTTCTGGAGCATGGCCATGTTTTTTCTGCCGTATTGGAGGATATCCTTGTTGGATTTCTAGCTTGTGTTCCGTAATGGCTCTTGGCACTCCAGTCATGTGTTTGGGTTCCCATGAAAAGATGTTTAGGTTCTTTTGCAATAATGCGCACACAGCTGCTCTGCCCTTGTCGGACAGTGATCCCCCAATTGATATCTCTTGGTCAGGATAATCTGGGTGGATTGCAACTTTCAGGTTTGTCACCTTAGTCGCGTGCTGTTCTGGAGCGCGCGGAACTTCATCGGTCACTATGTTGCATTCTCTTGGAGATGCAGTGGTGTTGTAGAGAGTGACGATCCCTCCTTCCACTGGGAACTTGAGCATCCCATGTGCTATGGATGGAACTGCACGCATGGCTGATATCCCTGGTCTCCCAATGATGCCATTGTATGACGAGGGAGACCTGATTACCATGAAGTTCATCCAGGCTGTTGTGGAATGGTATTCATTACCGATTACCACAAGTATACGTAATTGTCCCATGGGCCAAATCTTTTCACCTGTGAATCCAGTCAACGACGTCGTGGCCGGAATTAACTGGTTTTGTATCTCAGGTTTTAGCCTCTTGAAGCAGTGTTCGTACATGATATCTGCAGACGCTCCTCCGTCAACATACATGCGGTGGATATCGTGACCCCCCGCTTGTATCTCGATGGTGAGTGGTTCTACCACTGCGTTGTCCGCAGTAAGAGTGGGAAAAGAGATTTGGTTTCCCTTGGAAAATCTTTGGCTGACTTTTTGTTTTGTATTTTGCTGCCATGATTATATCATGTATATTGTGTCAGCCTTATTTTTTGGTATCTCCTTTTTGGCCCCATTCTTTTGTCTATCTTTCCCCTCTTTAATGTTTTTAACGAGGTGGTCCATCTTCCCTTCTTTTACTAATTTATCAATTAGCTGATGTAGTTGAACGCACTCGTTAGTAGTGTGACCCTTCTGCCCATGGTATTCGCAGTATCCTCCTCCTATGCGCTTCTCTTCTGGAGTGCTCATAGGTGGAGGTTTTGGAAAATTTGCTCCTTCTGTCGCGAATATTTCCTTAGGGGTTTTTGTGAGTGGAACGTATTTGTCGTTATTCCTTCCACTGCCTTGGTTGCGGTAATTCCTGTTGCGGTTGCCACTTTGATCATTGGATTGTCTCCTAGACTGTTCTTGTGGTTTAAAGGTTGAGTAACCTTTTTTGTTGTCTGCCGCCGCTGCTTCCCCTTGGATGAAGGATCTGGTGCACTTTGTTAGCTCATCAAAGCTTTGGGGTACTTTATCGTTTAGCTTCCGTATCAGCTCTGGGTTATTGATTCCATTTATGAACCCTGAGATTTTTAGTACCTCGGGGCATGCCTTGACTTGCATGCATTCATCCTTGAAGCGCTCCATATAAGCGCTTGTGGATTCCCCTTTGTAACAATTCGCAATTTCAGGTTAACTTTTATTCCCGAAAATTTCACTATTCACTTTTTACTATTCACTTTTTACTATTCACTTTTCACTATTCATCTCAGAAATTTTTATTTCATATTCTCGTAAGTTAAACTATTTTAACGATAATCCGAGAGTTTGACGCTCGTCGGATCATTTCTGCAAAAATCACAAAGCCGTGTCCGAGATTTACTTTTAGGTTTAAACGTCCTTCTAGCATCCCGATATGTCCATAAAACATTATAAACAATAGAAATATGATTTTCTCTCATTTTAGGACAATTCCAAAAGTTTCGGAATTTTACGTTTTTCAGTTCAGCGTTTTACGCGAATTGCGCGTTTTAGACCCGTGTTTCCAGTTTTTAGCAGGGTTTTCGCACCCGATAGAACCTACCACTCATTTTATATTTTATTATGGACTATATTGACATGTTTAACCATATTTATAAGTTTCATATTTTTAGGATACCCGGTTTTACGTTTCGTGACTTAAAAACTTACGGTTAGCAATTTACGGAGTCAAAACTAGCTACATACTTAGGATATTATCATCCAAAGACCATGACTACTCATCTAGTCACCCTTATCCTTTTAGAACCGACTTGGGGGGGGGGGAGTCACCATGTGTGGTTAAATCTTGACTTTAGCCATTAGATCTTACTTATTTACAACTTTGTCTCCAAGTTTTAGCACTTTCCTAGCCACCTTCCTAACCTCCTCATTCATAGTATAAATACAAGCTCATTCTTCTTCCTTTCTTCACCACAAAAACGCCACACCCTTATATCATAGCACCATGATCCTTTGATCTTCAATATACAAGTTACACTACAAAGTTCAAGGTCTTAGTATTCTCTACCTAGTTCTCAAGTTTGTTTGGTGATTCCATGGTTGAATTAGGAGCTACACAAGGTTACTAGGGCTGAAGTTAAATGGTTTTCACAAGGGTTAGATCAAGGCTAGCAAGGGTTACAAGAGTTATGGTGAAGGGTTTGCAAGCTTAGGTTTAGTGTCCTAGTTCTATACTTGACTTCCTTTCTTTAGAAAGCCAAAAGTTGTAAGCAAACCCTATTACACTTTCTTGCTCAATATCATTTCATGCTTATTATGTTTCTTTCATGCTATATATGGTCTTTGTATTGTGTTCATGATGTATAAAAACTAGTAAAACGAGTATTGGTATACATATGTTAACTTATGACAAGCAAACAAGCAAACTAGTGATTTTTATGGAAAACCACGACCACAATAGTATAACTTTGATATTTGACACTTACTTACTGTTAAAGAGGACTTAACAAGGAAAACATAGCAATTTAAATCACCCAAAACGAGTACACGAGTCAAAAGTTATGACCATTTGAAGTTAGCGAAACCAAAACGGCAAAACTGCCTAAATAGCATTCTGATCAAATTTTGATTTTGAAAGTCCCACTTCTGGTCCGATTCATCAAAAAGTTAAAACATGAAAGTTGTCCGGAACGACGTTTTCGTTCAGGAACAAAGAAGCTCGAGCCCTGAAAACGCTTTCCGAGTGATAATTTTCTTCAAATTCTTAACAACCCATTTTAGACCAAAGTCACTATATTATAGTTATGATTCACTAAGACCAAGAGGTCTAATGACCTAAAGCCAAGACCACAACCATGGCTAAAGCCAAGGTTGAGTCTCAAGACTATGGTAACAATGACCAAGGTCACGGCAAAGCCACGGCTAAAGACCATATAACTTTTAAAGATCAAAAAGCTTATATATATATGTTATCAAATACTACAATAGTAGGGAGCCTCATGTGAGGAGTTCATTAAGTAAGCCGTCGAGACGAGTTGTGGATTTACGAGTTAAAGTGTCCTGGCTCCTCGAACGTTTACTCCATGACTTCTGAATTATGTCGGCCTGAACGGTAGTAAGAGATATACAACCTATACATGTTTCATAGACCACTTATATTCAACGACTTACATTATATACTAAGTACTACATCATGAACATTATGCAAGACATATATGGGCAATTCTTCGTATTCTTAGACATTACTCCAAACCTAAGTGGCAACGTTCTATTATAGGCTGCTCTTAGAGACTTTCGCGATTCGACTACCACTTTCATTTCTCATTACATAAGCTTAAGGTGAGTCATAGCCCCTAATCTTTTCATACTTGTTTTAACTCTTGGGGGGGATACATGCTCAACTACTTGCTTACTTGTACAAATACTCTTAAACATTTATACTTGATTGTGTTATACTTGATTGGCATTATACTTGATTGCGTTATACATACTTGTTACACTATACTTGCTTAATTTAAATACAAGATTCGTATTTACGTGCTTACATAATACTCTATTCTGTCGGAGAGGTATTGGTAGTACTCATGGGAAGATGCCCCCTACCCTTGTGTCTATACTTGACCTTGGATGTCGTAGTACTATTTGGGGAGAGGCCCCCGCCCTTGTGTCTATTCTTGACCTTGGGTGAATATAATCTGATGCATTGTATAAACTAACTTTTAGCAGTGGGTTGTGAACACACAGGTTGCAAGTCTCTTATGGCGGGACCTACAACTGAGTGGATTCACGATGCCTTTGCTGTGCGAATATTCTTTTAAGGCTTTTCAACTGTTTTAAGACAAACTCTATGAACTCACCAACCATTGTGTTGACACTTTAGCATGTTTATCTCAGGTTAGTAAGGCGATAGCTAGTGCATGGAACTTAGAGTCAAGCTGCATATTCTGAAGACTTACGCTTTTATCATTTACCATTCAAAACATTTTGTATACATTTATGTATCATACTTTGGAATCTCATGTTTGTAACTTTGAATTTATTAATCGAATGGTAACTTTTCAAACGTCTCATTTAGAGTTCGTTTTCTATACCTTGTACTTTGTATTATGAAGTAGCACCCCTATGACACAGTCTTCCGCTGCGGTATTTTGGGGGTGTTACAGATTGGTACCAGAGCCTTGGTTATAGCGAACTAGGTTGCATTTAGTGCCTAGACTATAACTGCTATATATGTTGGGACCTTCCTCTTTATTTCCCTTACACACAATACATACACATATGCTTTTTGGTTAGAGGTTTACTTAGTTCCACGCTGTTAGATGATGTGACTTTAGTATTATAAGGAGCCCCAGAGATTCGTCGAGTCATTAAAAACATGAAGCTCAGTAATAACTAATTAGTTAACTTGATCTTGTGACAGTTCTTGTTTGATTAGACACAAGATTTGAGTTAAATAATATTATTGCTTAGCTTTAAGGATTTGATGACTTGATTATCTTACTATCGGCCTCAGAAGGCGGATTTTGTGTCTGAAATTCTTAAGTAGGATGATTTAGAATCTCCTTATTTAAATGGATTGGGACGCCTCTTCAGTTAAATAAAGAAATTGTAAATCACCGAACCATAAGTTTATGAGACCTTACTTACATAAATTTGGACGCTTCTTTATGTAAGTAATGTGTTATAAATAAGTGGGCTTAATTCTAGCCGATACGACTCCTTACCCAGAAACTTAGACGAATCAGAGTAAACACCACTATATTAGAGATCCCGAATTCTCTTAGACACATCGTAAGTAATTAACATCAACTGAACTTCGGGACGAAGTTCTCCTTAAGGGGTACAGACTGTAACAATTCGCAATTTCAGGTTAACTTTTATTCCCGAAAATTTCACTATTCACTTTTTACTATTCACTTTTTACTATTCACTTTTCACTATTCATCTCAGAAATTTTTATTTCATATTCTCGTAAGTTAAACTATTTTAACGATAATCCGAGAGTTTGACGCTCGTCGGATCATTTCTGCAAAAATCACAAAGCCGTGTCCGAGATTTACTTTTAGGTTTAAACGTCCTTCTAGCATCCCGATATGTCCATAAAACATTATAAACAATAGAAATATGATTTTCTCTCATTTTAGGACAATTCCAAAAGTTTCGGAATTTTACGTTTTTCAGTTCAGCGTTTTACGCGAATTGCGCGTTTTAGACCCGTGTTTCCAGTTTTTAGCAGGGTTTTCGCACCCGATAGAACCTACCACTCATTTTATATTTTATTATGGACTATATTGACATGTTTAACCATATTTATAAGTTTCATATTTTTAGGATACCCGGTTTTACGTTTCGTGACTTAAAAACTTACGGTTAGCAATTTACGGAGTCAAAACTAGCTACATACTTAGGATATTATCATCCAAAGACCATGACTACTCATCTAGTCACCCTTATCCTTTTAGATCCGACTTAGGGGGGGGGGGGGGAGTCACCATGTGTGGTTAAATCTTGACTTTAGCCATTAGATCTTACTTATTTACAACTTTGTCTCCAAGTTTTAGCACTTTCCTAGCCACCTTCCTAACCTCCTCATTCATAGTATAAATACAAGCTCATTCTTCTTCCTTTCTTCACCACAAAAACGCCACACCCTTATATCATAGCACCATGATCCTTTGATCTTCAATATACAAGTTACACTACAAAGTTCAAGGTCTTAGTATTCTCTACCTAGTTCTCAAGTTTGTTTGGTGATTCCATGGTTGAATTAGGAGCTACACAAGGTTACTAGGGCTGAAGTTAAATGGTTTTCACAAGGGTTAGATCAAGGCTAGCAAGGGTTACAAGAGTTATGGTGAAGGGTTTGCAAGCTTAGGTTTAGTGTCCTAGTTCTATACTTGACTTCCTTTCTTTAGAAAGCCAAAAGTTGTAAGCAAACCCTATTACACTTTCTTGCTCAATATCATTTCATGCTTATTATGTTTCTTTCATGCTATATATGGTCTTTGTATTGTGTTCATGATGTATAAAAACTAGTAAAACGAGTATTGGTATACATATGTTAACTTATGACAAGCAAACAAGCAAACTAGTGATTTTTATGGAAAACCACGACCACAATAGTATAACTTTGATATTTGACACTTACTTACTGTTAAAGAGGACTTAACAAGGAAAACATAGCAATTTAAATCACCCAAAACGAGTACACGAGTCAAAAGTTATGACCATTTGAAGTTAGCGAAACCAAAACGGCAAAACTGCCTAAATAGCATTCTGATCAAATTTTGATTTTGAAAGTCCCACTTCTGGTCCGATTCATCAAAAAGTTAAAACACGAAAGTTGTCCGGAACGACGTTTTCGTTCAGGAACAAAGAAGCTCGAGCCCTGAAAACGCTTTCCGAGTGATAATTTTCTTCAAATTCTTAACAGCCCATTTTAGACCAAAGTCACTATATTATAGTTATGATTCACTAAGACCAAGAGGTCTAATGACCTAAAGCCAAGACCACAACCATGGCTAAAGCCAAGGTTGAGTCTCAAGACTATGGTAACAATGACCAAGGTCACGGCAAAGCCACGGCTAAAGACCATATAACTTTTAAAGATCAAAAAGCTTATATATATATGTTATCAAATACTACAATAGTAGGGAGCCTCATGTGAGGAGTTCATTAAGTAAGCCGTCGAGACGAGTTGTGGATTTACGAGTTAAAGTGTCCTGGCTCCTCGAACGTTTACTCCATGACTTCTGAATTATGTCGGCCTGAACGGTAGTAAGAGATATACAACCTATACATGTTTCATAGACCACTTATATTCAACGACTTACATTATATACTAAGTACTACATCATGAACATTATGCAAGACATATATGGGCAATTCTTCGTATTCTTAGACATTACTCCAAACCTAAGTGGCAACGTTCTATTATAGGCTGCTCTTAGAGACTTTCGCGATTCGACTACCACTTTCATTTCTCATTACATAAGCTTAAGGTGAGTCATAGCCCCTAATCTTTTCATACTTGTTTTAACTCTTGGGGGGGATACATGCTCAACTACTTGCTTACTTGTACAAATACTCTTAAACATTTATACTTGATTGTGTTATACTTGATTGGCATTATACTTGATTGCGTTATACATACTTGTTACACTATACTTGCTTAATTTAAATACAAGATTCGTATTTACGTGCTTACATAATACTCTATTCTGTTGGAGAGGTATTGGTAGTACTCATGGGAAGATGCCCCCTACCCTTGTGTCTATACTTGACCTTGGATGTCGTAGTACTATTTGGGGAGAGGCCCCCGCCCTTGTGTCTATTCTTGACCTTGGGTGAATATAATCTGATGCATTGTATAAACTAACTTTTAGCAGTGGGTTGTGAACACACAGGTTGCAAGTCTCTTATGGCGGGACCTGCAACTGAGTGGATTCACGATGCCTTTGCTGTGCGAATATTCTTTTAAGGCTTTTCAACTGTTTTAAGACAAACTCTATGAACTCACCAACCATTGTGTTGACACTTTAGCATGTTTATCTCAGGTTAGTAAGGCGATAGCTAGTGCATGGAACTTAGAGTCAAGCTGCATATTCTGAAGACTTACGCTTTTATCATTTACCATTCAAAACATTTTGTATACATTTATGTATCATACTTTGGAATCTCATGTTTGTAACTTTGAATTTATTAATCGAATGGTAACTTTTCAAACGTCTCATTTAGAGTTCGTTTTCTATACCTTGTACTTTGTATTATGAAGTAGCACCCCTATGACACAGTCTTCCGCTGCGGTATTTTGGGGGTGTTACACCCTTGGCGCTGTTTCACTCTGGCTAGTTCCACAGGGTTCTTTGCGAACTTCTTTCGTTGCATGAAATTTAGGCGGAATGCCTTCCGCAACTCTTCAAACCCATTTATGCTTCGTCGTGGAAGCTTGCTAAACCATGTTCCTGCATTCCCCACTAAGGAAGAGTTAAACATATGGCACCACACAGGTTGTGGCCAGTTTTCGATAGCAGCTGCTAACTCAAAAATTTTTAGGTGATCATCAGGATCACCTGCGTCATCATATGTAATAACATTGGTGGGCATGCGCCTTCTCTTGTCATATGAGAAATCGCTTATGCGTCGCGTGAACGCATCAACCTTTTGACGACGCCAAGGAAGGGAAATATCTTCATCCTCCTCGTACCGACGTCGGTTCTTAGATTTCCAATGTCCTGTCTCTCTATCCTCGTTGTCCGAGGAGTTACTTGAAAAGGAGTTGTTCCTTCTGTGGCGCTTGCGCCGTTTTTTCTCGGAGTCCGAGTTTGAAGGGCTTGTACTTGGGGAGTAGTGTTTCCCAAGCCTATCTTGGATTCTTCTGCTTCCTGACCTTGAGACGCTTACGCTCAGTGAGCGTTGTCGTCCAAGTCTATCTTGTATCCTGCGGCTACCAAGCCTAGCGTGGACATTGGTGTGCCTCGCGTTGTCTTCGTAATCCTCCGAGTATTGAGAGTTAGATGCTGTACCAAGTCTATCATGAACATTGGTGCGCCTCTCATTGTTTCTGCGCTCATAGTGGCATGGTGGAGATTTTTCTTGGCTAAAGTATAGCCGGTTTTGCAGGCCGTGGCTTGACCTTCTTCTTGCCTCCTCTTGCATGAGACTAGTTAAAGTCTCGTAATGTTGGGACACGAAATCGTTTAATGTCACCTCAGGTGTATCCTCTTCTACTGCGTGGATGGCCGTCTCCGCACGGGGTTCCCTCTCTCTATTAGGTGCTCCTGGTGGCACAGTGTTGTCCACTATGGGTGTCGTTTGTTGGGAGTGGTGAAGAGAGTGCGCTAAATGTCCTCAGCGCTTGGGACTACGGTAGTGGCTTGGGTTGTCCCCAAAGGCAATTCTACCGTGGTAGGGATTGGAGTTATATTCGACTCGCGATGACTAGGCGTACTGGTTGTTCCAGAGATTGGCCTTGGAGTTGAATCTTGATGCTTCTTCCTATGTGAATCATCACATGTTTTCTCCGGCTGCGGAGTCCGCTGCCCTGAGTTCTTGTTTTTTGGAATTCTGGGCTTGAGTTCTTAGTGTAGGGTCCCACGGATGGCGCCACTTGTTGATACAAAAGTTGGGCTTACCTTGTTTGGACTCCTGCTCTCGTACCAATTAGAACTTTAGTGCTTATAAAACCTGCGCACTAAGAAAGCAAGTAAGTAATCGGTTTAGGGTTTAGTTGAAGAGTTAGGGATTGTGTAAATCATACCTTTAATGAGAATATATTATTCTATATATAGGGGCGCAGAGACCGTGTAGGTTTCTTGCTCCTTACTCTTCGCACACGTGGTGCTTATCCGGGGTAAGGATATCTATTCTGTAAATAGAAGATCCTTATCCTATAACCGGGTAGTTTGGTTGGGCTTTGGACTTCGTGAGTCCAAGCCATTGGTATCATGGCCCAAGTCATTTGTCATGATAGCCCACTCGTGGTGGGTTTGGGCTTAGTAATATCTATCATTTGGGCTCGTGGCCCAACTATAGACTATACGTCATCAGTTTCATTTATTTCCTTTTTCTCAAGAGCACTTTGATGAGGGTTTTCCAATCGGGAAAGATGGTCAGCAGCGAGGTTCTCGGCTCCTTTTTTATCACGAATAATGATATCAAATCCTTGTAGGAGGAGAACCCAACGGAGCAATCTCGGCTTTGCATCTTGTTTGGCAAAGAGATACTTGAGAGCCGAGTGATCCGTATACACTATGCATTTAGTCAAAATCAAGTATGGCTGAAATTTCTTGAAAGCATACACCACAGCTAGTAACACTTTTTCCGTTGTGGTGTAGTGAGCTTGAGCTTCGGTCAAGGTTTTGCTTGCATAATGAATCGGCTGAAAGTGTTTGGTTTTTTGTTGCCCCAAGACCGCACCTATGGCAAAATCACTTGCATCACACATGAGTTCGAAAGGTAGGTCCCAATCGGGGGCAACTAAAATTGGTGCCTCGGTAAGCTTTCTCTTGAGAGTTTGAAAAGCTTTGATGCACTTATTAGAAAAGACAAACGGAGTTTCTTTTTCAAGAAGTCGGGTCATAGGCCTAGCTATCTTCGAGAAATCTTGAATAAATCTACGATAGAAGCCGGTGTGGCCCAGAAAACTCCGAACACCTTTAACAGTTGTAGGAGGAGGAAGTTTAGCAATGACATCGATTTTAGCTTTATCAACCTCAATCCCGCTCTTAGAAATCTTATGGCCAAGGACAATGCCTTCCTTGACCATGAAATGCCTTTTCTCCCAATTTAGACTAAGATTGATATCTTTACATCTTTGAAGCATTTTGTCTAAATTGGCGAGACATGATTCGAATGAATTTCTAGCGACCAAAAAATCGTCCATGAAGACCTCCATTGTTTTTTCGGTCATGTTGTGAAAAATGGCCATCATGCATCTTTGAAACGTGCTCGGAGCATTGTACAAGCCAAAAGGCATGCGTCGATAAGCAAATGTTCCATATGGGCACGTAAAAGTCGTTTTTTCTTGATCTTGAGGATCGATAGGAATTTGGAAGTAACCCGAAAAACCGTCAAGGAAACAATAGTATTCGTTTCCCGCCAATCTTTCAAGCATTTGATCCATGAAAGGTAGAGGAAAGTGGTCTTTACGGGTGGCGTCACACAACTTTCGATAGTCAATGCAAACACGCCAACTCGTTACCAATCGAGTAGGAATCAACTCATTATCATCATTTTTAACAACCGTAATACCACCCTTCTTGGGCACACAATGAATGGGACTAACCCAAGGACTATCCGATATAGGGTAAATCAAACCGGCATCAAGAAGTTTTATGACTTCTTGCTTGATAACCTCATGAATTTTAGGATTTACCCTTCTTTGTTGTTGAACTGCCGGTTTAAAGTCATCCTCAATCAAAATCTTGTGCATACAAAATTCTGGGTTAATACACTTGATGTCGGAAAGTCTCCAAGCAATGGCTCGCTTGTGTGACTTTAAAACCTTGATGAGAGCGGCTTCGTTTTCCTCATTCAAGTCTTTGGCAATTATGATGGGAAACTTATCGTCACCTTCCAAAAATGCATACTCAAGATGAGGTGGTAAGTCCTTGAGTTCGACCTCAGGGAAGTCATCAGTTTTTTCAACATATTTTACTTCCTCGTTATGAAGTTATTTTGGAGGAAGAGATGATGGATAATCGATAAGCAACTTCCCAAGGAGAAGTATGTATTCCTCGGGATTGATAGAATCATGATCAACACGAGAATCACATGATAAACAAGCTTCAATCTCTTACAAAATGAAGTCACCTCCCTCAAATGGAGTGAGAGAAGGGGGAGAGACATCGATGGTATAATCAATTGATCCTTGCACATTTAACACTTTTTCTAAGTATTCATCGCATGCAACATCGATGACACCAATTTGGTTAATTGCTTCTCGTTCAAGGTCGAGAAGATCTTTTGAAGTGTTTTCAATGTTAATGACCAATTTTTCATTGCCAACTCTTAGAGTCATTTCACCTTCGAAGACGTCAATTAATGCACGAGCCGTTTTCAATAATGGTCTTCCTAAAATGAGGGGAACACGAGGATCATCATCGAAATCAACGACTACGAAGTCGGCAAGGAAATGGAACTTGCCAACCTTCACAAAGACATCTTCCGCAATACCCTTTGGAACTGTAACCATTCGGGTTGCTAATTCTAGAGTCATTCGTGTTGGTGTAAGCTCGGGAAGTGAAAGCTTTTGCCAAATAGAGAAAGGCATGAGATTTATGCTAGCGCCAAGATCGGCCAAGGTGAAGCACTCTTCTAGCTTTTGGAAATCACATGGAATGAGAAATTTCCCGGGGTCTCCTAATTTTTCAGGAATTTTCTTTAGAAGCACCGCCGAACAATTTTCATTCAAACGAGTTTTAGTGAGTTCAAACAATTTCTCTTTGTTACTTAGGAGACTCTTGAAAGTAGAAGCAAACTAGGGCATATAGAGAAGAGCATCCGCGAAACTAATGTCGAAGTGTAACTTTTGAAATATCTCAAGAAACTTCTTCATTTGATTATTAGTTTGATCACGGAGTTTTTGATCACTAAGCCTTGAAGGATATGGGATCGAAGGCTTAGGAATGCTCTTTGGAAATTCAAATTTGGGAATTGAAGTTTGATTGACCGAAGGTTTGGACGTGTGCGGTACTTCGTGAGCTTGAGGGTTGCACCTTGTCCTTTGTAACCTCGGGTTCTCGTTCCGCTTCCTTCATTGGTGGAGGAATAGGAGTCGAGGGTCCATCATAAGCTTTACCACTACGAGTGGAAATAGCTTTCAATTCACCCTTCGGGTTGGGAATGGTATTTCCCGGGAGAGTACCTGAAGTAGAAGCTTGATTCATTTGATTCATGAGACTAGCAAACATGTTCTCGATCTTGCTTTGAGATTGTTCAATCTTGTGATTAGTATTTCGAAGTTCATTTTTAAGCTCATTTCCTTGTCTCGACATTGAAGATTGAAAATCATTCTTCAAAGTGTTGATTTGGTTTTGCATTCCCCTCATGTTAGCTTCATTTGCTTTGATGTAATTAGCAAGTTCACTTGAAGCAACATTAGGGGCTTGGTAATTAGGAGCTTGAAAACCTTGATTGAAATTAACCCCTTGATTTGTAAATTGATTAATTCAGGCATGAAATTGATTTTGAACATTTTGATTTCTTTGTTGTTGATTATGATTGAATCGATTTAGATTATTGGGTTGAGAAAAACCGAGTGGACCATTTTGATTGCTAGCACGATAGTTCGGGTCAACTTGAGGACGGTATTGGTTACCTCCTTGATTGTAAGACCCGGCTACGACTTTTACATCAAATTGACTACCATCGGTGGTAGTACAATTGTAGTAAGCATGAGGTCCACCACAAGTGACACAAGTTTCATCAACCGCTTTGACTTGAGCGGGTGAAGAAGTTTGTGGTGATGATAGTTTCTTTTGCTTGGAAAGAACCAAAGCTTGAATAGCTTCCATGAGTTTGTCAATCTTAGCATCGGTGCTAGAATTGTTCACGGGAGATGATCTAGACGAGGTTGCATTCACTTGGGAAACAATGGACTTGTTTCATGAAGTACGAACCTTAGACTTGTTTTCAATTATGGCTAAAGCATCTCTAGGAGTCCGATTCAAGAGATTACCACTAGCAGCATTGTTCAAAGAATCTTGATCGGTTTGGTTCAAACCATTGAAGAAAGTATCAATTTGGTGCAATTCGGAAAAACAATGATGAGGACACTTGCGAAGTAAATCTTTAAAACGATCCCACGCCTCGCTAAAAGATTCATCAAAGTTTTAAGTAAAATTTGTGATTTCATTCTTTAAGCTTGTTGCTTTAGACGGGGGAAAGAATTCATTCACAAATTTCGACACGAGGTCTTCCCATGTCTCAATAGAACAAGGGGTTGTTTTTCAAGCCAAATTCGGGCCGTACCCTCGAGAGAGAAAGGAAAAAGAAGAAGCTTGATAACTTCTTAAGGGACGTTTTTGTATTTGATGGTTGATGTGATTTTGTTGAACCATCGAATGTGAGAATGAGGATCGTCCCTCTCAAAACCGAAGTATTGACTCGAAGTTACTAATTGTAGCAACCCGGTCTTGAGTTCAAAATTATCGGCAACGATTGCCGGAAAAACGATGGCCTCTCCATAACCCTCGGTGGGTGCTTGGAGAAGCTCAGACATGGTACGATTATCGGCCATGTTTGGAGGAATAGTACGAATCTCGGGTTCTACTATTGGAATGGTACGTCGTCGATTACGTCTTCTTCTTGGAATGTTGTTGAGCGATTGTAAAGGACTTGTTGACGTAGACGAACGAGTGCGCATGCACCACAAAAACAAACTCAATTAAAACAATACCACTTTAACGACAAGGGAACTTAAACCAATAATCAAGAACGCAAGGTTGACCATTAAGGATAAACGTACAAGGAGCGGGAGAAAAGAATGGATTTCTCACTAGGGCGAAGTTCGTTGGATCGCCCTATACTGTTTCGACTCCTCTTAATGTAAGCTTATCGATTAAAAGTTTTCCAAAACGCAAGTGATACAAAGGCAAGTTTTGATCTTTAGTTTGGGAACTTATTATGGTCACACCCCCAGTTGGTAGGTGTTCTGCTTTGGTTTGCGGTGGTAAGATTTTAATGTTGTAATTATTAAACTAAGAAACGGGAAAATCTTTTTGTGTTTTTATTATCTTTTATAGATATAATACATATATAGAAAGAAAAGAAAAATATTTTTGGTTTTTTATAAGTTTTATGAAAGCGTTAACTTCTTGACGAAGGTTCTCCAAGTCACTAATCGTTAAAATCGTAACGATATTGTCGCAACACAACCTCCCCGGCAACGGCGCCAAATTTTGATTGCGCGTTTTTGAGCGCGTATCAAATTAATACAAAGTAATCGTGAGTGGAATTTACTAATTAACATTTAGGAAAAGGTTAACCAGCAAAAACTCGTGAATACAATATATATATATATATATATATATATATATATATATATATATATATATATATATATATATATATATATATATATATATATATATGTGATACCGGGTAAGTGATCACTCGGGTCGTGTCCCACGAGGTATGAATGGGCAATATCGTGTGAGATTCGTGATTAAAATTCTTGTATGGTTGATGAGAGATTATTTGGTGTTGTGGAATTAAGATAAATTTCAAATAACGTACGAAAATAAAATAAACGTAACTAAAACACGAATACAAACAAGAAATGCTAAATAAAACTTAAAATCTACCTAAAATAATACGGGAACCATAATAGGGAATCTGGGAAATCCTAAAACGTACGCTAAGTTTATAAACGTAAAAGTTACTTAAATAAAACGCGAGTGCATGAAATAAAACGTGAAATTAATGTTACACTAGTCCTACGGGCATGAAATTAATTTTTTCTACTTTCTAATGTTAAAAGAAAATTTTTGAAAAAAGTAAAATATTTTTTGGATTTTATGTTTTTTATAATGATTTAAAAACTAAAATAATAAAATAAATCCTAAAAAAATTGTAAAACTATTTGAAAAATTATGAACAATTTTGGGAAAGTATATTGCTAAATAAATAAACTAGGAAAAATAAAAACATGGAATAAGCAGCTCAAATAAGCAAAGAATAAGCAATACTGAAACTGAATTAGTAATAAGCAATTAGTCAAAACTAATTTAAATATAAAACAAGGGAGAACAAAACTAAAAGAGTAGCTAGCATAGATGGTCGTGTGTTGTGTTGTGTCTGTTTGGTTTCCCTGAGGTCAGGGGTTCAAATCCCATAAACCCCAATTTTTTTGCAATTTATTTTTTTAGTTTTATTTATTTTATTTTTTTTTTGCAAAACATTTTATCATAAAAAACAAGCAACTTTTGTAAAAGTATTTGTACTGATATTGAAATAAGCTTTTGCAAGCTTATAAATCACAACAGTGCTACGTTTTGAAGATCAAGTTAGTTTTCTTTGTCCATACCACACACACTTAACCAAATAAGCTAATAAGCACAAATCTACTAAACATAAACAAGCACAACCTTAACTAACACAAACAACTAAAAGCAAACAACAATTCAATAGAGATGACCAAGGAGAAACAAAAATCAAACACCCTCAGTCAATACTGAGGTTCAGAAACAGAAGCAAGGCTACGAGCGTTAACTAGGAGACTCAAATAAGCTGATAACAGGCTTCACTAAAGGGAAACAGAGCAAAGGCATCTAGGGGAAATCTTATCCATCATGTAAAGCTAGCTTAAACACTAAATAAGTAGAAGAATAAGCTCAAAGATTACAAGAAGCTGAAATAAATAACAAGGCAAATCTATGGCACCAAACAGCCCAATGGGGCAACTTTAGGGGTTTGAATAAGCAGTAAAAAAATTCGTAAAAATAAAATAAAAATTCTACCATGTAAACAAGCTGCCAAAGTTCAGATGTACCAAGTTTAAGCTTATGAGGACTTGTATTGAGCACATGAAAAATTCCACTCCAAACCTGTTTTGGAAAAAAAAAAAAAAAAAAAAAAAAAAAAGAACTTGGCTACTGGTTTGGGGGCGTGGAATGCACGGCTGATTTTAGCTCACAATTAGGCATTAAAAACTGAATTAAGCTTAAACTTATAAAATCCATACTACTAACTATTTGTAAAACCAAATTCAAACACTAAATACTACTCTAACCTACCTAAAATCTAAATCAAAGATGGATTTTGGGACAGAAATACTGATGAACCAGTGGTGAATGGGGCTAAATGGGTAGTTTCTGCAATTTTTGACCCACAAATCCCAAGTTTCAGGTTACCTAAGTTTGGATGGATTTTGGGACAAAAATACTGATGAACTAGTGGTGAATAGGGCTAAATGGGTAGTTTCTGCAATTTTTGACCCACAAATCCCAAGTTTCAGATTACCTAAGTTTGCATTACCCTAACAAGACCTAATTCTAACCAAGAACTACAATTATTAAACCATTAAACAGATTCTACACTAAACTAACTTTCACAATAGCCTTTGTAATTAATTTTGAAAAACTCACTCAAATTCTTTGAAACTCAACCATTCTATAAGATCTTGACTAAAATCTCATGTTTAGACTTAACTCAAGTTTTTTCAAGCAAAACCTTTTCACCAAAACACTTTTATCCTCCTAAACTAAACTAATCCAAACACCCCCTCAAGTACTCTGTATTGAAGACTGAAACTGCCAAAGTTTTCAAAACTATTAGAAACTAAAAGCAATGAACCAGGTAAGCAAGGTAGTGGTAAGATAAGCACAAGCCTTACAATAATAAGCCATTTAATAAGCAGAAGCAGTAACACAAAAAAATTAAAAGGTTTTAGATTTTCATTGAACTTCAAGAAAAGAGTATACAAGAGACTCAACTGAAACTAAAAACTACACTAAAAAACTACTTAATGACTGCCTCATATGGGCTTACAAAGCTTTAATTTATACTACTTTTTTGAGCTAGGGTTTCACTTTTCTTTTCTTGTCCTTTTCTATTGTGCTACTTCTGTGAGAGGAGAGGTGAGCTGGAGGATTTGTGCTTTCTAGAGATCAATTCACTACCCTAGGATTTCTTGAGGAATCATCATAATCCTTAATTGTATTTTTGGCGCCCTTTGTGTTGTGGATTGGTGAGGTGGCAGTGGTAGGTATGGGTTTGTGAGAAGTTGGGGAAGGGGATAGTGGGGTGGAACTTTTGAGGTCTTGGGGGATGGTGGAGTGTTGTTGAGGTTGGAGTGGAGATGGGGGGATATACGCTGGGTAATAGCAGGGGTAGGGGAAGAAGAGGG
This sequence comes from Artemisia argyi, assembly GCA_030686995.1. Lineage (NCBI taxonomy): Eukaryota > Viridiplantae > Streptophyta > Magnoliopsida > Asterales > Asteraceae > Artemisia > Artemisia argyi. Next base: position 33,695,123 of record CM060698.1, read on the forward strand.
TGTTGGTTGACTGTGTTTGACTCAGGGGATCGTTTTTATTAAAACGTAAAAGTGGAATTGGGGTTGGGCTTAAGGTGAGTGGGATTGGGCCTGGGTTAGGATAGTTGTAAGGGTGGGTTTTGGGATGATTGGATTTGGAAATATTTTTAAGTTCGTTTGGTTTAAGTAGTTACAATGACCAATTATGTGAGTTCTGAAAACCGAGGGACCATTCCTGCCATGTTTGAACTTTTCTTCCAAGGGACACATTTTCCATGTCTAGAATTCACAAGGGACCTTTGTTGGAGTTTTTTTCAAAATATACAATGAAGGACCATTTTTGCAAATTTGCAAACTTGAAGGACCAAATTTTTAAATTCTTCAAAATTGCACTCTGAGGACCAATTTTGTCAAGCTTCAATAGTACATGAAACATTTTGATATTTTCCAAGATTTGAAATCCCAGGGACTATTTTTGACATTTTTTGAAACTTGGGGGACCAAAGTTGCCATATGTGAAATTCCAGGGACTAAACTTGTACACTTTTGAAAACTTTTCACCAAAAGATCATTTTTGATAACTTTTGATTTTTAAGGACTTGGGTTGACTTTTCTTTCAAAATAAATGCTCGGGGACGGATTTTGTTAAGTTTTGAAAGTTGGGGGACTGAAACTGCCAATTATGCAAACTTTGTTCGTTTTTCATTTATTTTCAATCATTTTGCATCTGAAACATATAAAACACGACCTTTGGGATATTTTCTGTATTTTGATGCATTTCTGGATGTTTTTAAACGTTTTTGCAGTTCGGATTGACCAAAAATGATGAGTATTTACACACTCATCACTTATCTTGCATCTCATCATCACACTCAACCCTTAAAACTAAACTTCACTCTTGACAGTGTTATTTAGTTTTTAAAAATTCAACACTTATATCAATTTCACTCAAACCTTTTAGTTACACTTCACTCTTGACAGTGATAGTTAGTCTAAAAACCTTCAACTCATCGATCATTACACTCAAACTTTACAAATATTCCTCACTTTGGATAAGTGTTAGTTAGTTCAACAACCTTCAATCCTCACAATTACACGAAACCCTTCATGCACCAAATTGTCTCTAACATACAACTAGGATCATCCAAACTATAAATCTAGAACTTAGTTACCTCAACCCTGTTAGAGATATCCACCAACAATCCTGTTAGGATCACATTCACATTTTCTTTTTCTATTTCGAAATATATCATGCATCTCATTGTCAGTGCAAATGATATATTAATCTAAATCATCTTTCTCCACCTTTCCTCAAAGGTCAAAACCAACACTTTCCCATCTTATGGAATCATTTCCATTCGTATCTAGGTGCATATCGTTCTCATTTTTATTTTTCTTGGTAGATGATTATGTTGTTTCAAAGGTTTGTTAGAACTTGCCATCCTAATGACAACTTGGAAGAAGCCATTTTGTGTGTCAGTCAACGAACGAATCTCGTTCTTGTTAGTATGTTCGATTGAACAATTACACCTTAGGTTTTTGGTCGGGTTGTGATACTCAAGTGTCTTTGAATTGCAATATGCATTCATCTTTTTTGTCGCTCAACTTTCTTGGGCTTTCTTTTTTGGTCTTTATCCTTTTGGCATACTTTTAGGATGTGTCACTCACATAGTTTAACTATTTCTTGCTATGTGTATTCTATGCCTATAATGTTGCTCCTATACTTTTACATATTATGTCGCACAAAGCTAACCCTTGATGTAGGAAAAGCCTTTGTATGAATTTGATCCATGGATCACTAGTTACTAAGGTAAATAAACAAGGGGATTCAATCACCATAAGGGAGCATTGAGCTAGGGGGAGCTCGGAGGTGTTTTGCATACATAGCACGGAGTCTTTCTAATAGTGGTAATAGAAGACTTCACTAGGATGATGCAAGCTCGCCTTTGTGGGGGAGTAGTGTAATAAGGGGGAGTAAGGAGTGAATTCAAGGGAGAGCTCGAGGAAACTACCTTTTTGCTACGACAAAAGGGGGAAAAGGAAGTGTAAACGGGTAACTTTTACATTTTACTATGTATCACGGTTAACATATTTGTCATCATAAAAAAGGGGTAGATTGTTAGTGCAAATATTACGATATTTAAACTAAACTGTTTCTTCGGTTTTAATGATGACAAACATGTAACTTGTAATGCATAATGTAAAATACGCAAGTTACTTATTTACACAAATCATCAATGCATACTTACATCAACACCTCTCGACGTCTCAAGCATGCTTCAACAAAGTCGTAGATTTCCATCCTGACGTAAATCACTCAAGGTATGGACAAACAAATCTACTACTTGAAAAATGATCAAAGGATTATATTTTTCTAAACTTCACATTCTTAATGTGACAAACATTTTTTCAAAAATATATTTTACAAATTATTTTTGAATTAAAAAGAAATGTTTTAATTTGAAAAATAAGTTTAAAATCACCAACAGCTAATTTTCCCCCCAAATAAACCTTCACCACTAAAAACAAAATTTGGAGCATCTTTGTCTGGGACGGTACCACGGTACCACCAAATTTAGTGGTACCATCGGGTACTTAGTGGTACCGTCCCCTGTAACGGTAATTTTCCTCTTTGCCTATAAATAGCAGACCATTTTCCACTTCCAACCTGATTTTTTCCAGCCACTTTTCTCTGGTTTAATCCCTTCTTAGTTAGATCACTTTCTTTGATCATTTAGAGAATCTTAGTTTGTTTTAGAGTGATCCAATCATCCATTCAAGTGATCACCTTCATTCCTCTTCTAGTCCAAGAGAAGAACACAATGTATCAACAAGATACAAAGTGTTAGAGTCATTGATTAGTGCACTTGCATTAAGCTTGTTGTATCTCGATGTACATCAAGTACTCATTACCTTTTGTTTAGTCTTGTGAGAGTGGATCATTGTGATATTGTTGAGATCTTGGAGATCTCTTGTAGCTAGTGAGCTTGTGTGTTGATCAAGTGGATCAAGGGTGGATCGGGTAGATCATGTAGGTTGTGTTGATTGTGTGATTTGTGAAGATAGGGTAAATCGTGAGTCAATCAGGTAGATCGAGTGTAGATCATGTGGATCTTGAAGCTTGTGTGATTTGTGAGGATCGGGTAGATCGTGGTAGATTGGTACTAGCTAAGATTAGTATTCGACATCTAGCTTAGTGTCGGAAAATAATGTAAGCGATGCGGTTTATGTGTTTAGGCCTTAAAACACAAGGTAAGTTATGTTGGGCCATAAAACATAATGGGTTTGGTTGCACCCGAAGAAGAACTCGACGTCTAGCTTTGTGTCGGAAAATATTATAAGCTATGTTGTATGGTTTACTCTGCCGTGAAGGGAGCTTGTTGATTAGTGAAGTAACTCTCGAGTTGGGTATTCAGGGAGTGGAGTAGGGCGAAGAGGAGCTTCGTGACCTAACCACTATAGATCATCATGTCCGGTTTGCGCTTTCTTTACTTATCTCTTTATGTTTATCTTTGCATTTACCGCTTTATATTTATATTTGCATTGCGTTTATGTTTGTGTGGTTTGATGCTTATATGATGTTGATTATGTTTATGTCATGGCTTGATTGTGTTTGTGGTGTTGTTCACTTTATACTATCTCTAGTTGTTGTATGACTAATATTGATACTTTCCATATTGCATCACACTTGATTGGTCATTCAATACAAAAGTTTTTAAGTTTTAAATGGAAACGTATTCACCCCCCCCCCCTACGGTTTCCACAGACGTTGTGAGGCTTCTCCGCGCGGTTAAGGAGCTTGTTTACATAGTGCTTAAGAACTCTCGAGTTGTGTACTCGGGGAGTAGAGTAGGGCAAGGAAGGTGTCCTTGTAGCCGAACCACTATAAATCAATGTGTCACGGTTTTATCTCTTCATCTATTTACTTTATCGTATTTATTTCTTTACTTATAGTCTTGCATTATCTATAACTCACCATTCAAAGGTTTCACATATACTTGATCTAAAAGTTTTTGAAACTAAATTGGTAAAATATTCAACCCCCCTTCTAGTTAAGGAGCTTGTTTACATAGTGCTTAAGAACTCTCGAGTTGCGTACTCAGGGAGTAGAGTAGGGCAAGGAAGGTGTCCTTGTAGCCGAACCACTATAAATCACTGTGTCACGGTTTTATCTCTTCATCTCTTTACTTTATCGTATTTATTTCTTTACTTATAGTCTTGCATTATCTTTCCTCACCATTCAAAGGTTTCACATATACTCGATCTAAAAGTTTTTGAAACTAAATTTAAATCAGTAAAATATTCAACACCCCTTCTAGTTTTCTACAGTTTATTTGAATGCTTTCAAGGAAATGCACTGATGGACTCATGCTAAACAGATGAGGTAACTCGGGGTTCCTATGATATGTCTTCATGGACCCAAAAAGTCTTACTTATTCTGCTCCACCTTGGTATGTGGAACATCAGGGTTATTTATTGCGATGATTGAGTTTTTTAGAGAATAATTTCATTTCCATGACTGTTGCATGTTGAATGCGTGTACAACCTTTTTGATGCGAATATTTGCAAGGAATTATTTCTGACGCTTTAAATGTTCGTGTGGCCTAGGATTTTTTTAGCCGTAAATTGTCTCTCTCATAGTTATTTCAAGATCTTCTTGACTAAAGACTTTGAGAGTTTTCTGGATTTGTGTTTTCATGTCTAGTGTCTGACACATGAAAGGATGTTGCCTTTTTGCGTGAGGTTCACGCATTTAATATGGTTTAACTCTCTAAGGCTTTGGATACATTCCACTGGAACCCACTTATTTTTCCTATAAAAGCGGTGTTCCCTAAGCCATTTTGAGAATCGCCAAACTTCCCTTTTTTCCCAAGAAAATTTAAGTGTCCATTTTCCATTGAATTCCTTTTGACTCTTCCTCATTTTGTGAGGGGTGTAAGTAAGAAAAAGCGTATGTTTGCCTGTGTTCCATGATGAACTTTTGTTGATTATCAAAGCCCATAGGTGATTGTTTGAACTTCTAACCGTGAACCTTTGTTAGGAAAGGTTCATGTCGAGTTTATGAGTGTATTCGATTGTCCTCTTCTTTTCAATGAGGGGATATTCCTCAGATTGTTCTAGGAAGGTAACTGTTTCTTCTTGGTTTGAAGGCTTTATTTGTCTCATGTCTGTAACTCCAAGTACCCGGATGGGGGAGTGTGGTATTTTGTCGATTTTTTTAGGTGAGTGGGTGTTTCGAGGGCACCTTGCCTTCTGGTGACTTTTTCCAAGTTCCTCCTAGGGGAGGTTGATCTTCATGGTATAATCTTTGAATTTCTTGGCGAACATCCAGGAGTAGTTTGCTTGGCTGTCCTAGATGAAGTTGTGCTTGTTGTGATGGAAGGGAGGTGTGTTACCATTGTAAATGATAAAGCACAGGAGGATTTTGTTGTTTTGACTGGCAGCTCGTCATCGCTCCTTAGTGAGTTTTCGTTTTCTTTTTTTTTTTTTTTGATATTTTCTAGTCCTTTTCGAAGTGTATTTATTTATGTTTTTGCCCTGATGGCCAAGTAGTGTATTTACTGGTGGAAGGACAGGAGCCGAGTTGGCTAAAGGTTTTGCTATGTCATGCCCGCCCTACTTTAAATCAATATAACCCAATCCTTAGGTCCTCATCTCAACAAACCAGTTTTTGGATCACTATTCCTACTTTTATGAGAGTGTCAAGGATTTCTGTTGGTCCAATACCCATGCATTTGATCCGAGAGTCTCTAGATTAGACCCTGGCGGTTCTTGTGTGCGATTATTATTACCTTAATGGTTCTTGCTAGTGATTACGTTTTCCTACATTATCTAACTAAACCTTTGAGTCAGCATTTTTGGAGGTTAGGAAGCTGAAAATGGCTTCATGTCGGTATGATGAGCTCCCATACATCTCGGGGGTTCCCCTTCACCAATATTCCTATTCAGGCTCTAACCTCATTCAGGCTATAACACCTTGAAGACGTCGTTCAGGCTTTGACGCCCTCATGCTCTATCCCCTTAGGCTCAGACCCCTTTTGGCTCTAACCCTTTAGGCTCTGACCTCTTCAAGCTCATACGTCAGCAATCGGCTATGACATGCTCAACAAAAGTTAGTCTAGAACCCCATAATCCAGGAATTATTTTGCGCTAGATTGGGGGACTTACTACATATGTACATATCGACCAAGTCCTAACCCGTGATTGCTAGACTACACGAAAGCTATCAACAAAATGTGTGGGAAACTAGAAGGGGGGTTGAATAGTTTACCGACTTGTTTTCTTAGGTTATAAAAATTTCTTTGTAAAAACTTAGATTCGATTGTAGGTAAAGTCAAACGACACCAATATGAACAAAACACTATGAAAATACTAATATGCAATAAGTAAATAAAGAGAAGAGATGGAAAGATCAAACCAAGACAAAGGGATTTATAGTGGTTCGGTCACGAAGCTCTTCTTCGCCATACTCCACTCCTCGAGTACCACACTCGAGAGTTCTAAGCACTATGTCAACAAAGCTCCCTTCAGGCGGAGAAAATCGTACAACGTCGCTTACGTTATTTTTCGAAACTAAGCTAGATGTCGAGTACTAATCTTAGCTAGTACCAATCTACCATGATCCACACGATCCTTACTTCACACACGATCTACATGATCCTCACACTTTACACTTGATCCACACGATCCTCACACAATTTACACGATCGACACGATCCTCAGACAATCTATACGATCAACACGATCCTCACACAATCTCACGATCTTCACAATCCTCACACAATCTATACTTGATCCACTTGATCAATACTATATCACTCAACACTCACGAGATCTACAAGATCTCAACAAGATCACAATGATCAACACAACAACTAAGAAACACTAATACACTTGATGTATATCAAGATACAATCAAGTAGACAACTTGTAAGTGCACTACACAAAGACTCTAACACTTTGTATCTTCTTGATACTTTGTGTTCTTCTCTTGACTAGTAGAGAAATGTAGATGATTCTTGGTTGGATGAAAGAATCACCCTTTAAACAAAAGAAAACTAACTAATGATCTAAGAAGTGTAAAGAGAAAAGGAGGATGGAAACCAAAAAGTTATGTATGTGAAAGGATGGCCAAATTCTGGGAAATGAAGTGGTATTTATAGACTCTAGAAATTTGACCGTTTTAAGGAGGACGGCACCACTACATGTCACACGGTACCACTAAATTTAGTGGTACCGTGGTACCGTGCCAGACAAGGACGCTCCATTTTTTGTCTTTAGTGGTGAAATTTTATTTAGGGGAGTTTGGAGCTGGTTTGGGTGAAAAACTAGCTCTTGGGGAATATTTTTGAAATGATTTTCCTAAATAAAACATTTCTTTATAATTCAAGAATAATATGTAAAATGTATTTTTGAAAAGAAAGTTTTGTCAAGCTAAAAATGGGAAGTTTAAAACAAAAATTCACTTCTTTGATCATTTGTTAAGTTGTAAATTTGTTTGTTCATACCTAGAGTGATTGACGTAGAAATCGGATATTTAGACTAAAAACTTGTTTACATTAATTTTGTCATAAGATGTTTTCACATTTTGTTATCATCAAAACATAGAGATATCGTAAGATGAAAATAACGTTTCTAGACATTATTTGCATCAACAAAATGGAACGTATTCAAGGTATATTAAATACTTATCCTCATCCTCGCCTACAAGATGAGACGTAGGTACCCGTGCATCCTCTTTCCACTACATGACTCATACATAATCGGTTGTATCGTCAGGAAGGAGAAACCCTATATTATATACAAGTCTAACACATTAGGATCATTGCAGGATACTATACTAGATTGGAGGGGGGGGGGACTTGATGACATATATATATATATATATATATATATATATATATATATATATATATATATATATATATATATATATATATATATATATATATATATATATATATATCTACATTATATATAACAGGAGGCATTTGAAGAAAATGTCACCTCATTGCCCAGTCAATGCCCAGTAATTCAATTTCAGCCATGTCATCACATGTAAGCATGTCATCATTAAATAATTCCGAATTGTATTAAAATCCGGATTAATTTTTAAAAAAATTGAATCTACATGGATTCGAACTAGGGACATTTTTAATGTTAAGAATGCTGCTAACCACTAGAGCAACACAATTGTTTTATTACACTTTGCAAAGCCAAATCTATAAACTCAACAAAACATAATTATTTACTTTAATGAGAAAAACCCAGCCCAACTCATCCCATGTCATTCTTACGTATATCCTTCTTCAACCCTAAAAATCATCCCTAAATCAGTAAATCTCAATCTCACCAACAAACAAGTGTGCAGCAGACCTCAATTCTTTTGTGGTTGCCTACACAGGCAAGGAGTCACCAGAGTTTGTTGTTTAGTTATCGTGCATGGAGCTTATGTTGATATTGTCATGGCCATTGTTGTTTGTCTTATTATTGTTTAATTTAGTCATGTATTTTTAGCAATGCATGTGTTAATATTGTAAATTAATTTTGTACATATGTTGTCTATTGCAGGTTGCAAACACTGAACAAGCAAAAACAATATACAAAGACTTGGAATGCCCTTGTGGATTATGAAGGGGAGCAATATGGGTTTGGCATGGTAAAAGTAGAAAAGGATAAATATAGTTGAAAGTTTAATCTTAGACATGGTAGTTATACTGTGTAAACAAAATTCGTAATTTTCCCTAACTTTGCAGAGATTTTGGAGGGATCTAAATGGTATTGAATATGATATGTTGATGTTATACTCTGATAGTTTCGATGTTGGACCATGTGGGTTCGTATATGATGTACAATAATCACATGGACTTTATAAGTTGATTTAAGACTAGGCATAGTGAAATTTTGATAATACATTTTATTATTATTTTATTGAAGATGGAATGAGACAAGACGATGGACAAAGATACACTCTTTTTAACACCATTGTAGGTCATAGTGAATCTGTGCCATCTATAGACGTCGTTGTTGCAACAATGAATGAGGGTGGGAGATCTTCTACTGGCAAGGATGGCCGGATGGGTCACCAACGCAACTTAGTAGCATGGGTACATATATGTCGTGTCACTATCAGTTGTAGTAAAAACTTCACCAAGTACTAAATATATGAGCCCGTTCTCACGGGCCTAATTGATTGTGTCTGTCGTTGCAGGTACTAATGCTGAATCAAGAAACGTTCCCGTTTCCTGGGGCTCCAATAGTAGATACTGTCGTTTAGCTACACGAGGTAAGTGCGTTTATGAATTATTATGCTATTGGATGGTTGCATATATTAAATGTAACAATTCGTTTAATTTGTCCTAATTCTGTTGTTGAAGGTCCTAATATGTTTACCAGAGGCACAACTCTTATGGCCTGATGCAAAAATTACATGAGTAAGGTATTCCTTATAAGCATTTTGTTGAAAGAACACTTTTAGATACTTCTTAATGAAATATTTGTCATCATTAAACACTTTTAGATACTTTTTTACTGAAAGTCATCATTAGCCATTTGCATCAGTAAATTCTTCTTTCATGTTTCATTAATCCTTAATGATAGAAATAAGCAACGTCTCTCCTTTACATAAAATTAGTTAGCTGATGAACTTTAAGCTATTTAAGACTAAATGTCTAAAGAGTTTTTTGCCGAACTGTCTGTTTGTGGAATCTTATGTCTCTGATAAATATGTTATTTTCTTAACAGTTCATGGGATGATCCAGTATCAGAAGCCTTAAAGCTGCAAACTTTTCTTGACTGGCTGAATATGATGGTAATTAACTTAAGTGATGTCAAATGACAGTGAATTGAGGGTCAATGCTTACTTCTGGTAATGACTCTTTAAAATGTTTATGGTATCTATCTAACTGTAACCAGAAACCCATTCAATGGATCTAACATTCAATGAATGGACAGGTTCAAGCTACGTTTGTTCATATGGATTCACACAAGCAGACTGAAAATGGACAAGCATTGAACTCTTCATTCATAAGTGGTCCACAAGCAAAAAATGACGTAAATGCCCTTCCTACATCATCTAATTTTTAGTTACTGACACAACCACTGCCCCTATTATTTCCAGAAAATGGTAGATGTCGGGGCCACACTAGAGCAGGGAAGAACTGGAATGCCTTTATGCACCATATGGTGTGCTGTTATAACCTTACTAACATACTTATTTCAAAATTACTTATTTCATACACTGAAACTGCTACATTTCAAATTTACATGTTGTGTAAATTGTCTATTGTTGATAAAAAGAAATATTGAAACAATAGTATGCGTGTGTTTGGCAGCCCCTGGGTATAATGGAACGCGTTTCAAAGAATGTGCATAATGATGAATTGATGATTATTAGTATTAGAAAGCAATGATGACATTCGTCAGCCTTCGATGTTTTGGTAAGTGACATTTGACAAAACCTGTATCATTTGAATTTGTTTGCCATGGCGGGCTTCATATCTTTTTGACCCTGTTCAGATGAGGGCAAAAGATTATGTTCCTGATGGCACACTTACAAACACATCAATAATGTTGGGTTGTGAGGAAATGGCAGATCAAGTAGTGAATAAAATGGAGAAGGTGAGAATTGCAGGTGTTCATGTGATGACATTTGGGCAGTACATGCGGCCTTCAAAACGTCATATGCCAGTTTCAACCCTTTTCACTTTCGGCTGTTTGTATGTGGTATTATTACTGTTTAAATTTTATAGAGGTGAAAAAAATGGTCATGTGTAGAGGGTCAAAAGGTAGGCGGGTGGTAATGGGGCTTATTTCACAAGTTTTAGTACTACATAATCTAATTTTAACATTTAGTCTTTGTTTTGACATTTCCAGGTGGACTAAGAATTTGCCTTCACCGGTTGGAGAATCTGGAATGGTTGAAATGACGCAGGCTTTAGAGCTAATCGATGTTTGTTATGAGCAGGTTGTGTTATCATCAATCTATAAAATTTAAGTAGCCCTACTTAATTTTTTTTTCTTTTTTATTATTTTTTTTTAACATAACCGATATATTCACCTTTTTTTCCCGCAGGAAGCTATTAAACGTTAACTTTAGCTTCTGCGTGATGCACATGGAAAGCCACCTAGAGTGCGCATGAAACACGTATGCTCAGAATATGCAGGACTCATTCAAAATTGGGGAGCATGTTCGTAATCGATTGATTAAATTCACATAGTAGTTGGTGCAGGTCAGTAATTAATTTTGTCTCACTAAACTTCATAACGCTTTACCACAATTAAAAAAATTCAATGTTGGACATTTTGATTAGAGTGCCCGATGCACTCGCCAGTTCTCTACTTTTGCTCTTTTACAAGTTCTGATTCAGAGTCATTTTTTGGACTTGCAATTTTGAAACACAAAAAGTTGGTGTATTCATCTTCCTTTATATAATAGTTTGCTTAATTTTTTATAATTAATTTCATGTTGGATATGAGGGTGTTGGAAAGGTATAACCTGTAAGATCAGCAAATATGTGAAAAGTTGTTTTGCCTTTTTATAAATGTTACTGCATATGTTGTGTTTCCATGTATTCTTCAGCCAAACCATATTCTCAATAAGTCAATAGTAAGAAGCTTATTATTTTGGGTGTGAATGTTCTTCAAGGCACTGTTAAGGTAATTATTTTTAAAGCTAATTTTTATTACTACTCTGTACATCTTCTTTATAGTACTGTCCAGGACAATGAATTTACAACTCATAGTTTTTAGGACTTCAGTGAGATTAACGGCATTGATCTTGACTCAGCAGAGAATGAACAACAGAAGGTTACGGTATAAACCTTTACATGTTCAGTGTATTGTATTCAACTTTTATTTTAAGGGTCGCGTGCTTCTGTTAAGTTACATGCTCGACTAATATATGAAAAACTTTTTGAACAACTAAGTAATTTTTGAATATGATTCATTTGTAAAATTCGAAAAAGCGGACAAAAATGTGTGTGGGTCAGTTCAACCTGTGCTGGTGTTCTGTTTAATTCCTTTGATGTTCCTTTATCCTTTATCACCAAATGTATGCTAATTGAGTCTTTATAATCACATGATTTTCCAATCGCATGGGCCAGTTAAACACGTTTGAGTAGAAAAACACACTTATGCTTTTAGTGAACAAGTATCAGCTGTTTTTACTTTGTTTTTACTGATAGTCACTACATTACAGTCTTTATAAATCACATGATTTTCCATTCGCATGGTAGGTTCATAGTTAGAGATGGCGAGATAGGTGGGTCGGGTAACGGGACGTAGTGGGAAAGGGTTAATGGACCTTTTTATGATACATTTGGAAACAGGTTAGGCCGGGTCAAAATGTGGAGAGATAATCTCCATCGGGAAATATATGTGTTTGGGTAAGACTTGTTGTTACGAATATTGTTTTCAAGATTTCAACTTAATAGTAAATGCTTAAGATCCTCATGCAGTTTTCAGGAGATCACAACTTAAAATGTTGGGGATGTTTTTGGAGCTAAAGATAGCGCCCCTGTCCTAATATGGGAAAATGTCATTCTGAGGACCCTAAATATAGTTCAACCCGATACAAGTACTATTCCATTTTTACTTCTCAAAATACATTTAGTAGGTCTTTTGCTACTAAAATTTACAATGAGTATATTTAAGAACACTAAAAAAAGTAAATTATATTTTAGGATATAGTTTGAAATATCAGGTTGCGGGTTGCATTTGGGACTTGATCCAAGAGATGTTGGTGTCCCGTGGTCGGTTGAAATATTAGGTGGTGAGTTGCATTTCAATTATACCGCTTTACCTGAAGTTACGCTACTACACTTTGGCATTGTGTATTGTATTTGATTGTTTGAATATTAGCACTTAGCATTTATGATATTTGCAACAACTATTATTGACATGTTAATACTTCAGGTCTCAAAAGAAATGTGTGAAGGTAATACACATCATGGAAATGAGAACCTACCTAAGCTTAAGCAACATGGTTCCTCATGGTTGTGCGACTAACCTTTCACAAGTCTTAGGTTTGTTTGTTTCAGCGAGGTCAGTAATGGCCAACATATTTCTCAAAACATCATTCTAAAAGGTAATGCTAATCGTAGATTTCAAGAAGGGGATGTGATAGACCTTTTGTGCAAAGCAGAGAGTTATTGCTTGGTAATTATTTGAATATTTTCTCATGGATGTACTAACACTTATTTATTTATTTTTATAGATATGTTCCCAAGCCAGTGGCCATGGTGCTGGCTCAGTAGGGAACCTCTTTCCAATCTTCACCTGAGAAAAGTACAATAGAAGATAGATATATAGAGAAGACTTGGGTCCTCAACCAGCAATTCCTGTATCTTCAAATGTGGAGTCCAAAAGTGTTGATAATAAGCAAATGAAGAAGGTAAAATCCCAAGGTCCATGGAGGCAACGTGGACCAACCAAAATGCATCAAAACCAGGGTTTTCAACAGAGTGCACCTTTGACCTTGAATCCGACAAAAAGGCATCCCAAATCTGATACCGAACATGAAGTCATGAACCCTGTGGTGAATGGTGACTGAAACCAATGTAACCCATGAATGGGACCCTTCTGATGGCTGGTTTATGCCTGAAGATCCACCTGTAGTAGTTGCACCTGTCACATCTGTTGTTAAAGATGAAGGTGGATTAACGGGTAATGGAAAGAGACTAGCATATAAGGGCCAGAGGAGTACAGTGGAGTCATGATATTGATCACAAGGATACAAGTGGTACAGAGTTTGACCAAGCAGACATACCTGCTTCTTCCAAAGAGAATTGGACTCACAACTTTAGGGAACCACCTTCTGTATGAAGGGTATGTTTATGTATCTTATATACCAACATTTTTTTTATAACGCGCTTCATTTGAAATACTTAAACTCTATTTCTAAGATGGAAATAATGGTTTATGTTCCAAGCAGGACATGCTTTGACCATCAACTGGATCTTCAATGCAACTCCCATTATAAGTATTTGAACACAATACTTCAGTTTAGGTTACTATGGGTGGGTTCGGGTGCTGAAACAGGGTTGAAATGGGTACGTTTGAGATAAAGAAGTAGCTCCTAAGAATTAATTATGCCTAGCATTATCAGCATTCTTCCCAAACTTGAAGTCTCATTTCTAAAGTGATGAGGATATTTTTTTTGTAGCTAACTAATATAGATGCTTATTTGTTTTGCTTGAATATCTAAGCTTCATTTCATTATAGTTTATGTTATGTTACGATTTAAACCTATTATCTATGGGAAAAAAAGCCAGCAGAACAATGTATTACTGTATTGTAGTATATGTAAGCACGAAAGTGGTATATTATTCTAGAAAGGGCGATATCAACCCACTTATGTGGAAAGCAATTTAATATGTAAGCACGAAAATGGTATATTATTCTAGAAAGGGCGATATCAACCCACTTATTTATGACATCGAAAAGATGAACAAACAAGTGCTGCTGGGTCGACCCAGGCTGTTTTCACCTTTCTGAAAAGTTAACCTATGACCGAACTCATTATGCAACCTATAGTCTTAGGCTCCTTTTAATCTAACCCCGTCGTTAGCTACAGTTGACCAAACAAGAGTGCGAATACTGCACTTGCAGATTTCAACTAATTCTTAATGTTGGTTCTCAACAAAATGATGATTCACGGGGTGTTTGGATGTAGGTTTTATAAAATGATACTATGACATGGGAATTAGAATCAGAATATTGATTACAGCTTAAAAAAATAGTTAAAATAGTTTTATGTTTATCTCTATTTTGTTTGATTATGATTTGATTCAATCCAAACCATCGAGGGATTTGGTTGATTGAAGTTATTCAGATGTGATTTTCTATTCAGGAAAAAATGATAAGAAAATTCAGATACTTGCTTTGATCTTCTGATATGTAACTGATGTACCTAATAATCAGTAGTAATTTAGATGTATTTTAGATATTTACTTTCATGCAACTGTCATTACATCGGAATCTGCTAAGGTTAGAGTGTTAGACAGCTATTGCCGCCTTCTTTGAGAGCTTATGCTATTAACAATTATATATCAGATATGGAATCTGAGTTGAGACAACATTTGGAAGATTATTGGACCAGGCATGATGAGGTTAGCGTTTTCAGTTACATTTAAATGTTTTTTGTCACAAAAATAACTTTGCTTCAAGAATAAGATTTGTTGACTACATATATAGCAATATTAATACAGTTAACAGAAATTGTTGTAGGTTGAAGTTTCCCTAAGCATGAAGATTTAACCCTGAAACTGAAAAAGTCCCTCCACATGAAGGCTAATAGTTCCGGACGCCTCGCACATTATCCCGTTCCTTGATCTCATTTATATGGATAAAAACATGTAAGTGATCTTGGTTATGGTAATATTAATTAAAGTGTACTTCTCTCTAATAGGGTTACTTTTTTGGGCTTATTAGCTTATTAACTTGAGTTTATGGATTAAAATTTGAGCTAATTAGCTTCTCAAAAGTTCGATAGCCTAATAGCTGGAAAAATAGGCTTAAACCACATGCGTAGAAAAATTAACTCAAACCAAACCTCCTAAGTTTAATAAGCATATATGTTTATCCTATTGGGTTGAAAAAGTGAAACTAAACATTGAATTGAAATAAACCATCAAAATTGCATACTAAACTATTATGAAAAATACAAATCCCTTTTAGCTATATTAAGTATTTAAGTATCAAGGAACAATATTTTACAAACCGGTTTCTTTACGGATTACCAAAAGTAATTTTATTGTGATGATAAATAATCTGTTATTGCAATTCATATACAAAACGGGTTTGGCATTCATACATGTTTTATACTATTAACCACTCTAAAGTTTTGGAGTTTGATGCTTCGAACATGGTCTTTTCAAGTCCTAAGCACCCAATCACCTTAGCTATGATATCAGCTCTAACCAAATCAGCATATCTACTGACATCTTCGGCATCAATTGATATCATATCTACTCCAGCTTCCAAGCATCTCTCTGTCCTTCTGATAAAAGAATCAATAATTTACACTATACAAACATGGAGAACAATGGTGGTTGAATAAAAGATATTAGAGCTTATAGTAAATTGGTGCAGGTTACTTGATTGACATACACTACAATATGTGACTTGGACAGTAGTACTTTTTTTGAACATTGGACAGTAGTACTGAATAAGTCGTTTATTACAAAAAAAAATATGGATTTTACAATATTAATAGAATGAAACAGGAATCCTAAAATGCTGCAAAAATGCAAGTGTGGATCGTAAATGCTTAGCTAACATAAAATATGTATCCCTTAATTTACAGTATACAAATAGGAAATTTGCCACAACCATGTTACATGACTCCAGGAGTCACACTTGAGCCAAAGGTCTGTGACAACTACTATGAATAATCAGTGACGCTTAAATCATAAATTTGTTCATATCCAGTGACATTGACATTTCAAAAACTATAAATTGAGCTGGGGACTCATACCTCATGTTTCAGTTCGCTCTCCACATTCATAAAATAAAGTCATTGCTACTTGAGTTAAGATCCCTTACTAAACGTGCCCATTTCTACGTGAACCTGTTTTGACCTGAATCAAAATCCAGTACCTGTTCCTGAATGAATAGACACCAAAGTCATTACTATAAGGTATGTATAATAGATGTAAAGGGTCGAAAAAAACTTACCATTCTGATAATCCACTTTTCCCAACTGCAACATGACCTTTAGTTTAACGATTTTCAGCATACTCATTACATATTTTATTAGGTTTCTGCTATGAAAAAAAATAAAACAAATCACCATAAGATTTTATTAGGTTTCTGCTGCAAAAGTATGCTGTGAATGAGCTAATGGTCTGCTGCATATTTTATGGCAGAAGATAAGAAAACCGAACCCATTTCAACTGAAGCGCCTGTAGTTGAAGTCGAGAAAATTAAGGTTAAAGAATAGCCAAAAGACTATTCAGTAGTCGAAAAGGAACCCGAATTTGAGAGTGCTGCAATTGTTGAGCCCTTAGTTGAATCTATCGAAAAGATTGAGGAGAAGGCTGAAGTTTCACCAGCAGATACTAAGAGTTCAGAAGTCACCGAAGAAATTGCTAAAATGAAGGAAGAGAGACAGGAAGATGTTGAGATTGTTGAAAAGATAAAAGACAAGAAAGAAGCTACTGAGCCAGAGGCTGAGATTGCTGAAAAGAATGTGGATGACCAAGTAGTCGTGAAAGAAACAGTTCGTGAGGCAGTGGCTGTTATTGAAGAAAAGAAAGAAGATGATCCAATAGTCGAGAAACCTCAGTTCCTGCTAATGAGATAGCTATAAAGAAAGAAAAGAAGCCAATAGTGGTGGACGAACCGGTAGTCGAGTGCTCTAAGGAAACTATTGAAGAAAAACCAAGTGTAGAAAAACTTGATAAAGAACTCGAACCCATAAAGATTGAGGAACCTGTAACACCCGAAGTCAAAAAATATGATGAAACAACAGATGTAACAAAGGAGACTGAAGCAGTAGTAGATAATGGAACACAAGAAACTAAGGAAGAATGCAAATCAGTTAATGAAATTGCAAAGGAAACGACAAAAGGAGCCGATCCTGTGAAACCAGAGTTGGAAGCTGTCAAAACTGGATCAAACAATGAGATAGCAACTGACGAACCAAAATCAGCAGAATCTGCTACTAAAGAAGAAGAGAAAACTACTCCAAAGCAATCTGGAGACATTATGGGGATGGTGAAGAAATCATTCATTAAGGCCAAGAATGCGATCAATGGGAAAAGAACATGACTCCAAAGGCCGCTACCCCTGAAGCAAAAGAGGAAGAGAAGGAGAAAGCATAATCCCGAATGTACGGGTAAGAGAATACGGTATAAGTATATGTTTGTGTGATTATTTATTTATTTATTTTATTATTTTTTTTTATTTTTTATTATTATTATTATTATTATTTTGGTGTTTAGTCATTGTTCATGTTTGTTGCTGTGATATTGGTTGAATTTGTTTAGGAAAAGCATTCTGTGTTATGGTGTGTATAATAGTTGGAGTTTTTGGTTTATGTCTTTTTGGTCATTGTATAGGTTCGTCTTATTCTTTTCATCATAGTCGAACTTATCATTTATTCATGTGTTGGTATTGTAATTGTAATTATAAACAGGATGATAATGAATATGAATAGTATTGTGTAATACTGCATTATTATGATCTAATGCCTTTTGAGGCCTGGAAGGCTGTTTTGGTGACTTTTAGAGGCTGTCATTTTCCACTAGACAAGTCGAGTCATTTGAGTTGTTCCTAACATTTTTATCAGTTTCTGTTAAACTAGATTTATTCAGGATCTAATTCATTTATATATCGTTATTAGCTAAAGTAATGATATTCCAACTGGCGAAATATCATATTCTGTGTTTACTTTTGTCCACTTGAAGCTTCTTCTCTGCCCACAAACATAAAGATATTATGGTTAAAGGTAGTATAGAAGTCTCTCATGTGCCCCTCAGTAAAGAAGACTTTATAGTACAAGTAATTGACACAAGTAAAGTTGGCATAACGTATTGTCAATTTCTCAACTAGAGCCACACGTCGAACGAACAATGAAATTGTGATGTCCTAAATCTTCGAATTACCAAGTCACGTTTTAAGAATGTAAATGTCTATTTAAGCACTATATAAAAAAATCACGCCCATCGGGCGAATACATAAAAAATAACTATAAATGATCACTGATATATCTGTACAACATTAAATTAAAAATACAAGTCATGTTCACACGTCGGGTGAATACATAAGAAATAACTATAAAAGATCGATATTATTCATACATGATTAAATTAAAATGTAAAATTACAAAGCTTCGAAAACTAATGACATATGTATGTATACTATGACGTGACTCTTTGTGGGTGTATATGTATACTATGACGTGACTCTTTGTATGATGCATATAAATATCAAGTTTATTTGTTTCTCAGGAATAAGAGTAGAGAGTGAAAGTATGCGCATAGTAAATGCACTCAAAAAGGCTAATGAATATCTTAAAAAGAATAAGTTGCAAAACGGATTGCTGTATTTTCTGGAGGGTACATCTCTTTATGCATATTTGTTATATTAATGAAACTCATTTTGATTTCTTTTCCCCAGTTGCGTAGCTCAACGAAAATATTTATGAATCATATAGTTATTCCCACAAGTATATAAATTGTGTCAGCGGTGATCAATTTTAAGCCGTTTATCTTATGTAATTAGTACTCAATCACGTGGCAAATAACAATTTGATGATAAAGGTTGCATTGTCTCAACTATTTTGCAAATTTACATTAGCTAGATTATAATTGGATAAAGAAGTGTGCAACTGAACACAATCAAAGTTGAATGATCTTTTTTTTCACCTCATATTATGTACTAATTATTTTCTTTGTTTGATTACATACATTATTGTAGTTTTTCTCAAATTTCAAAAGCTAACATGGCCAATATTGTGGTAACTCATTTAGGTTGGCACCATGCATCAATGTACTTCTGATATAAAAGAGTTTGAGATCAATTTTTATGTTCATAATAACAAGAGTTGTTTTGGTAAGGAGTTGAGTGGTGGAAGCTTGGTGAGAAATCGTAAGTAGTTCACTCATTTTTAAAAGACTCGAGAACAACCTTCGACACAAATTTATTTATTCTTTTTTATGGTAACTTTGTAACATTACATTTTATTAACAAAGAATTCAGTGGTAACTCTTTGAAAACTTATTCTTAGTATTTTGAGGGTGAAATAAGCTATTATGCATATGCTTTTTCAAATGGCCTTGAAAAAATCACAAACTCATCATATTTAGCTTAAGCCAGAAACACCTATTGTTGAGCGAATTTGAAATTTCTCGACATTTAAAAAAAATAATACTTAATCACACCTAATCAATTATTACAATTAATTAACGACCAAATAATATTAAGCAACAAATAATTACAAGTCATGCCCGCCCATCGGGCGGGCTTCGAAGTATAGTATATATATATATATATATATATATATATATATATATATATATATATATATATATATATATATGTTACACTATATACATTAACTCCCCAAGGCTTGAACAAGCCCATTATTCAGATAATGGCCTATATCATGGACTGGCCCAAGGGCCCCCATCTCTTGCCATAAATTTCACTATATTGGTACCCGGAATTTATGGTAAGCTCCAACAAGCAATCACATACAACTTCAGCAGCCTCCATAGGCTCCTCATCCACAGATAATGGATCTACATCCATTACCCTCATCTACCACATAAACCCTTTTTTCACTCTCTCTTACAAGATAAGACGATGGTACAACATAAACGCTTCTCATCATCCTCGCCTACGAGATGAGACGAAGATACCTGCTCGATGCTAGTGTTACCCCAACTACAAGAATATCACCCTTCTCACGGGAACCTTACCGTTCTAAATGGGAAACCGAGCATCCGACCACCACCACCCGACTTATACCCGTTTCACACATGATACGTGAACAATATCATTCAGACATTTGTTTACTTTAAAACAAAAAATATTATTTCATTCATATTCACACATTTACGCGTCAGATTCATATTCAGATATGTGAATCTGATTCACATTTAGTGTCTCTTAATAAATAAACAGCACCTTACTCTTTACAAATATGTAGATGAGCACCGGTACATCTTAGCAATAAAATCATATTTCATAGCTCATATTAGTAAGCTCAAGAATATTTGTAGGTTTTTTCAGTAAACATGAATTTCATTTATTTAGTCGACTATCTTAAGGATTGAGCACACCGTCACACAGACTCAAACTAGATAAATGTCAATCATTTGAAAGGTTAGTGAAACCACCCGAGGTTTGTTGTAAAAAACATAGTTCAAACATGCGACGGAACACGTTTATTGGTTTTAGTAACATACACATAATTTTAGAACAATTCTTGTAGAAAATTTCTACCTATCTCATATCTGGGCTAAAAGGGATGTGGGCCAAGGAATGCAGCAGACAAGCTGCTCAAATAATGGTTATTCACTTATTTGAGCAAACTTGTAAGCTTAATTATACTAGGACAAAGCCCAAGATGCACAATTTTTTAATGGTTTTTGTAGGGGATTTGTTTAACAAGGTAAAATGATACAGACTACAGAGTAGCTAGGAACTTGAGTATCATGTAAATTTCAAAAATGAAATGATTGTGTTTATAACAATCCAAGTATGCTACACTGATTTTTAACAAGTTAGATAAAAAAAATAATAATAATAATAAATAATAGATTTTGTTAAATGCTACTCGTTATACAATTGAAAGTACTTCTAATTTTCGGTTTGAGACAAGTTCTTTCAGATTAACACCCTGAAAGACTAGAATAAGCCAGCATTTTTTTTACATTATCTTACAAATAGTTAAGGGAAGCAAAACTCTGCAAGTATGCATTTGACCCATATACATATAGATTACACCTAACGTAGCTAATTAAATGTTAATCTTTCTAAAGCCTCTTGCATTGTTTCAATATCACTGTTTGAACTATTTGAAAGCCGTCTTTTATCTCGGCTTCCAATCTCCAGAGGTGAATGACCATATGGCGGACCTGTCACCATGGAAGCCCATGAGTTGCCACGCATTGTTGGCCTTTGAAGCTGAGCACTAGCAGCAGCCACAGCCCGTTTCTTGGTGGCATCATTCACATATAGAAGATCATCAATCCTCGCCATTAAGTTAAACGCTAAACTTTCAATCACCCGAGAGTAGCTCTCTAGTATCGCTTGTCCCACATCCTACAAAACAAGAAGCTTAAACTTTTGGAAAATCTGTATAAATCAAATTCAAGATTTTGGTAACAAAAACATACTTTGTTAGACTGAATTTTGTCAAGATCCAATCTTGTTCTTGGAAGGCCCGGAAATTGGATCTTTAAGTTCTTCAAAAGGGTGTTCGCCCTTTCAGACAAAACTTTATTTTTTTCTTTATCACCCCCTAGCCCCTTCAAGCTACCAGTCCATGATTGTTTTCCGGTTCCATGACTCTTTGTTCTTTTTTGTGTCCAAATATGCATTGCTGCTTCAATCCTGTTTGCTATTTGAAGAGTGGTGCATTCCGATGACATCTCCAAGTAATCCAAAAGGGATTCCGGTGAGAAATGGGCGGTAGTTATGTAGTGATGCAGTGTTTCGCCTAAACAAACTTTAGCACTCTGAAACAATCCAAAAAATATATAATTGGAGAATCATCATTTTATATAACCATAGTGATGTTTGAACACCTTGTTAGCTTTAATTACTAGATCAGTAACAACTTATAGGGTAGTACAGTAGTACTACTTTGGGCTTAAGGTGTTACATTTTATCTGGCAAAATTGCAAACATAATAGATGTGACAAAATGGATAATTCTTAAATTTTGGAGGAGCGGGCCAGGATGCGTTATTTAGGTTTGCAGGATACAATGTTGTCCAAATCGATATCTATGTATAACTAAGTATTTGGGAATAAAACCATATTAGATTTTGCATCAAAAATAAATTCTGGGCGGGTTCTTGCTCGTTTCCTTCTCAGCTGCATTTTTTGGTTTTACCCGTATTACCTTTTACAATTATAATAGAATATGAACTGATATGTCCATAAGTAAAAGAGTAAAAATTGTCATATATACTACACAAGGAAAGAAATCTTTATACCTTCGGCAAGGTTTCTAAGTATACTTTAGGAACCTCCATTTGAGACAACACATTGCTATTGATAGATGCAGCAGCTTTAAATATTTGATTGCTACACTCACGGCATTGTTTCAGTATCTTTACGGTATTTTCCGACAATCCCTTAGACGGAACCTTTGGGAAGGGAAGCCACCATTTCTCTTCATACTGAATCATAGGACTATCAGATGATGAAGCATTAGACTGTCTTTTAACATTTTCACCACGATCAGAAACCACTAAGCCACGATCAACATAAGAAAATTCTGAATCATGGAACCCATCAAGCATTGTTACTAGCATCGCGTCTAGCTTTCTAAGAGGTGGAAGGTTTAAATATAAATCAGAACGGGGTCGGGTCACCATAACCTCAAAAGTCCCACCCTCAGGGAATTCTTGAAATGATGGAGTAAGCTCGACTATCGAATCGCTTACTGATAGAAGCCATTCCATTTCTTTTCTCCACATTGACTTGTTTTCTGGACTCAATGGTTCTAATTTCCAAAGGTCCCCAAACACAGAAGCTGAAAATAAAAATTATCATCAATATTTGACTTTTTAAGTCAAACATAGAATTCTTGAAACTAACCTTTCATTAGAATTACAAAACTTATTCACCCAAATTATTTCTGAGTGTGACACTAACTACATAAATCTTAGTTTTTATCATTTATTTTATTAAAAGTAACAACATATTTTGTATCTGATATGAATCTATAAATGTCAATTTGACTTTGATTATTAGGAACAAGTGGAAAATGGGACAAACCTGAGAGATTTGTGATTGCATTTGAGATAGCAAGAGCGGTGCAAACTCCATTTCCTCTTCCAGTCATATCGTCTCCAAGCAACAGCTTCGAAAAACGATCTTTCATCAATTGTACCTCTGCAAACAAAATCTTAGTACATGAATTTTCTTTTTACTGCAGTTAACTCACACAAGCCATCTTTGAGCAACAACATTTTGGTTGATGAGACACTAACACACTTGTTTCGCTTGGCTATGCCACTATCACACAATATATTTGTATTTTGCAGAATTTATAGTATCATAATCATGAAAAATCTTTTTCTGACCCAAAATAACTCTCATAAACAAAACCGCAACTTTTAGTTGATGGGACACACTTGGTACCGTTTTGTACCACTATCATAATTCCACATGTCTTGCAATAACACAACTTTAAATATAATTCAATTGCGTAAATCGATTCAAAACATGAACAGCAAGTTATCAAACTCATAACAAACATTACCAGTTAAGTTTCCAGCCTCAGCTTTGCCATTAATCTTCCCTCCAGCCCCCGGCAGCTTAACCGGAGAAATACCCGTAAAATAGGGTCCCACCAATGTGGGAGTACTTCTAGAAGTAGACGCGACAGGAGAACCAAAAGAAGAGTCTCCGCAACTTTCGGACTCGCTAACATCAGCACTAACACTATAATCCTCTAGCCTATGATCACCCCTGTGATCAGATTCATCTCCTGATGATGAGTGTTCCATTAATGGAATATAAGCAATTATTTTGCTAAAGGGAAAGTGATGAAATATGGTGTGATCAAAGAGTGAAAAACAAAAAAGTTAAAGTTATGTTCTTTACAGTTATATGTGTTATTGTAACGTCAACATGGGGGTTGAACAAGTGGACCCATGTTGCCGGTGGTGGTGACCACCTTTGTATGCATTTATAAATCATATGTTATCACACTTTCACATGTTTTGTTTTTTCTAATGTTGGATTGGATATCTTTGTGGTCGAAGATTTTGCTACTCTTTTTATGATAAAGTTAACAAAAAACAACGATATTGTTCATTTGCTTGTGTTTATTCACATATAGAATTCTGAAAAGAAAATATACGGTTAAATAAATGTGGCAATCGAGTCGTGTTCGACTTGATTTATTCGAGTTTGCAGGTTATTATAATCTCTACTCAAACACGAATCATTTATTAATCGTGTCAAGAAAATTAACCATAACCTGGACTTGCATAACACGTGTAATCCGTTTGTGACATTTAGCATATTTAAGTAAATAGGTCAAGCGGTCAATAAAGTTGACGCTTTGTTAATTTAACTGTATGCAAAAATAATATAAGAATTTAAAAATTGATATATAAAAAAAATAAAAATAAAATAAAATAAATAAAAATAAAAATAACTATACGATAATTTGAATGATATCTGAGTTATAATCGTAATTCACTCATATTAAGTAAATAACAAAATACATTTAATTAAAATCTAACATAAAATTCAAGTTATAGGTTTAACTTTTAGCGGCTTATAAACTTAAACCTGTTAACGAATTGATCTGTTTAATACTTACTCAAACCAAACATGACCTACAAATAATTATACAACAATTTGAATGATATCTGAGTTATAATCATAATTCATTCATATTAAGTACATAACAAAATACATTTAATTAATCAAAATCTAACATAAAATTCAAGTTAGAGATTTAACTTTTAGAGGCTTATAAACTTAAACTGGTTAACGAATTGACCTGTTTAATACTTACTCAACCTAAACATGACCCGTTTATTAAACGGATTTGACGGGTTGACCTGTTTCTTTACCCAACAACAACAACAACAACAACATACCCAATCCCGCGAAGGCGAGGTATGGGGGAGGTAGAAATGTAGACAGTGTTAGAATATGGACATTATTTTAGTAGTCGTGTGTTAGGATCGAACTCGAGATCACGGGATTGCACACTTTACGTATGAGTATTAAAGATTAATACTTGAATATAAATGTTGTATTTATTTATTAATTATCACAAAACATATAAACGTTTATTAGTATATAAGATATATGACTAATGGACGTTAAACTAAAAGAACGAGGACTAGAATGAAATTAGAAGTCAAGAAGGTTCCGGATCCCCTCCATTCCTTGAGGGCCGATCGGATTTGTATGGGTTTACCCAACCCACACAAAACTTGAGCTCTAAGTTTCTTATAGTATATATACACATCAAAGGTTTAGGTTTTTGGTACTCTTGTGCACACACACAAAAACCTAAAAGCTTTTCTCCTTGTTTTTTTTTTTTCCTTTGATCAATCGATCCATGCCTCTTCAAAGGGATGATCGATTTTATTAAACAAATATTGTCTTGGTTTAATGTTTTGTGATTTAATTACTTGCATAACTTTAATACGTTATAGTACGTGTGTACAAGAACGTGAATCAAACACACTATTGTTTGATTCTTGGATTGAATTACAAAAAGGTAAGGGGTAATTCTTATAATCCTTATAAACCCTATTTAGGGTTCTTGGTTCCGGAAGATTGCATTGATTCTTGTTCGGGCTAGAATCACAAAGGTACGTTTACGATTTATATAATTGATTAATTAATTACATGTTATTCGATCTATTATAATTGCTTCCGCTTATGCTCACTTTGATGTACTTGGTTTATTTATATGAATGTCATGATATAATAATTCCAACAGTGGCATCTAGAGCCGTTATAATGTGTAATTAATTATCGAAACGCATAAAAATTGGATCTTGATTCGTTTAGTTACATGTTTATAGGGTTTATTTGTTAGATTCCTAACCCTAATATTTATTATGGGTCGATTGACCTTAATAGGGTTTTAGGGTTTATGGTTTTTAATTTTTTTTAATATGATTAGAAACCCTAGGATGTCATGTAATTGTTATGCGTTTTAGTAAACGATCTTGGTGCAATATGTTAATTGTTAAGCTAAATCCATGAAAAAGTGCATATTTGCATGGATTTTTATTGTGTTATAATTTAAATTGTTTAAATTGTTTATATGAATTAATGGTTAAGTTATATTAAAACATGTAAATTTTAATAGATGTCGAATTGGGGAAGACTCCAATATTAAGTAATCAATTATGTGCTATGTGGTATTTATTTAATTTTGGCTTACGCAATCGATTTATCGATGTATGTGGCTCTTTTTCCAAGAAGAAGAAAGCCCTAATTGAATTAATACATAATACACCTAGATTTGATTATTAATAGGACTTTTGGATAAGATTTGCATGTGGCTACATGTTTTATACATAATTAATTGTTATGATTATGTATATGTGTTTATTTAGTTGTTTTATTTTTTATTGTATATTACTTGTTTTGTTTATTTATTGTGTTAGACATGTTTATATAAACGAGAAGGGTAATTTTTGAATAGAAAAATAATACGGACTAAATAATGGCGAAATTGTTTTGGTTTTTAAGAGTTAAAATTTCAAAGAATTGGTTGATTGATATTTTTGTACGTAATGGTTAAATAGGCTCGACCGAAGTTTACACACTATAAGATGGGTATAAGGATGGCAACGCATTAAATTGTGGCCTTAGAGAGACAACATTCTGTCTTAACGCTCGTTTGTGTGTAAATTAGACTTACCGAACAACCATTACATGTACATTGTCATCTTAAGGGTGAATAATCCACAATTCCACAATGATTATCCGAAACACTAAGCTTTCGGGCTTATGCAAAAGTACGATATAGTGGACGATAATTGATGGTTATTCTTTAATTGGTGAACCCAATACCTCAATCAAAACTTTGTTATTTTACTCTTAGCTAATTGGTAATAAAATTGTTTTGTAAAACCAATGTTATTAAGTTGTATGCATGCTTCTTCATACATTATTTTGATCACATCAAAATAGTTATACCCTTATAAAATTAAGTAGAATGCCATCTAATTAAGAACACTTGAAGTTGTAATTTACGTCATGTGAGACTTGGCGAGATTGCAATGGAGAGGTAAATTTCATAAATTCATTGCTAGCAGATCAACTGATGTGATGGATTTGTGAGTTTGCAGTTTTTAAGTTAGACGACTTAAATTGAGTAGGAAGTGAGACTTGACTCAAGGCATTAAGATGGGGATCAAACATGCTTACATTACAAAAGTTTTGTGATTGTAAATCCCATAAATCTAGGAATTGCAATATGAAATTGGCAATTATTGTTCGACAATTACCTTGTTGAATACTATCATTACTAGCAGATCAACTGATGTAATGGTACTATGTCAATTTAGGATCCTAGCTTTAAGAAAATACTATGGTTTATATGAATATTTACCAATGGGTATTTTATTTTCTTAAAGATCTAATTATCGAAAATACTGAAATTGAATTTTATAATTCGTTTTAATGTATTAATGCAACGTTCAAACCGTAACCGTGTTTTGGGCTTTGGTAAATTGATCTAGTTCTGTTTTCAAACAAATGTTTGATTAAGAAATATTTACTTAAAAGACAAAAGAAGTCTCCTTTCTACGAAGGAAGAGTGAGACACAATCCTATTCCTTTTCATGAATGAGAAAGGATAATAGGAATATTAGATATGTCTAAATTCTAATATAACTCATAGCAAATTTTAATGGTTAAGAAAATTGCATACATTTTTCATAAGGATTTTATCATCTTCATTTGGTGATCAAATTCTTTGTAACAAATATGATATTTGGTTAACAGAAAATTATGTATGACATTTTATGAGTTATTAAAATTAGAAGCTAGACTAATTACTGCAAAATGTTTAAAGACAAACTAGTTGTTTTGAATATTTTAAAGGTGCTACATACATTGTAGGATGGTAGACCTATTAAGGAAGAAATTGCATGCCTAAGTTTTCAAGTTAAAAGCATTTGGTGGATAGTCCATCATTTACATAGTAGAATACACTTTTTAATGCATAAGTAATTGTTACGTATGGACATTTAAAGGTGTAGGAAAGTTAAAAGCACACTATTTTCTTTTACTGGATATGAAACATTTACAATGTTGTCAAATTCAGTGGGAGTATTGTGTACTTATCACTGAATAAGGAGTTATTGTAATGATCTTTAATTCAGTGGGAGTTACAAGCTTTGATATCTTGGTAGCTAAAAATAATTACTTTCCAAGTGTAGACACTCATACTTTTAAGGATAGTCTTGTACGTTTCCTTACTAGACATTGTTGTTCTACATCTACTTGTTATGCTAAAATATATGACACAATCATATTGATCACATAAACAAATGCATGGCGTGTTGTTTATCAACTATATGAGGTTGTTCCATGCACAAGTGGGAGAAATGTTATCTTTAATGTATGCAAGAAACAACTCATAAAGATATGATTCAATGGATTCTCTTGACTACAAGATAAGAGAATAATGTTCTAATATTAATTCAAGAAACAAAAAGGCAAATTTCATATTTCATTACTAGCAGATCAACTGATGTAATTGAACTATGAGAATTTGCAGTTTCTAAGTTAGAATAATGTTCTGATATGAATTATACTAGGCTAATTCAAGAAACACTTGGTGTTACAATTTATGTTATGTGAGAGCTTAACTAGATTACAACAACAAGGTGAATTTCATATTTTCATTACTAGCAGATCAACTGATGTAATTGAACTATGAGAATTTGCAGTTTCTAAATTAGATACCAATTAGAACATGTGTCAATATGATATCAAGACTACTTTAATTTATATATTTATGAATTCATGGAATGACATAAATTAATAAAGTAATCTAATGCTACTTCAATCTGAATATTTATGTATTCTTGGAATGACATAAATAAATAAAGAAATAATGTTATTTACATTATTGTGAAGTAATATATTAACTTGAAATTACTATTGAAACCAAAAGATGGTGTTCATAATTACTTTAGTTAAACATGTTTATGTTTCATTGTAAAGATATAAACATAAAGTCTTGTTACAAGACTTATAATAAAGTAAGACGTTATCTTGTTATGTTTTTAATTAAGACATATACATGAAGTTATTAAATTGTTAAATGACTTATAACGTATAGTGGGATTATAACAGTTTATGTTTTCTTGTAAAGACATGGACATGAAGTAACTTTGTAAAAAGTACTTGTGTTATAAAGCATGTAATTGACTTGAAAATACTATTATACCATTAAAATGACTTAGTTGGTAAATAGACAAGTCAAAACGAATATGGTTATCTTAAATATTGTTATATTGTCTTACAATATTAGTACTAATGAAATACCAAATGTTTATGGTATGTTCAGTTAGGAAAATCAAACTCTTGTTATATTGTTTGATTAAAGATAACTATGACTTCTTTTCTTCCAAAAGTTTTCAAGGTTAGAATGTTGAGTATGACTTGGACATATTTAATAAAACTCCAACATAGAAGATTAATAAGACATTATCATATGATGGAATGTGATGAATCACATTAAGTCTTAAATTGAAGTTCCAAATTTGTTTAACTGCTTATGAAGAGGTTATTAACAAAATAAAGTTAGGAACTATCAATATGTATTTGTAATATCCCATAAGAGAATATTGTATTATTGCTTAATTTGCTAAGTATTTAAAGATAGTCTTTAAATTGCTAAAAGCAAGTGGGAGTATTGATCTTTAAAAGATAAAATTACAAGATACATAATCTTCTAATATACACTAGTAAATATCATGATGAAGTTTGACATTTAAATGTTAAATCTCAAGATGATGATGAAGTTTAATATTTAAATGTTAAATCTCAAGATGATGGAATTATCATTCATAGAATAGCAATATATCTCAGATATTTGATTAATATGCTGAGGGCTATGATTTACAGGATTATTGTAAACCTGGTAATCATTATGATACATTACCAAATATGAAGTTGGGTAAAGTATACATGATATGAATGATTAAGATGCTGTTCATAAAGATAATCAATTTTATAAACTTGGTTTATCTTAATAGTTAGACTAGAAAATGAAGATGAGTTTCTTCAAAGAGTAGGCAACTCTTGTGGTTTAAATATTTGTATAGAAATCATATGGACAATATTGTGCACGTATTTAATGCATGTCTTATGACAAGTTTATTAATCACACTTAAGCAATTAATTGTGATTGAATATTCTATTATAAACACATTAAATATATAAAGATTATGATTGTCATATTTAGTTTCATTTATATGAAATTGACAATAGAATATCAAAACTCTTTCATGAGCGATTACTTGAGTGAGGACGATAAGTAATCAAAAGGAGTTTATGAATTCAATAAATCTTTGGAAGTGTACATGGTGCAATAATCCATAGATGGATAAATGCATGCATCTAAAAGATTACTCTTATGTTTAATTATTAAATTCATGTTTTGATTTATAATTGAAATAAGATAATTTCTAAGTATTCCTAAAAGCTAGTGGGAGTATTATGTTTAATTTCTTAAATCATATATGTTGTAAAACATATGAAAAGTAATATTCCATATAAGTAAATGTTAAGTCTTAGAATGGAATGAAATTTTACTTGTAAGATTTAGGAAATAATATATACAACCTTGGAATCAATGTTTATTGTTGAAACATGTGCGGTAAATAAATCTAATATGTATAACATGATATATTATTTAGAAAGTCTAAATAGATATGTATGACATGAATAAAATCTAAGTATGACTCAAAGATTTTTCATGTACATCATGTTTTGTTGAATCATGCTTGATTACAAGATGATTTGGCAATATTAATATCTAATTAAAGGTTATTAGATAACTTGTGTAATATTCTAAAAAGAATATGTTTGATTATAGAATTACATCCTAAATCTGGAACAACTTCCAAATTCTATAGATGAACAATTTTTCAATTGTTGTGAAAATTGTCATAGCCAACAAACTTGAAAGTTTGAAGGGCATCAAACATTACACAATAGATATTATGGTTTACGGATAGTTTTAATAGCATATTGTTGTTGCATACAATGATGCTAATAAAATTGAGATGACACTCAATACTAGTTATGGTAAGGATTTCATCCTTGGCTATTACTAGTTATGCTTACTAAAAGCATAGTTGCATTATAAATTAAAAGAATAAGAATACTTTAAACTTTAAAATGTTTGGGAGTTTAATTATCATAAATTGGTGGTTAAGGATGTCACACATTTTATGAAATATTATATGGCATTGTCAAAAAGTTGAGTATGTACATACAAGAATTTCACTAGTTGAATTCTTGAAATAAGTATTCTTAAAATTCCGATAGATCAAAGTTGGATGATTTATGTCTTGCCAACAAGTATGAATGTCATTGCTTGAGACATAATCCATCAACAAGAGTTATCATGCATTGATCTATTTAGTATTTGGATAAGGGATGTTAAACAATTATTATGATAAATTGAAATACATGGTATGTTTAATTTATAATATATTGTATCCTATATTTGTATGTTTAATCCATGAATAAATGTTATTCTAAATTGTCCGTTGTCAGTTAATAATATGGGAATATTATTAAATTAAGACAAATCTGAAGGTTGGTATAATATACTTAAAGTATATTGATGCGTAGTCATGCCATTTCAGATGATATTCGATGATACTGAATATAGGACTTATCCCAACTACATGATGTTACTTTATGGATTTAGTTATTAAGTAAATCATGAGAAGTTATCCTCAGACTTGAGATGCAAGATAAGTGTCATGAATGTAGTACATTTTTGTGGAACAACTTAACGCTATACGTAACTGGTAGTCATAAGGGTTGTTTTCGGAAATGTTACAAAGTTTGTGGGTTTTGCTTGTATTCAAGATAGAATTTGTTCCTTCAAATTTATTTTTGGAGTTTAATACTGCTGGGCCCCTCGTAGGGTTGGTAAGATGCATGTACGGCCGTACCCAATATCTCCCCTGAATATGTTCAGAAGATTTGGTAATCTTGTTCAATCATAAACAAACGAGAAACAGAATGGTTAATTAAGGAATGACTTTAATCCATATCCTTATTAACATGGTATTAGAAACAAAAGGATAATAATAATGAGAAATCATTAAAAGGTTTTCCAGGAGCCTTACTCGAGATTGTACTAGAGGCATCGGCGTGTTGCAAGATGCTAACCGATGTGATCACACTATTAAAATATGTCCAAGTGGGAGCTGTTAGAATATGGACATTATTTTAGTAGTCGTGTGTTAGGATCGAACTCGAGATCACGGGATTGCACACTTTACGTATGAGTATTAAAGATTAATACTTGAATATAAATGTTGTATTTATTTATTAATTATCACAAAACATATAAACGTTTATTAGTATATAAGATATATGACTAATGGACGTTAAACTAAAAGAACGAGGACTAGAATGAAATTAGAAGTCAAGAAGGTTCCGGATCCCCTCCATTCCTTGAGGGCCGATCGGATTTGTATGGGTTTACCCAACCCACACAAAACTTGAGCTCTAAGTTTCTTATAGTATATATACACATCAAAGGTTTAGGTTTTTGGTACTCTTGTGCACACACACAAAAACCTAAAAGCTTTTCTCCTTGTTTTTTTTTTCCTTTGATCAATCGATCCATGCCTCTTCAAAGGGATGATCGATTTTATTAAACAAATATTGTCTTGGTTTAATGTTTTGTGATTTAATTACTTGCATAACTTTAATACGTTATAGTACGTGTGTACAAGAACGTGAATCAAACACACTATTGTTTGATTCTTGGATTGAATTACAAAAAGGTAAGGGGTAATTCTTATAATCCTTATAAACCCTATTTAGGGTTCTTGGTTCCGGAAGATTGCATTGATTCTTGTTCGGGCTAGAATCACAAAGGTACGTTTACGATTTATATAATTGATTAATTAATTACATGTTATTCGATCTATTATAATTGCTTCCGCTTATGCTCAATTTGATGTACTTGGTTTATTTATATGAATGTCATGATATAATAATTCCAACAGACAGGTCCTACCCCTACCCCAGGTAAAACCTAGGAGTAAAGAGACTGCTTCCAGTGAGACCTCCGGCACGTGCACCAGTACGAGTGATAGAGAAATAAAAGATGCAAGTAGTAAAAGAGCAACAAGTAAAAGCAAATAGAAGCAAGCAACCAACCAGCAAGGGGCCTAGTACAAAAGACAACAAATAAAACATGCAAACAAGCAGAGCACCAAAACAACAAACAAACAACAAACCAGGGGCAAGACAAACCAAACATGCAAACAAAGCAAGAAGGGCAAAAGAAAGAGAGCAAATGAAAAGCCAAAAACAAACACAACAATCCAAGGACGCAAAAGCAAGCGGGCAAAAGGCAAGAAGAGCACCACAACAACAAAGCAAGGCAACGCGGGGGGCTAAAGCTAAGGCAAAGCAAAGGAAAAAGAGGCACCACTAGCCTACTATAAACCTAGAAAGGGAAGAGCAACGAGGCCACTAAACATGTTTAACTTCGTGCCGGATTCATGTCGTTTATAATGTTGTATCGAGAATTGTCACCTCTACAATAGAGATTTGAGATTATATATATATATATATATATATATATATATATATATATATATATATATATATATATATATATATATATATATATATGGGGATATGTTGGCTACAATTATTGTAGCCAACTAGCTACAATCCTTTAATAAAATTACATAAGAAAATATTCAGGACCCACAAAAATAAATCAGGGACCCACAAATAGACTCAGGGACCCACATAATATAGCACAAAAATGTAGGGAGTTAGCTACAATTAATTGTAGCTAACATTTTCCATATATATATATATATCTTTTAAAGTTTAACATCTTATTAAGCAACTTGGATTAATATAACGATGACTTGATCGGTCAACTTATATGTGTTTGGTTTTGTCTCAAAGACTCGCCCTCTTTTACCATAACATAACCGGTTTTAATTAGCACACGAGTAACATGATGCATTCGTCAAAATGAAGTTGCATGCTCTTAAATTTGGAGAAACTACTCTTATAAAGGTTACTACTAATCAATAAGTTATGTAATGTACTTGTGTTACTCGTAATTTACATATTAGACTTGTATTGTATATTTTTTAACGAAAAGGGAAGATGTCTTGCAATTTTCTTTTAACGGCTTTTTTTATAGATCAAAACTAACAAAATGTTAGTTTAAAAAAAGTTGCTTAACAGTTCATACAAGAGTATATTGGCTCTAGTATCCAATCATTCCAATTTAGTTTCAATGTTTAAAGATGTCGGCTAAAGATGTCTTGCAATTTTATTACTGAAAAAACAAAAAAAACAAATGTATTGTTTGAAAAGATAATTGTTTTGGTAAATAAACTATTTTGTACCAAACTAGTTTGTTACAACTCAATATCCTAAATGGTTTGATTTAATTTTGTACGACTCGTGAACCTACAAAGATATTGGTTGGGATGAAAATCTGTAGGTCAGGTCAAATATTCATAACCATTAAGTTTCATTTAGTTGGGTTGGCGGATAATTTCTTTAATTGCACAGCTAAATATATTATTGAATTTGTTAAAAGCTTATAATTTTTTATTTATTTATTTTTTTTAACACAGCTTATAATTCTTTTTAAAAGTTTGCCTTTGTGCATCGGTTAAGTAAAATTTAATGTATATGAAAAATGTCTAGTTAAAGTGTATAAGTTTAATTAACTTATGTTATTTTTAGAATTTTCTTATTAAAAAAAAAAAAAAAAAAAAAAAAAAAAAAAAAAAAAAAAAACCATGTAATAAAAGGTAGTGCGTTGAAAGTACAATCAATTTAAGTAGATAATAATTGTTGGTCTTGATATTTAGGTAAAACATTAACATGTTTAAGTGAAAAACAAGTTTTACAAAAGACCCATTCGATGCTAATAACACTATTCGTACTTTTTAACCTTTATAATTTTTATTATAAATGAATCAAAGAATTATAAGTGATAGTTGCGGAATATTATCCAAATTGCATGACAAACGAAATTCTCTTATAAATGAATCAAATCTTGCTATTTTAGCTTAGGCTAGCCACAATGGTGACCTTGGTCACCAAGGTTTTTCAGCTGTCACATCAGCTTTCTCTCTCCAGTGATCAGACATGACCCATGTGCCACAGTAGTGACCGAACCTTTTTTTTTCAAACATTTTAAACAACAAATTTAAAATTCATTAAAAATTAAAACATTACAATACAAATTCAAATAAACATGAAAAACATTACGTAAATTATTCTAATAACATTAAAAAGATCACAGAAATTCTTCATCGTCACTATGGTCTTCGTCTTCATTCGCTTGATTGGCCTGATGCTACGATTTCTCCAAATGTGTTCGATCATATCAGATTTTAAGAGTTGATGAGTTGATTGGTCTATGATCTCCTGAGTAACTACCAACGATTCTTCGTGCGTTCTTAAGACGAAGAACCAAACAAGCTCGTAAGACGACATGGTGACTATGGATGAGAAGTTGTTTGAATTGTGTTTGAAATTGTGTGTTTAGAAGTGTGTTTGAGGTTGATATTTATAGGACAAAAAGTGGTAAAGCTTTTTGAAAAAAAGTTTTTTTTTTTAATAAACAAACGGTACAATTTTTTTGGAAAAGAGAGATTCAATAATGGTCGAGTTTAAGACCGACGTTCATTTTTTTTTTTTATTTTTTTTTTTGCCCGTGACCGATGTGTGACCAATCCCCCACATTGGGGTCGACCGATGTCAAGATCGGTCACCAAGTGACCGACCGATGTTATATCCGGTCCACTGTGACAAGCCTTAGGATTCAAGGAGAGAAGGATTCTATAACTATAATACATTTGTGTGTTTTATTTATGTGTTTAGAATCCCTAATTATCTCTCTTAACAAACAATAATATATATGGGATGTGAAAGTGAAGTCGCATGCTGTAGTGTGTTAGGTGTCAAACATTTAGTGAAAAAGTACATATTTCATTTAATGCTTCTATATGTACTTTCATTTTCTAATGTACTTTAGTAAATAGTTAATCAACAATTCACCTTTTTATCAACTACTTTTGTACTTATTTGACTTTTATGTAAATGTTTTTTCTTACTTTTGTAAGGTTTCCTTCCAATAATTCATGTCTTGACTAAGAGATTTTCTGTTTAGTCAATGAGACTTTGTCGGATCTCACTTACTCGAATGTTGTTATTCAGCTCAAGTACTTTACTCGCCAATACCAAATCAGCGAGGCAAAGTGTTTCTTCAAATGGTCTTCAACGTCCCTGAAGCTAGTTGTTGAGTGAGCTTATTGATGTAGGATTTCTGACCATGTTTTAATATTTATATTTTTCTCGTCTACCTAAGGTATACCTAATGCACTAACGGGTAGTGTACCCGGTTGTGTATAGTGTAGTAATAGGTAAAGCCGAGGTCTTCCAAATTGCTATGAGTGCGGATCCTAATTTAAGTCTAATTTCACAATCTAAAAGGGGGCTTTCGTTGAATTATTTTTAAACTAAGAAATGAAAATAACAAAACGCAAAATTAAAATGATAAGAATTCAGTAGGGAGAAATGTGCTAGCCTAGTTATTTTTTGCCTACACCCCATTTTTTAAACTGCAGAACTTCTAAAACCAAACCAAACACCCTCCTTTGCTGCAGAACTGACGAAACTCGAGCCTAACACCCCTAACTCTTACTTATCCATAATCAAATCAATTTAAAAGCTTCAATTCAAGATCATCAATCACTAACATATACTAATCAATCTATTGTAAGTTAATTTCTTCAATTTCATTTATTCAATTCGCAATTAAATTATTAGGGTTTATATGAACATCAAATCAAAAATTGGGGATTCTTATTTCTTTGAAAAATCAACATCAATTCAGACTAAAACTTGATAATGTATTATTAACTAAACCTCCACTAACAATTAATTGATTTAATTCGTGATTTATGAAAATGGGTCGAAAATGTAATTATCCCTTATACGAATTTCTTGTTGATAATGTTGTTTAATCACGTAACAATCACGCAGTTATACATTGTTAATAAATGTCATAAACGTTTTCATAACGATGCAACAAAATGAATCAGGAATTTCAAAATTAAAATGTATCATAGCCAACTTAACGTTTACTTTATCTCATTTCTTTTGGAAAAACATGCCTAAACCAAACTAGGTTGATCGCACAAAGACACGCGACTACATACCCATCCTTTCCATTGAGTACCCTTCACCTCTTTCCTATAATTTCCAACGAAATGAAAAACGTTGTATTCATGAAGGTCAAGTCGTGTAACCCAACTTTGAGGACTTTAACTACCTTGAAACTATACTTAGTTCTGCTAAACTAGAATGTCTTTACAAAATAAATGAGTTAATCGTTCCTCACTTTATCCTAGAGTTCTATAGTCAGTTTAGGTTGA
Source organism: Artemisia argyi (assembly GCA_030686995.1). Lineage (NCBI taxonomy): Eukaryota > Viridiplantae > Streptophyta > Magnoliopsida > Asterales > Asteraceae > Artemisia > Artemisia argyi. Next base: position 33,732,969 of record CM060698.1, read on the forward strand.
GAGCTGAGTCCATGAATGAACTCTATGTGGAGTTTGTCATTCAAGAAAAAATGTTTTCATACTCACTTCCTGATTTTGGTCAAATCCTTGGTATTCCTACCATGGGGCCTTGATGCTCGTTTACTAACGAACGGAGCCTTGATGCTCTTGTCAAAGGCACCCCCAGACATGGGAAATATGCCACCATTCCCCCCCCCCCCCCCCACTCCAAACAAAAATAGGACTTTCATTCTAAACCGCGAACCTCACTTCCTACCCGTACTCACAAAGGCAAGAAAATTCTCGTTGAAGAAAACCAAATCATTACAAAAGAAATTCAAAATCACCTCAAAACCTTTATAGAGATCATACATGAAAACGCCTTTTGCCTTGGTGGCAATAGGGATCATCTCCCCGCATGTCTCGATCACATGCTTTATTGTGCTGTCACATTGACACCCTACAATCTAGCATTCTACATGGTCAGGAGAATGGAGTTTGTCACCAAAAAGCTCAAGCTAAATCTGCCCTATGGCATGCTTTTAACATGTTTGTTCAATCATATCATGGATGAATTTCCGGAACTCAAATTGGAAAAGTACCTTATCCATGATCGTGTCATGTTCCCACTCACTACTTATATTGAGCATAAAACAAGGTCTGATTCAGGGTCGAAAAGGACCTTGTTTCCCGAGTCATCCTCCGGTGATTCATCCTCTCATCACATATATGATGATGAACACATTGGTAGTTCCAATGCTAATGCCTCTTCTTCATTCCAAAACCTCTTAAATACCCTTCCTCAAATCCCTCAAAATCTTGACTCACAAGACCCATGGGTGATCACTCTTCTAACTCAAATTTGGGATGAGCAAAGGAAAGGATTGAAGTCAATCAAGAATCTTCTCAAGAAAAAGAAGAAGAAGTAAAAGGCATTTGTAGTGAACTTATTTCATGACTATGTTTATTATTTGTGTGAACCCTTTCCATGATTTTAAGACATGCTTGATTGTTGATTATGCTTGGATTCAGTCGAGATTATGATATGTTTAGCTACTTCTTGACATCCTTTTTTGTTGATATTTAATCTATGCAGTTTTGTGATGTATAGGAATAACTTGTATATGCAGGTTGCAGAAAAGAGAAACTGGGCAAAAATTTTGTAAACCTACTGCCGACGGTCCCTTATCTAATTGGTGGTCCTCCAATGATAAAGGACCGTCCATGATTTAAAGGATCGTCCCTATGGGATTACATATTTTTGCACTGCTTTCTTCTTTCCTGAAATCCTAAACCTATTACATGTTTATCACCACCTTACCATGTTTATATAAACAACTTGAAGTGCTTAATATTTCCTAATGCATGCTTTGCCAAAATCATAACCATGCTTGATTATTTAATCACCTCTCCTCTTCTCCAACCTCATTACAATCACTTCTCATTTCATCTTCATCACCTACTATGGCATCATCTTCCACCTCCTTGCCAAACTCAAACAAAGGACTCATAACCTCACTCAATTAACAACCACCAAACAAAAGGCCTAAGATCAAAATCATTCCACCACAAACCAACTTCATTGATCTCACTCTTTATGACACAACTCCCTCTCCAAAGTCACCATCATCATCACTTCAAGCACCAAGTGCACCACTCAAAACACCATCCACCAATGGAACATCCTACTCTTCATCAAAGTCATCCTCTACCTTAAAACTAACGTCATCACATTTCTCATCATTCATCAAAGACTTGTCTCCCTTGCTCACCCAATCTAGCTCGGGTGCTTACACTCCTTTTGTGAGTAAGCAACCATAATCTCCTATCTCTTCTAGCTCTCCACCAAGAAACTCACATCACTTTACAACAAATTCTCCAAACCATACATCACCAAACGGGCATTTGAAAAACACTCCTCCCACTCCACCATCATCTCTAAACCTTGGCAATCCCGTTCCTTACTACTTTGTTAACAACCACACCATGGGATGTGCTTGTTGTTACCACAACTTTAACCTCATCCACTCTCTAAGAGATGAGCTCCACATCATGTTTGGCCACATTGAGTTTCTTTTTACTCAACAAAATGTGCAACCAACTCCCATTTCCACCATGCCACCTTCGGCTCCACCTTCATCCTCACCATCATTCACTTTACCCTCCGACTAGATATCTTTAAATGTCTAGTTAAAAATAATCAAGTGGAAGCTATGTTTTGAGTCAAGCATGCTTTAGGAGATAGCTTGTTGCATTAGTTGATAGCTATTGTTGTAGTTTAATGATGTCTTAATGATGTGATGATTATGGTTGCTTTTGTATACCTTTTATGTATAGAATGAATGAATGATTATGTTTTTAATTTATGTTAACATGTTGTGATGTTTGCCATGGTTGACTTGAAAATGGACTAAAATTATCCAACCCTAAAATGGAGGGTTACTAAAATCACAACACATCTGCCAACCTAGTCACCTTCTGGTGGCGGTCCTTTAATGGACCGGCGGTCCCATAATCATTAAGGGACTGTCCCTCTATTTACGGGACCGTCTCTAGTAGGAGTCAAAATTCAGACTTTTTCCTTTGGTTGTCTATCTGATTCATGCTCTACCTACTTGATTTCACATTTACATTCATCTTATTTCTCCATACTCTTATATATATATATATATATATATATATATATATATATATATATATATATATATATATATATATATATATATATATAGGGAGGCTTTATTTTCAGAACCCTGTTAAGTGCGGGAACTGCGAGAACTCTAATTTTGCATTAGAAAACATGCATGTTCACATAAAAACATGTATGATTTCTTACATACAGCTTAATACACATGCCTGCGTATTAAGATGTATGTAAGAAAACATACATGTTTTATATGAACATGCATGTTTTCTAATGCATAATTGGAGTTCTCGCAGTTCCCGCACTTAACAGGGTTCTAAAAATAAAACTATTTTGCATTGATTTGTTGCACTTAACAGGTTTTTATATGAACATGTATGTTATCCATGTATGTGTATTAAGGTGTATGTAAGAAAACATACTTTTCAAAACCACACAATTGATCATTAGTAATTGTTTTTCAAAATTTTCATTAAAATTAAGCAAAATCAAGAAAATCCATGATATAAAGAAATGACTAAATCAATAAATCACCTCAAGATATGGAACCTTCTGTTACACTTCTTCCATGACATAAGCTTGTTCCCAAATTGGGAAAATGATATATATGAATCAAAAGATTGAGAATATGATGGATGAATAATAAGTATACATTCTTTTCATTGAGCCATAAAAACAACACTTGGTGTGCATATATCAAGCTTTAATGGATCCTTAATATGAGTCGAACATGTTAGCCTCGCTCTTTTATAAAGATAACGTCACATACGTGAAATGGACTATATTAGTAACAAGTAGTACCCTTAGGAACTATTATTGTACACTAGGCATAGTAATGTTGTTATGAGCCTATAAATACCCCTCATGACTCTCCATGAGGGGTGTGAGAAATTGTGTAATTGTTCCTTTCATTTTTAATATACTCCATTTTCTTCACCCTCTCTCTACTTTCTCTCTCTAAAACTAAATATGGATTTCATCTATAATCATCAACCAAGACCTCCCGAATCACATAAAAATCATTACTTTTCGGTCCTACAATTGGCATCAGAGCTATGGTGTTTTGTTTTGATGATTTTATTGTGGTTCGTACAATTTTTTTGCTGTTTTACCAATATTTTCGGATCTGGAAAATTTTTTTCTTATCTTTTTTGTGGTAAACAGAAACAGTTGTTTGTGTATCCATATGGTCATAATAAGGTGTCTTTTGTGCTGTATCAGTTTTATAATAACTGTTTTTGTCACTTTCATAACAGTTTATTATAATCGATCAAATTTTTATTGACTTATTTTGTACCATTACCGTGCAAGTTAAATGGTCAAACGTGGTCTATAATATGGTCAAAGGGGATCAAATTTATCATCTTTTGCTGGTCATATTATTTCTGGTCTTCAAAATGGGTCTGTATGCTGTCGGAATAATTTTTTGGCCTGAATCTAAACAGAAAAGGACGCCGGAAAACTGTCTACGCCAAAAGTTATGTTGAAAACCCTGTTCCTACGCGTATCTTCAGTTTTTCTACGCATAACTTGGATAAGTTATGCATAAGGTGCAACTTTGGCAAAAGACCCTCATCTTACGCGTAATTCTTACGCAAAAGATGGGTTTTACGCAAAAGACCTTAGCTTACGCGTAATACTTACGCATAAGTCATAGTTTACGCAAAAGATATAGTTTTCTACGCGTAAGATTTCTACGCATAAGATACGTTTACGCGTAAGATTTCTACATGTCTACGCATAAAGTTACGCGTAAACTTGCCAAAAAAATAAAACAGAAGATTAGATGAAGTAGAAAAGACCTATTGACTACAAAACCATAATACCAAACTCGTGACCTCAGTCAGTACATCATTAGTCCAATAAGTAAAAAGGAAAAGACGAACAAAAGACTATCTCAGCCTATTAACAATACTCGACCACTATAAAACCATAGTCTAATCCAAATCTATAACACAGCCATATACCCTCAATTATACTCAGTCCTAAATCCATCTCCAACGTCAAGACTCTCTTCAAACAAGACTCGAACCTCAACAAGAAAAAATCAAGATCTCAGAAAAGTTCAATGTTGCTTTTAATCTTTAAAAGATTTTTTTGTGTTGAACTTAAATCATCACTGACCAATATTGAAGGCTTAGCTTCTTCAATATTCGAACGTAAAGAAAATAAATATAACAAGTATGTTACTTCATTTTCTTTGGTTCGTTTGACAAGAAACAGTTCACACCTACCTGAGGCCTTAGACAAGACCATGAAGCCGTAATACAAGGTCTTGAAAGGGTGTTAGTTGCTCGGTTTTTATTCGTATAGTTTGAGTTAACACCTATGGAGTTTAACTTTGTAGGTTATAGCAGATGATTGTATGGCTGGAAGTTAGAGTGATAAGGTGCTATGAGATTTGTTTATTGTTGATTGAGAAATGTTGTGTGAGATACTGAGATTCGATTTGATGATGGAGATAGATCTGACTTTGGGAGAAATATTAAGATGGGGGCGAACATATCTTGAATGTGTTTTAGGGTTATGATATAATGCAAGTGAATAGGTTTATATCTCAACCGATTGTTAAGTATTGAACTTATGGATTGGATTAAGACATGGGCTGCTTAATGTTTTAATTTGATAATGGGTCGAGCGTGTGATTATTATGATTATGGGCTGATGGACTTTAGATTCAGTGGGCTATACGTTGGAACAAATAACATGTACTATCAAAAGATATATTTCGAAATTTATTTTTGGATATAAAATTTTGATACATGTATGGTATTTTGGTATATAAATTTTCACGGAGATACAATATTCACGACTAGACTTGTTTCGTTTAACAAAATGACTACGAGGTTTTTGTACGGTATTATTGATTTGACTTTAAAGTGACATTTCATAACGTGTAATTATTTATCTCAAAGTCTAGGGGTGGTTGGATGCACGACTTTTGAAGATAACTTGTCTGCGCAAATTAAAAAATTCAGACTTGACAATCTAGCTATTACTGATGTAAGGAGTTACGTTGTAGTGCTCATAGTATAGCTATCACTTAAAGGAGTTACGTTGTAGTACTCAGTGTCACACGAAGTAGTGGATTGTTCAAGTGGCGAATATTTCGTGCAACCTCATACTTAAAGGAGTTACGTTGTAGTGCTCAGTATAGGTATTAAGTCACATCTATCGTACAAGCATTAAGTCACAAGATGGGATGTTTACTTCGTTTTCAAGCTGGTCATATCGGGTTCTCTCCATATGTGGTCATTACTATTAGCCGGTGAATTTAAAGGAGGTTCGATTACGGGTTCATTTGAGAAACAAGTATTGAGAGTATTTTTGCGACATATACTCACAAATTATGCTTACACGGTCTATCTATATTGCATCAGAAGTGTAAAGTACGGGTAATTATGGCATGTACACAAAATAGTATGATGATTTTGACAAATCGCAACCATCAGGAGGGAGAAGAACATGCCAAAAGAAGTAGTGTTTCATCTCTAGTACGTTGGTTGTTCGAGGGAATTGTGCTTACACTAGAACCGAAGAAGTACTAATGATGTGTACATCGGGGCGTATTACCAACCTTTTGTGCAATAATATGTGAGTTATATTGTCATAATGCTCCCTAATCGACAACCATGTGCCTACACTTTTGAATCTACTTTATCCGCTGCGTGATGAAAAGAGAGTTGTCGGTTCAGGAGGGACAGGAAAAAGAATAAAGGCTCACTAGTTAGGAGGGAGTAATAACCTAACTAGACCATTACAGTTGAAGTTCAAAGCTACAAAGACCTTTGTCGTCAGTGTCAAAGATCATACGCCGAGATCGTCGGAAGAGAGAACTTCAAGTCTGCCTCAGTATCTAGACAACAAAGACTCTGTGCTTCAACAACGTCAACATAGTTTACTATTGTTGTAATTTACATTGTTTATGTATTTATAGGTCTCATTGTAACCATTCACGTGTGATGATATCTTGGAGGGAGATTGTTAGCCTCGCTCTTTTATAAAGATAACGTCACATACGTGAAATGGACTAGATTAGTAACAAGTAGTACCCTTAGGAACTATTATTGTACACTAGGCATAGTAATGTTGTTATGAGCTTATAAATACCCCTCATGACTCTCCATGAGGGGTGTGAGAAATTGTGTAATTGTTCCTTTCATTTTTAATATACTCCATTTTCTTCACCCTCTCTCTACTTTCTCTCTCTAAAACTAAATATGGATTTCATCTATAATCATCAACCAAGACCTCCCGAATCACATAAAAATCATTACTTTTCGGTCCTACAGAACAGAACCCTAAATAAGCAAATAAGAAACAATCAACTATATACATACATACCCTATTCACTATATCATCAGAAAAATTAATAGAAATCGTTAATCGTCATAAATTAACAAAAACAATTATCTACACATTACCAATTCAGCGACATATGTTATCATCATCCTTGTAGGTTGGGCATTTGAGATAGGTTGTTTTGAGTATGAGAATGTGATTTTAGTTATTGTATAGCATATTCAGGGATCTGAGAATTTGAAAATCAAAAAATGAAAAAGATAAAGATGGAATGTGTGTTATTGTTTGAGAATGCCAGATTTCAAGGGATACGTTTTGATTGAGCCGAATGGTATTGAAGTGAAATTGATTTTGAAAAAGTCAAGGATACACCTTGCATTAAAGCATGATATTATTGTTTTGAATTGCTTATCACAAAAAACTGGGTTGGACCAATGGTTAGAGCATTCGTTTGTGAGTGTGGAAACCCAAGTTCGAATCTTATCATGGCATAATTTTTAATATAATTCTGGCCTATTATGTTTCGATTTGATATGCCTACGTGGATGATACTGCCTAGGTAGATGATGACTCGTATTATACAGTCATCACTTTAGTGCCAAGTGGCATTTCATTCTCATGGTACAGCTTTCAAGGCATCAAATACAACTCAAAACTTGTCTCATATATATGTAAAGATTACACCCGAGAGATGTGAATATCTAAACACTATTTGTGAGGTGCTAGTGTATGACCTCCGTGCTTGTTTTTGGTTTTTAGTAGAATGATTATTTGTTGCAATTACTTTTATATTAGTGTTAAATGACCCCTAACTTGTAATTTGATTAGAATAAAAGTGCATTTGCTTGAGAACAAGCAAATCTCAAGTGTAAGGGTATTCGATGAGGCGGAAAGTGTACCGCTTTTAAGGGGTCATTTAAGCCCGAATTCATGATTATTTGATCAATTACTGCCCTAAATCATTCCTTTTCTCATTTTAGGTACTTTTGAGGAGAACTCTGGAAAAGGAAGCATTTTGGACGTTTTTGGAGCATAAAAGTGAAGAAAACGGTAAAGTCTCAAAATCCTTGCTAGGAACAGTACCTGACAACGTCAAGACTTCATACATGACGACGTCAAGCTTGGCAAAAGAGGTGGAAGTGGAAAATATAACGTGACGGCCTAGAACATTTTCAGTGTTATTGACCTGACAGCGTCACCAAGGCCGTCAGGGTCATGTTACAAGTGACGGCCCAGAGTATATTTTCACATGAAGGCGTCAAGACTGGATCTAGGCAATATGACTCTTAACTTGGCGGCTAGTTAACAGCGTCAGACCCTACAACGTGATGCCGTCAGGATGTTTTATCTATATATATTTTTCCAATTTTTCATTGTAAAAGGAGTGGAACATTAGGAGGAACTTTACCACAAACCCTATGTTGAATTTTCATCATATTGTAGGGGTTTCAAACCCTACTTTCATCCATGTTTAAATAAAAATAAGTCTTCCAATAATCATTCAATATGTCTATGTGTTGTTTGATTCTATCTTATGCTTGTCTTTCTTTTAACATGCTAGGCTAGGTTTTTATTATGTTTGCTTAGATGTAGTGAAACCTAGATGTTGATTATTGGTTGATTGTTTGATTATAATTGTTGTGGATGATTGTATTCGATGTTAGGCTTAAGAAAACTGGTAGACTTCCATTGGTAACTTGCTTGAACGTCTTAAGAAACATGATCGGAGGTATACTTCGATTTTTGGTTGTATTTAATGCATAAGTGAATTCTAATGATCCCATGTTAGGAGCTTCTAGTCGGCTCGACATAGGAGTGAAGTAGGAGCTTATAGAGTTAGGGAATATTGTACACGGCCCTACGACTAGTATTAAGGAATATAACCCGTCATCCATGCAATTGTAACAAGCTAATCAACCGGTAAAAGATATCTAGGGAGTAATGAAATCTAAGTAAACACATCTTTTCTCATTATTGTTTCCACCATATTAGTTTAATTTCATTTCTCTTTATTTTATTTTGATTGCATCTTAGTTATTTGGGTTAGTTGACTAGCAACTAATTCCGCCCACTCCTTCAAAACCCGAGATTTTACTTGCTTTCATAAAATATAAAAAATACAAAAAGAATCATCCCTCACCTCTAGACCTAGTTTAGTAGGCTTTCTAATCCTAGCGACACTATTCCTGAGTTGAACGATCAATCCCCCGGTACTTGTCACTATACTATACTACAACGATTAGGTACACTGCCTGGCGGGGATTACAAGCTTCTCAAGATCCCTTGAGAGGTAAAACCTGTTGCGAGGGTGCAATCCCGCGTATCAAATCAAAATGAAAGGCTTACTTGACTAGCTAGGGTTTAACGAGGGTATTTCTAGGGTTTAGGGTTTTGCGATGGTAAAACAACTCGACAAGGGTCCTTGGCTTGCTTTGCTCAACTCCTAGGCCTACTAGGGACTTAGTACTACTACTAAATATAGAAATTTTAAGGTGGAAAGAAGAGATGGTGTGGTTTGGAAAAGAGAGGGGTGCGAGGGTATTTACACCCCTCGTTAGGAGTGGTGAGCAAGCAAACGGGAGTAGGAGGTGTCGAGGGGGGAGGTGACTAATACAAGCTACTAGCTGACTCCTAAGAGCTATGTAGTGGCAAGGATGAGCTATAGGCGGTTCTAGGGTGGTTTGTGGTGGAAATAAAGCTGCAGCACAAGGAGGACACAAGTAGGTGATGCACCTACTTGTGAACTAGCTTGTGAGGTGCTAGGTTGTCTGCTTAGGGTGACTAAGGTGCTAGGCTAGGTACTTGAGGTGCTTATGTTTAGATTTTAACTATTTTAGGTTTAGTTTACTCTTAATCTTGCATAGTCAGGGATTAGGGTTTAACTTAGGGTTTAGTGCCTAGATTATGGTCTTATGAGTGCTTAGTGACTAATCCTAGGTGATAACGCTTAAATTGTACATGTTTTTAGTTGCGTTATTCTTATGTTTGTGCATCATATTTGGTTATATTTGTGTCTATTTATTACTTAATCATGAAAAAGTGTATATGCAAGCAAATGTAGCCAAGAACTGGTAAAAACGATGAAAAGGTGAAGAATTGAGGTGAGTATGCACAATTGGAGATTTTCGAGAAAGAAACAAGTGAAAAACCACACAAAGACTCAAGGATTTGATAGATTCAAGGTTTCTACATTCATATATCAAGGAAATATCAAGTTCTATGAAGGAAATTCCACAACAAAGGACAAAGCATGCGTCAAGAGAAATCAAAAGAAAGTCAAAAATGAGGATACAGGTTACATCCAACCGATCGGATGCAACCTGCATCCGATTCGGTTGGATGTTGTCAAAGAGCCCATCCGATCAGATGGATCTAATACCGATTGGATGGGGAGATGCTGCTGTTACAATTTTGCATTAATTGGTGGGTTTAACTCCCATTAATCATTGGAGTCCGATCATTTTACAATATTAACTCAGTAGGCACGTTTTGGCCTGGAGATTAAGTGTTCCTAACACTATATAATGAACCATATGCATGCATGCTAAGTGTACCATCCAAACTTTAGCAAAGGCTTACACCAAGCACTTGCTATCTTATTTTAATTGCCTACTTTACTAGACTTGTAAAAACATCCAGGAAACGTTGAGTTAGAGTCTCAATCGTTTCGTGTTAGTGTGGAGTGTTTACTTGTAAAAGTAGGCGATTGGAGAAGCGTGGTTGCTATAGTGCCACAATTTTAGTTCTTGTACTTCTCAAGCTAGGTACATCTTGTTTATTTACAATGAATTCTTGTTACTTTAAGTTTAATAAAAGTTTTGTTTATTACTTGTGTTTTGATATGATTATTATGGAGTAAATTGGTATATACTTGTGTGTGTGATGTAATTAGTCATGGAGTATAGTTTTTTTTTAAAAGGTGATGCATGAAATCAATTCTCATTTTATGAGTTTGTTGGGATAATATCTAATCTTGCTTAAATTGTTGATAAAAACATCTTGGGGAATATTAGGCCGAAAGGGTTTTCTAAATATTTTTATTCCAAAAGGTTAGTGCACGAATTAGTATGGAATGTCATGTGTGACAAGCATCATGTTACTCTTTAAAATGTATTTGAGAAGATTTCATCACCAAATTAGGCCAAAATGATTCGTAAGAATTCATAAAAGAAGAATTGCTTTTCAAACAACATTGTGTTAATAGAATTATCATACTAGCTAAACTAGGTCGAAAGAAGTTAACTAGGTGATTGAATTCGTACTAATGATTTTTCATGATATACACCAATGATTTTTAATCATTTATATAAAAGTTGTGCATCATAACAAGTTTACACCAAGCTTAATAAGAATACTCCATTTGGTTGATTATAGCATCATACACAAGTATATGTTTAGTTAATTTGGTTACTTATAACTTTGAATTTTCACTCAATTAGGATTGACACCCTTTTTGCACAAACAAGTTGCGTTATATAAGAATCACTAAATCCCTTGGGACGATCTTGACTTACCCACCTTTACTAAAACAGACGAGTATACTTGCTTGTATGTGTTAAATAGTTAATCAGATAAGTGTGTTTATAAATTTAAAACTTGTACACTCTTAGAGCACATCAATAGGTCTTAAGAAGCTTATACTAAGTGGTGGTGGCTTATGGTGAAGTTTTGGGGTAGTTTAGACCTAATTCCGGAAGTTATGAACTAGTTATGGTTTTGTGCTTAAGAGACTTGTACCTAAGCTCTTAAGGGTTGTACTAGGGTCTAAGGGTGTTAAGATATCCTATTGTTCCTAAAGTAACTCATACATAAGCTTTAACACTTTAAAATTGGTTTAGATGAGCAATTAGGGTTTTGTAAACACATAGGCCTGATTAGGGCTGAATTAGGGTTAGATTAGGGTTTATTATGATATTGTGATATGTTTAGTATGTTAGGTTGATAGATTACTTATTGTGGAGTTGTTGTGATATTATTCTTGACATACCAGAGGTTTATAGAATATGTGGGTAGAGATATTTGGCTTGTGTAGATACGTGAGCAAGTCTAGAGAGTCATGCAGGTAATGAATGCAAATAAAAAGCAAAAATTTACCTGTGAAATACCTGACACTGATATTTGTAGTAGAAATGATAGTGATGAGTTTTTGTAGGTTGTTATATGGTGGATTAGGGTTCACCTTCAAATCTTTAAATAAATTATGTAAGTCATGTTAGGGTCATTAATTAGAAATATTATGATGATTGGTAAAACAATTAAGGTTTAAAACATGTGAATTAATGAGTTAGGGTTTGACAGATTATTAGGGTTGTAGTAAAACGAAGTTTACTAACAGATGGTAATGAGTTAATACATGAATTTTGAGTCTAAATTGTAGTTCAGAGAACCTAATTTCCAAAAAGTCAGACCACAATCAATTTCGAGGTCGGGAGGTTAGTCAAACAATTTTTGTGAGTAAAGGTGTCAAAGCTGTTAAATCGGGACAGATTTAGGTTAAAAGTATTAAGGTCAAAAGTGGTTTTGAAAGTGTAATTAGGGTTAGCCCTTCTACAGAAATTGAGTTCTATATGCCCTTTGACTTCCACGCGAAGGGTATGCCTTAATAAATTGTGCAAATATGTTTGTTAGGTCAAAACATTTTGGTGTGCGTTCAGATCCGAATCTGGATAGTTTTTGTGTTTGATTTTTCAAAGAGTACTTGTGTGTGTTTTTGTTCCATGGCCTTCTAGGGGAAACTTGTATGCTCATGAGAGACCATTTTGAATTTTTTTTATGAGTTGTGGAGTTTATTTTGTCGTGATTTGATGTGGGTAGAAGTACCTCAAAAATCTTCGTTTTCTGATAAAATATATACAAGGGATTTAGTGAATAGAAGTGATTAGTAGAATTGAGTATGGAATCGAGGTGACCCATGGTGGTTTATGTAACCCTTAGACATCCATCATATGTGTGTTACATGGACTTTAGCTTTTAGCTTGGTCGCGTGTAATGTGGTTTTATTTTATTTGTTTAGATTCGTGATTGTTGTTGTGGAAGATGCAAAGATTCAGGTGAGTTTCATAGTCCCATATTTTACTTTGTTTTAAACATGGGATGGGAATGATGCTTGTGTTGAAATATGTTTTAAGTGAATGTGATTATATGGTTTAATCAGTGCATGGACTTGTAAATGGTTATTATACGTTTGCTGCGTGTGTGATATTTTTGTGTGGTCCAACTGGAGGGTAGCTATGCTCGCATTGTTCTTTTATGCGATCCAACTGGAGGGTAGTGACTTTACCCACTATTATTCTATGTGGTCCGATCAGGGGGTAATGATTATCCATTATTGTGAACTTGGATCATGGGCACGTTCCGTCCCAATTAATGTTTGATATAGAACTTGGATCGTGGGCACATTCCATCCCGTTTGTTGGTTGGATGGTTTTAATTACATGCTAGTTTGTATGATAACTACCTTTACTCTCCTTCCATGTTTTATAATCACAGAGAACTGATCGGAATGAGGGAAATTTTGTGTCTTAAACCTATGAACCTCACCAACTTTATGTTGACGTTTTTAAGCATCATTTTTAGGTGAGCGTCATAATGATAAGATAGAAGGAAGTGACTAGGCGAGACTTTAGTTGCATTGGAAGTGGTTTATCATTTAAGTTTGGTTTATGACTTGGTTATGGATTTTGGATTTGATACTTTGGTTGTCATTTCGTTAGTATCTTATGTCTTAATAAAGAAACCTTTGGAGTTTTATTTTGTTATTTTCTTTTGGGCATTGTTATGACACTTTGTGTCTATAGTTTGATCTATTTTATTGCATGTAGAAATTCTCTATATAAACACCATGTGTTGTGATGTTATCCATGATGTTGCACTCGCGTTTCTGCCTTGGCGAGGTGTGATAGAATGGTATCAGAGCCTTGGTTATAGAGAAGTAGGTGGTTGAACCTAGACTATAACCAAAGAGTCCCTCATATAGATGCATTTAGGATCTATGTATAAGTATGGTAACTTATATGATTATTTTCCCTAAATTTATGATATGTTTCTGTCGATTTTTGGATGTCTATTTTGTCCCTATACTTAGTGTAGTATATCTCTCTCTTAGTATGTCACCTCCTGCGCGTAAGAAGTTTCGTTGGGATATCATTTTTGCTACCGGTTGCAAGAGAGGTGGTAGGATGAAGCGGACTATCCTCAAATCCGAGTTCCCACTAGCATGTATCCATATTCAAACAAGGAGAGGATGTTTACAGAAAACATTGGTGGAGAAGAAGTGGAGAGGTTTGTAACCACGGTGACTGTCAGAGATGGAGCTGTTACCCCTTGGGGAGTGTCCTCACTTCTCAGATGAAGGAGAGGTGGTTCAGTTTAAACCTCATGGGTTTTATGTACTTGTTAATCATGCAGAATTGGAAGAAAGAAACAGGAATGGTTTTGACACGTTGTTGACTACCTCAACGTGTAGGAAATAGGAATGGGTGGTTGAGTAAAGATGAAGGGGAGTTAGGAATGATGTAGATTCGGATCTGGAGTCCGCAGCGAGTAGTAAGTTTAACCGATCTGAGTGGGGAGGCAAGTGCGAGAGTGGAGCTTGAGCCATTGTGCGACGTCTCTTGTTTTGTGTCATGTTTTGGAATTCTTATATCGTCTTTTTCCATTTGGAGCCATGTTGGAGCACGATTGCTCCTGAATATTGGATCGATCTTATCCAGGTGATTTTGATTATAGGGTTTACGTGATTGTTGGAATTATTCCATGTGAGATGATTGTTTGCATGAAGTGTAGTCATAGGAGGGAGTACACTTGTAGAAGGGGGCATAGATAATTATGGTGGCCAACATAATTATACAAGCGTCACAACACAAGTGGACTTGCAAGTATGATAGCATGGATTGTGTTGTGTATTAGGTGCTATGTGGTATATGTACGTTATCATTGAGATGTGTGGTTTTGGAAGTAAGTATGCGTGTGGAATAGTTCTTATAACTATGGTCGCGAACACAATTATAAGGGTATCATACACGTGGACTTGTAACCATGATTACATTTACTGATGCTTGTTGTTATATGTTGTGGTAGATGTTATGTAATATCGTGTTGATGATGGCTGTATGGTTGGGGAAGTATTCTCTTAACCATTTGGGCAATCGTTATATGTTGGAGTGTGTAGGTGGTAATATTCCATTCTACCTATCCTATGCTGATACCTCGATTATCTGTTGGTACTAATGTTGTGATATTTAAGTTGGTTTGCTTGCTAGACACTCCGTTCGCATACCTAATTCTCTGGTTAGCATCCCTTTTCGTACCATGTTGGTACGGATGCCCTATCCTTCCTATTCGACGTCGTGATAGGTGTTGGTCATTCGGATTCGTTTCTATTGCATATTGGTTCGTTTCTTTCGTTATTCCTTCCATTCATTCCTCGAATGAATATATTATTATTCTTCGAGTACTATTGGTTCATGACAAGTGGTGCGGATATTAATCCCTTATTTACACACCAATTGGGTTTCGTGACATGTTTTGCGACGTGTTAGTATACATGTTTTTCTATGATCTTAATTTGATTGTTGTACGAATGAGTCTTTACGTTCTTCGCTTAGTTTACAATGTATTAGCGTGAATGTTCACTGGTATGAGTTCGTTTGATGATTATTTTGATTATGTGATTCTTTTACGTCTTTTGCATTCGATTAAAAGGTTGTGTTAGAGCCCTTATGGTATTTTACAACTCGTTTTGGGTATTTCATGGTTATTTGTTGGAAACTATTATTTTTATGGTGAAAATGAAGTGTGAGAAAAAAAAAGCTTTTATGAAATAATTTTGAAGACATTTAGGAAGATTGTTTTGGTAAGTTTATGACGATAGTATTCTAAAAACTGTCTCTTAAAATCGGTGGTTATAATGATGTCATAAGTTCAAGGTGTTATCAGTCTATTGTCAAAACTATTTATACAATACCCATTAAGAATAAAACATCCTACAATTCTGCTATAAAAGTCTATTTATTTTACTATCTTAATAAGCACGATTTAAATATCTTAAACAAGTAAGGTAAGATACTCTATTTATATAATTAACTGTTGATGTCATAAAAACTATGTCTATTATGGAATTTAAGAAAATTATACTTAAAGTAATTTAACATATCTGAAATGATTTCTTACATAAAATGATTTGTATATTTTACAGAAAAATGTATAAGTTTAAGGTATGTTATGTGAAAACGATGTTCATTTTTCTTTGGGTAAGGTTGAGTACTGGAATAAGAACTATATATGGTTCTCATTTATCAAACTTGATATGTATTTAGTTCATCAAGTGTTTCTTTCGTTGTGGTTCACTTGTGGATTTTCAATGGGTACGTATATTTTATTTTTTCTTTGTATGGGTTTTCATGAACATTTGATCGGTATCTACTTTTATTGGTGAAATTCCTCATTGTGTTTCCTAGTTTTGATTCGATATTCGTTTTCTACGCTAGTCGTTAATTCATAACCCTTTGAGTTCGTTTAATATACGTTTTGGTTCAACCTGTTACATGGTTCACGTCGTTTCCTTAGGATAGATTGTCGATTTGGTTATCATTGTGTTGTTGAAGAAGAAGAAGAGGATGTTTGCCAAGTTGTCCAAGTGAGAGCTTTAGCTTCAAGATGGATGTTCTTCGGGCATGTGGTCAACAATAGCGAGTTTTTGTGGACACTAGTAAGATAAAAGTAGTGAAGAGTGGAAAGTACCTAAGACACCATCTAAGATATGATTGTCCTTAGGATTGGCAGGTACTATTAACGATTCATTTCGAACTTTCCAAAGATTGCATAGGCATCGCAAAAGTGGAAGATCCATAAGAAGAACTAAGTGATACATGACTTAGAGTTGGAAGTAGAACTTGGAGACAATACTTGTATGGAGCAAAGAGTGTTATCTACATAGATCATAAGAATCTTTAGCATATATTTGACAAGAAGTTAATATATGTCGAAGAGAAGTTGGGTGTGGAATTTCTCAGTGACAACAATTGTCAGTTTCGCTACCGTCAGGGAAGAGCGAACATCGTGGTAAGAGCACTGAGCAGGGATGAGCGAGTGAAACCTAGATGCCTATGAGCAATGATTATGATAATTCATTCTAGAGTTAAGAGGATGATACTGACAGCCTAGAAAGATTACATCGTTTAGACCAGCAAATGGAAAGGAATGAAGATGGAGGATTGTACCTTGCAGACTAGCTAGTGGGTTCATTGGGAGGAAGCATAAGGACATCAATCATGCAAGGTATTTGATACATCTGAGAAGGGATAAGAGGTATTATGACTATAGCGGGAGATGTATTGGGGAGCAAGTATGAAGGAGAATACAGATACCTTAGCAAGTATTTGATATGCTTGAAGGTGAAGGTTGATGTCAACAACTATTAGGGTGATACAACATCCAGAGATACCTGAAGATTTTGTTAAGGATGAGTTAGCGAGACTTTTCATTTGATGAGTTGGTGAAGAGACATGGAGTATCGCGTTGATCATCAAAGAACGTAATGGAATACTCACTTTGCAATGGTGGTAAACATTATAGAAAGCAATAAGAACGCATTTGAATGTAGGTATGACTTATCATCCTCTAATGGATGGAATGAGTAAGCGAACAAATCAGGGGCTGGATGGTATGCTGAGAGCATGGGTGTGTTTGATTTTGGAGGAAGTTGGGGTATGCATTTACCCTTAACTGAGTTCTCCTATAATAATAGCTATCATTCCAGTATTAAGTACGCGTCGTTTGAAATGATGTATGGAAGGAAATGTAGATCACCTGTTATATGGTCAGAGGTTGGAACAACCCAACTAATTGGTCCTGAACTGGTACAAGAGACTACATATAAAGTTTTCCAGATCAAAGAGAGGCTTAGGGCAGCAAGGGATCGCCAAAAGAGTTATGTGGATAATCGTCGAAAGTCCTTGGAGTTCAGTGTTGGTGATCGTGTGATGATGGAAGTGTCTCCTTGGAAGGGTGTTGTACATTTCGGTAAGAAAAGCAAATTAGCACCGAGATACGTAGGACCGTTTGAGATTACAGAAAGAATGGACTTGTGGTGTATCGATTGAAATTACCTCAGGAGCTAAGTGGTGTGCATGATACGTTCCACGTATCTAATTTGAAGAAGTGTTTGGCGGATGCTAGTCTACATATGCCATTGGATGAGATTAAACTTGACAAGACCCTTCGTTTTGTCGAGGAACCTGTTGAGATTATGGATTGAGAGGTCAAGAGTTTGAAGCGTGGTAAGCTAGCGTTAGTAATAGTACGATGGAATTTGAAGTGTGGCCCTGAGTTTACTTGAGAACATGAGGATTAGATGAGGTCTAAGTACCCAAATTTGTTTGCCGATGTGGTTGATGAGACAAGTAGCTAAATCTCGGGATGAGATTTCCCTAAGTGGGGGATGATGTAACAACCGTGATTTTAGCAAGTTAGTCGAACTATTAGTTTCGATTCATTTAACTTTTGCTTGGTGTGACTTAGGTGTTTTGTGTGGCATATGTGTGATATATGTGTGTTTTTGGCACTGAATCCCTTTGTGTGAATTTATTGATGTGATTTGAGAAGTGTTGGTTTTGGTTAAGTTCATTTTGTTCACCTTTGTGACGTGAAAATGACTTGCGTGGTTTTGTGTTCGGGGTTTTTGTGTAATGAGTTTCATTTAAGCTTTGAGCGTTAATAAGTTACGTGGTGTTCGGTTTTTGTGGGCTATATTAATATTAAGTGTGAAATTCTATATTTGGAAACTTTGGTTTGAAAATGATAATTATTCCGAGTTGTCATAAAATGAAGGTTTATCGCGTAAGATGTTAGGTTTCGGTATAGGTTTTTATAAAATGACAAGACACAAGGTTTTATTATTAAATAAATATTTAACATAAAAAATAAATAAAAAACATTAATAGAATACTTATGAATTATTTGGGCCGATTTTCTATATATATATATATATATATATATATATATATATATATATATATATATATATATATATATATATATATATATATATCTACATTATATATAACAGAAGGTATTTGAAGAATATGCCACCTCGTTGCCCAGTCAATGCACAGTAATTCAATTTCAGCCATGTCATCACATGTAAACAATTTTTTTTTTTTTTTAATTGAATTTTGTAAATTTTGATATTATATAAAATTTAAATTTTAGGCGTGTGCATATTATTATAAATTTTTAAAATATTAATATTGTAATTAAAAAGTTGTGTTAGTAAGGTTCGAACATAGGATTCAATAAGCAAACATAAAGATGCACGTTTACCAATAGACCAACACAACTTTTGTTATTTGTTTTACAAGTCAAAATATATAAAGATGATTTAAGTAATATAAATTAATTAACATATAGAAAACGTGTATGTGTATACAAAAAGGAAAAAAAATAAATAAAAAAACGAAAGTTGCTCTGGTGATGAGTTTTTCCTAAAAAAAATTAAGATAAGTTTGGTATCGATTCATTGTTATCTTTAAGTTATTTTTTAGGTTTTATATAATCTTATAGTATATATACAACATAATTTATTCACCTACATCATACAGAAAAAGTCGAATAACAGAAAAAGTCGAATATCACAAAAAACATGCAGGTCCAACGATCTTCACAAAGGCTTTCAAAAGCAAAGGAAGCTAACACATCCGAAAAGCAACATGAGGAAAAGAAAAAACCCAGAATGAATTCAGGTAAATTGAATATATATATATATATATATATATATATATATATATATATATATATATATATATATATATATATGGGTAAATTGTAAAAATGGTCCTTGACGTTCCACGAAATAGCAAAAACGGGACCGAGACAAAAAGTAGCGCAAAAAAGACACCAACGTTCCACATTTTTGCAAAATCGCCACCGAGAGGCCTTTTCCGTTAACTTCCGTTAGTTTTCCTCTTTAAGTACAGTGAAATGACTAATATACCATCGTCTTCTTCCCCATTTGAATTTCTTTTTAATTTATATTTAACTTTAAAAAGAAATCAAGGACATCAAACACAAAAACCCAGAAAAGAAAGTCAAAACCCAGTAGCATATTATACTTCATGAAAGAAAAAAAGAAAAAAAGTAACTTTCAAAACGACTTGAATTGTTGTTTCTTGATGTTTTTGCATTACCAAATGCCTCCAAAATTGGATTAGTTTTTAGTATCTCGTATTCTATTCCACTGCCACCTCCAAGAGCAGCCAAATATTGCATCACGATCTTCACTGTTTCAGTTTTCCCAGCTCCACAAAAAAAGTATAAGTACAATATATGCAGAACAGAACATATAAGCATACATAATCTTGTTTCTATTTACAACTGGTATTATTTAACCAACCTTATCACAATTGATTGGTTAACCTCATCCGCAAGAACGAAAAAGAATAGAAAAAATTTATAATTCAAGGACCAAAGTGATAAAAAAAAAAAGCGTTATTAGAAAGAAAAAAAATAGGAGGAAATGTAAGAAAGATACCTCTGATCATTTCTGTAACACCCCCAAAATACCGCAGCGGAAGACTGTGTCATAGGGGTGCTACTTCATAATACAAAGTACAAGTTATAGAAAACGAACTCTAAATGAGACGTTTTGAAAAGTTACCATTCGATTAATGAATTCAAAGTTACAAACATGAGATTCCAAAGTATGATACATAAATGTATACAAAATGTTTTGAATGGTAAATGATAAAAGCGTAAGTCTTCAGAATATGCAGCTTGACTCTAAGTTCCACGCACTAGCTATCGTCTTACTAACCTGAGATAAACATGCTAAAGTGTCAACACAATGGTTGGTGAGTTCATAGAGTTTGTCTTTAAACAGTTGAAAAGCCTTAAAAGAATGTTCACACAGCAAAGGCATCGTGAATCCACTCAGTTGCAGGTCCCGCCATAAGAGACTTGCAACCTGTGTGTTCACAACCCACTGCTAAAAGATAGTTTATACAATGCACCGGATTATATTCACCCAAGGTCAAGAATAGACACAAGGGCGGGGGCCTCTCCCTAAATAGTACTACGACATCCAAGGTCAAGTATAGACACAAGGGTAGGGGGCATCTTCCCATGAGTACTACCAATACCTCTCCGACAGAATAGAGTATTATGTATGCACGTAAATACGAATCTTGTATTTAAATTAAGCAAGTATAGTGTAACAAGTATGTATAACGCAATCAAGTATAATGTATAACACAATCAAGTATAACACAATCAAGTATAAAGCAATCAAGTATAAATGTTTAAGAGTATTTGTACAAGTAAGCAAGTAGTTGAGCATGTATCCCCCCCAAGAGTTAAAACAAGTATGAAAAGAGTAGGGGCTATGACTCACCTTAAGCTTAAGTAATGAGAAATGAAAGTGGTAGTCGAATCGCGAAAGTCTCTAAGAGCAGCCTATAATAGAACGTTGCGACTTAGGTTTGGAGTAACGTCTAAGAATACGAAGAATTGCCTATATATGTCTTGCATAATGTTCATGATGTAGTACTTTAGTATAATGTGTAAGTCTTTGACTATAAGTGGTCTATGAAACATGTATAGGTTGTAAATCTCTTACTACCGTTCGGGCCGACATAATTCAGAAGTCATGGAGTAAACGTTCGAGGAGCCAGGACACTTTAACTCGTAAATCCACAACTCGTCTCGACGGCTTACTCAATGAACTCCTCACATGAGGCTCCCTACTATTGTAGTATTTGATAACATATATATAAGTTTTGATCTTTAAAAGTTATATGGTCTTTAGCCGTGGCTTTGCCGTGACCTTGGTCATTGTTACCATGGTCTTGAGACTCAACCTTGGCTTTAGCCATGGTTGTGGTCTTGGCTTTAGGTCATTAGACCTCTTGGTCTTAGTAATTCATAACTATAATATAGTGACTTTGGTCTAAAAATGGGCTGTTAAGAATTTGAAGAAATTATCACTCGGAAAGCGTTTTCAGGGCTCGAGCTTCTTTATTCCTGAACGAAAACGTCGTTCCGGACAACTTTCGTGTTTTAACTTTTTGATGAATTGGACCAGAAGTGGGACTTTCAAAATCATAATTTGATCAGAATGCAATTTAGGCAGTTTTGCCGTTTTGGTTTCGCTAACTTCAAACGGTCATAACTTTTGACTCGTGTACTCGTTTTGGGTGATTCAAATTGCTATGTTTTCCTTGTTAAGTCCTCTTTAACAGTAAGTAAGTGTCAAATATCAAAGTTATACTATTGTGGTCGTGGTTTTCCATAAAAATCACTAGTTTGCTTGTTTACTTGTCATAAGTTAACATATGTATACCAATACTCGTTTTATCCATTTTTAAACATCATGAACACAATACAAAGACCATATATAGCATGAAAGAAACATAATAAGCATGAAATGATATTGAGCAAGAAAGTGAATAAGGGTTTCTTACAACTTTTGGCTTTCACTTAAGAAAGGAAGTCAAGTATGAACTAGGACACTAAACCTATGCTTGTAAACCCTTCACCATAACTCTTGTAACCATTGATAGACTTGATATAAACCTTGTGAAAACCATTTAACTTCAGCCCCTAATCACCTTGTGTAGCTCCTAATTCAACCATGGAATCACCAAACAAACTTAAGAACTAGGTAGAGAATACTAAGACATTGAACTTTGTAGTGTAACTTGTATATTGAAGATCAAAGGATCATGGTGCTAGGTATTTGTTGTGTGGCGTTTTTGGTGATGAAGAAAGGATGGAATGAGCTCTCTATTTATAGCAAGAATGAGGAGGTTAGGAAGCTTACTAGGAAAGTGCTTAAACTTGGAGACAAAGTTGTAATTAAAAATGATCTAAAGGCTAAAGTCATGAGATGATGCCACAAGTGTGAATGCCCCCCCCCCTAGTGGCGGTTCAAGAACTTGGAGAACAAGGTGTGGACTTTTGATGGTATTATCCTAAGTATGTAGCTAGTTTTGACTCCGTAAATCGCTAACCGTAAATGATTAAGCCTCAAAACGTAAAACCGGGTATCGTAAAAATATGAAATTTGAAAGTATTGTTAAACATGTCAATATAGTCCATAATAAAATATAAAATGAGTGGTAGGTTCTATCGGGTGCTAAAACCCTGCTAAAAACTGGAAACACGGGTCTAAAACGCGTAATTCGCGTAAAACGCTGAACTGAAAAACGTAAAATTCTGAAACTTTTGGAATTGTCATAAAATGATAGAAAATCATATTTCTATTGTTTATAATGTTTTATGGATATATCGGGATGCTGGAAGGACGTTTAAACCTAAAAGTAAATCTCGGACACGGCTTTGTGATTTTTGCAGAAATGATCCGACGAGTGTCAAACTCTCGGATTATCGTTAAAATAGTTTAACTTACGAGAATATGAAATAAAAATTTCTGAGATGAATAGTGAAAAGTGAATAGTAAAAAGTGAATAGTGAAATTTTCGGGAATAAAAGTTAACCTGAAATTGCGAATTGTTACAGTCTCTACCCCTTAAGGAGAACTTCGTCCCGAAGTTTAGTGTGTCTAGGAGAATTCGGAATCTCTAATATAGTGGTGTTCACTCTGATTCGTCTAAGATTCTGGTTAAGGAGTTGTATCGGCTACAATTAAGCCCACTTATTTATAACACATTACTTACATAAAGAAGCGTCCAAATTTATGTAAGTAAGGTCTCATAAACTTATGGTTCGGTGATTTACAATTTCTTTATTTAACTGAAGAGGCGTCCCAATCCATTTAAATAAGGAGATTCTAAATCATCCTACTTAAGAATTTCCGACACAAAATCTGCCTTCTGAGGCCGATGGTAAGATAATCCAGTCATCAAATCCCTAAAGCTAAGCAATAATATTATTTAACTCAAATCTTGTGTCTCATCAAACACAAGATTAAGTTAACTAATTAGTTATTACCGAGCTCCATGTTTTTAATGACTCGACGAATCTCTGGGGCTCCTTATAATACTAAAGTCACATCATCTAACAGTGTGGAACTAAGCAAAACTCTAACCAAAAAGCATATGTGTATGTATTGTGTGTAAGGCAAATAAAGAGGAAGGTCCCAACGTATATAGCAGTTATAGTCTAGGCACTAAATGCAACCTAGTTCTCTATAACCAAGGCTCTGGTACCAATCTGTAACACCCCCAAAATACCGCAGCGGAAGACTGTGTCATAGGGGTGCTACTTCATAATACAAAGTACAAGTTATAGAAAACGAACTCTAAATGAGACGTTTTGAAAAGTTACCATTCGATTAATGAATTCAAAGTTACAAACATGAGATTCCAAAGTATGATACATAAATGTATACAAAATGTTTTGAATGGTAAATGATAAAAGCGTAAGTCTTCAGAATATGCAGCTTGACTCTAAGTTCCACGCACTAGCTATCGTCTTACTAACCTGAGATAAACATGCTAAAGTGTCAACACAATGGTTGGTGAGTTCATAGAGTTTGTCTTTAAACAGTTGAAAAGCCTTAAAAGAATGTTCACACAGCAAAGGCATCGTGAATCCACTCAGTTGCAGGTCCCGCCATAAGAGACTTGCAACTTGTGTGTTCACAACCCACTGCTAAAAGATAGTTTATACAATGCACCGGATTATATTCACCCAAGGTCAAGAATAGACACAAGGGCGGGGGCCTCTCCCCAAATAGTACTACGACATCCAAGGTCAAGTATAGACACAAGGGTAGGGGGCATCTTCCCATGAGTACTACCAATACCTCTCCGACAGAATAGAGTATTATGTATGCACGTAAATACGAATCTTGTATTTAAATTAAGCAAGTATAGTGTAACAAGTATGTATAACGCAATCAAGTATAATGTCAATCAAGTATAACACAATCAAGTATAACACAATCAAGTATAAAGCAATCAAGTATAAATGTTTAAGAGTATTTGTACAAGCAAGCAAGTAGTTGAGCATGTATCCCCCCAAGAGTTAAAACAAGTATGAAAAGAGTAGGGGCTATGACTCACCTTAAGCTTAAGTAATGAGAAATGAAAGTGGTAGTCGAATCGCGAAAGTCTCTAAGAGCAGCCTATAATAGAACGTTGCGACTTAGGTTTGGAGTAACGTCTAAGAATACGAAGAATTGCCTATATATGTCTTGCATAATGTTCATGATGTAGTACTTTAGTATAATGTGTAAGTCTTTGACTATAAGTGGTCTATGAAACATGTATAGGTTGTAAATCTCTTACTACCGTTCGGGCCGACATAATTCAGAAGTCATGGAGTAAACGTTCGAGGAGCCAGGACACTTTAACTCGTAAATCCACAACTCGTCTCGACGGCTTACTCAATGAACTCCTCACATGAGGCTCCCTACTATTGTAGTATTTGATAACATATATATAAGTTTTGATCTTTAAAAGTTATATGGTCTTTAGCCGTGGCTTTGCCGTGACCTTGGTCATTGTTACCATGGTCTTGAGACTCAACCTTGGCTTTAGCCATGGTTGTGGTCTTGGCTTTAGGTCATTAGACCTCTTGGTCTTAGTAATTCATAACTATAATATAGTGACTTTGGTCTAAAAATGGGCTGTTAAGAATTTGAAGAAATTATCACTCGGAAAGCGTTTTCAGGGCTCGAGCTTCTTTATTCCTGAACGAAAACGTCGTTCCGGACAACTTTCGTGTTTTAACTTTTTGATGAATCGGACCAGAAGTGGGACTTTCAAAATCATAATTTGATCAGAATGCAATTTAGGCAGTTTTGCCGTTTTGGTTTTGCTAACTTCAAACGGTCATAACTTTTGACTCGTGTACTCGTTTTGGGTGATTCAAATTGCTATGTTTTCCTTGTTAAGTCCTCTTTAACAGTAAGTAAGTGTCAAATATCAAAGTTATACTATTGTGGTCGTGGTTTTCCATAAAAATCACTAGTTTGCTTGTTTACTTGTCATAAGTTAACATATGTATACCAATACTCGTTTTATCCATTTTTAAACATCATGAACACAATACAAAGACCATATATAGCATGAAAGAAACATAATAAGCATGAAATGATATTGAGCAAGAAAGTGTATAAGGGTTTCTTACAACTTTTGGCTTTCACTTAAGAAAGGAAGTCAAGTATGAACTAGGACACTAAACCTATGCTTGTAAACCCTTCACCATAACTCTTGTAACCATTGATAGACTTGATATAAACCTTGTGAAAACCATTTAACTTCAGCCCCTAATCACCTTGTGTAGCTCCTAATTCAACCATGGAATCACCAAACAAACTTAAGAACTAGGTAGAGAATACTAAGACATTGAACTTTGTAGTGTAACTTGTATATTGAAGATCAAAGGATCATGGTGCTAGGTATTTGTTGTGTGGCGTTTTTGGTGATGAAGAAAGGATGGAATGAGCTCTCTATTTATAGCAAGAATGAGGAGGTTAGGAAGCTTACTAGGAAAGTGCTTAAACTTGGAGACAAAGTTGTAATTAAAAATGATCTAATGGCTAAAGTCATGAGATGATGCCACAAGTGTGAATGCCCCCCCCTAGTGGCGGTTCAAGAACTTGGAGAACAAGGTGTGGACTTTTGATGGTATTATCCTAAGTATGTAGCTAGTTTTGACTCCGTAAATCGCTAACCGTAAATGATTAAGCCTCAAAACGTAAAACCGGGTATCGTAAAAATATGAAATTTGAAAGTATTGTTAAACATGTCAATATAGTCCATAATAAAATATAAAATGAGTGGTAGGTTCTATCGGGTGCTAAAACCCTGCTAAAAACTGGAAACACGGGTCTAAAACGCGTAATTCGCGTAAAACGCTGAACTGAAAAACGTAAAATTCCGAAAATTTTGGAATTGTCATAAAATGATAGAAAATCATATTTCTATTGTTTATAATGTTTTATGGATATATCGGGATGCTGGAAGGACGTTTAAACCTAAAAGTAAATCTCGGACACGGCTTTGTGATTTTTGCAGAAATGATCCGACGAGTGTCAAACTCTCGGATTATCGTTAAAATAGTTTAACTTACGAGAATATGAAATAAAAATTTCTGAGATGAATAGTGAAAAGTGAATAGTAAAAAGTGAATAGTGAAATTTTCGGGAATAAAAGTTAACCTGAAATTGCGAATTGTTACAATTTCCCGGATGGCTGTGTCAGTGATGGCATATACATGAGGACTATCAGTGGATTTACTCTTATAGGCTTGAATATAATCACTTCCATATAACGGAATTTTCTTGAAGGGATTGATGGCAACTAAAATTGGCCCTGCTTTGGACTATAATACAGAAAAACATGACATCAGTAAAAGAATTCAAACTTCAATAACTTGATGATAACTGTTCAAAGATTAGTGTCTACTTACATAGATCATGTCCCTATCGTATCTATATTGAAGATTATACAAGACGGATGGTTCATTTAGATAACTAAGTTGCATGAGATCATCAACACCATCAAGGATTTCTGGATTTGCAGCTAAAAGGCTATCAGGATTCACCTTTAGTACCTAAAAATGAGAAGCCAAGTAAAAAATTGTGGATATTTGGAACACCCTTTGTGGAAAATAAAAATAAAAAATGACTTTGCTTACTTTTCCTTCAGAAAATGAAATGAGCGACTCGGTTCCTGAAGTAGATAGAATCTTCGCTAGCTCCCAGTTCCCATCAGAGGATTGGTACCATGACTGCAGCTTCTGAAACACAAGTTTATGTCAATGCCATATTAATTAGCAATATTAAATGTATGATGTGTGCACAAGTCAAAAGCTCAATGATTACTGGATTTAAATGTGAACATTGATACATGCAGAGTATGATGCGGATAATACATAAATTGTGACAAAATGTAACCAGGGACTAACTAAACGAAAAAAAAAGAAAAAAAAGTGATCGAAATCTGGGTTTGGTTACCAGAATCTGGGTCTGGTCACCGGAGAAGATGAAGATGAAGGGTAAAGGGGGGTGGTGGTGGTTGTGTGGTGGTAAAGAGTGGTGGTGGTGGTGGCTGTGAAATGTAAGATAAAATTACTTTGCAAATTTAGTCCCTAAAACAACGAAATGACAAAAATGCCCTCAATGACATGGCACTTAACGGGAAAACTAACGGAAAAGGCCTCTCGGTGGCGATTTTGCAAAAATGTGGAACGTTGGTGTCTTTTTTGCGCTACTTTTTGTCTCGGTCCCATTTTTGCTATTTCGTGGAATGTCAAGGACCATTTTTGCAATGTACCCTATATATATATATATATATATATATATATATATATATATATATATATATATATATATATATATATATATATATATATATACATTTGTTTGTTTGATCTTTAAATCTCATATACTATTGTTGTGTTTGTGTTGATTATTTGTTAGGAGGAAAGCAACCAGTAAAGAAAGTTGGTCGACCAAATTTGAGAGGTGTAAAATTGTTTTTGTTAGGGTGACTTTGGATTGATTGTACACAGCAACCACCCCGTAGTGTATTTTTGTTGTATTGGATTCGTTTAGTTTTTTTTGTCACAACAGCATTTGTTTGAGTGTTTATTAACATCAATTACTTTGTACATGATGTTTGTAAGTAATTGGTATTGTGTATGTGTTGACGTTTTTTTTGCAGGCAAGCAACCTCCAAATAAAGGTACTCCGTTGAATTTAGAAGGTATGTTTTGTCATTAAGAAATACTGATACGTTGGTTTATTAATTTTCTAATTTATAGCTTTTCTTTGAATGTTAACAGTAAGTGTATTGTAATATTGTGTATAGCATAAAAAGCTATGTTTGCATATGTTAGTTTTCCCTAGGGTATTTTTGTTGTCTTGGATTTGTTTTGTTGCTTTGACAACAGCCTTTGTTTAAGTTTTTGCTAATATATATATCATTTAAAGTAATATAATACATATAGATCAGGTCTTATTGGAACCCAACAAGCACCCCGTATGGTATTTTTGTTGTCTTGGATTTGTTTAGTTGCTGTCACAACAGCCTTTGTTTGAGTGTTAATGTAGTAACGCATGACTATTAACGCATACTTTGTTTGAGTATTTTTGTTGTCACAACAGCCTTTGTTTTGTGTGTATTATATCTTTTTTTTTTAATTATCACATACTATGTTTGTATGGCATGCAACAGTAAGTGCATTGTAATATTGTGTATAGGATAAAAAAAAACTATGTTTGTATATGTTACTATATAGATCAGGTCTTATTGGAGTTTAAAGAATATAATACATAAGTAGATGTGGACTTTGTCACAAAAGTTGTTCATGATATTGGCCATTGTACTATTAAATTATAAAGAGCAGCTGAATGTTGCATTATTTTTGTTTGTTATATTTATCAGATACTATGTTTTTCATCTATCTATAAAAGTGATAGTACCAATATCTTAGTATGATATGTTGTTGCCTTGACAACAGCCTTTATTACATACTATGTTTGTATGGCATGCAACAGTAAGTGTATTGTAATATTGTGTATAGGATAAAAAAAACTATGTTTGCATATGTTACTATATAGATCAGGTCTTATTGGAGTTTAAAGAATATAATACATAAGTAGATGCGGACTTTGTCACAAAAGTTGTTCATGATATTGGCCATTGTACTATTAAATTATAAAGAGCAGCTGAACATTGCATTATTTTCTTTTGTTATATTTATCAGATACTATGTTTTTCATCTATCTATAAAAGTGATAGTACCAATATCTTATTTTGATATGTTGTGCGGTAATTATAAGTTGAGTTATTTGTTGATTCTTTGGGTTGCAATCCAGCCCTCTACTGTTTGGTTATTTGAGCTCCTAAATTTTATTAACATCAATTACTTTGTACATGATGTTTGTAAGTAATTGACATTGTATATGTGTTGATGTTTTTTTCTTGCAGCAAAGCAACCTCCAAATAAAGGTACTATTTTGAATTTAGAAGGTATGTTTTATCATTAAGAAATACTCAACGTTGGTGTATTAATTTTTCAATTTATTCATATGATGTAATTTGTGATTAATTTACAGAACCGAACAATGTTGACAATGATGTGACTAAATTTGATCGATCAGGTATTTATGTATTGTTAGTATGTTATATGTACATAAAAAAGTTTGGATTGTGATTTTATAATGTTTTACTTAATAGTGCATAAGATATATACGAATATCACAAAGTATTGTTTGAACTGGTATATTGATGTATTCACAGTATCAAGTCATGAAGATATGAATGAGAGTATATTGGATCCAGCAGGTATTTTTACAATAAAGATAAAAATTTTAATATATATTATTGTTGCATTCAATATTAGAATAAAATATGTTTTACTTTGCAACAGTTTCAAAATCAAAAAACAAAGAAACTTCTATGGATATTTCCATCTTTCAAAGTGACACACCAGGAAGAAAGTATGGATCTCATGCTTTAAATTTAAGAAGGACAAATAAAGATACAAAAATGTCTGTTTCATATCCAACAAACAAAGACACTTCTATGGATATGTCTATCTTTCAAAGTGACACACCAGGGCAAAACTATGGTTCTCATGGTTTAAATTTAAAAAGAGCAAACAAAGGTACAATACCTATAACTTTATTTTTTGTGTTATTTTTTTTTTTTTCATATAGTGAGTATGTTTATTATTTGTTGAGTAATTGTTGTTAGGAAAAGGATATTCAAGCAATAACTTTGGCAAGCAACCATCAGCTTTTAAAGGGAATTTAGCTCCAGAAAACTTTGAAATACTAACATCAGTTGACAACCGTAGATCTAAGTTGTTGGATTTACCAAGCCTATGTAAAGGTATTTAATGTTAAAAATAATGTTGCATATATTATTATAGAATGCCATGCTACAATTAAATTTATCATAAATAGTTTTTTGTTTTGTAGGGAAACCTCAACAAGATAAAGGACCCACAATAGCAAGACCAACATTTGGTTATCAAGAAAATGAGAGATTTGCATGGGACTCGGTATAAAAAAAGTTTGACAGGTAACTTATGTTTACTAAATTACTATACACAATTATATTTGTAATTATATTATAATCCATGTTTAAAAAATGTTAACCATTGATTTACAGGAGTTAATTCACAACCAAATAAAGTTGTTGGATTAAACACTTCATCATTTCGTAGTGATTCACAACGTTATTTGTTAATATATTAATAATGCATTTTAATTTATATAAAACATTACATATTCATAGTACTTATAAACCTTTATTTGTAAGTAATCTTTCATTTATTTTAATAATGTTAGTTGAAACATCAAATTCGGATACATAAAAACGCATTTGACTAGGAGGATATACGCACACTTCTAATAAAAGAATTGATGATTAACCAAATGTCATATATATTAGTATCAAACAACATGTAAATCAATGATACTAACATCTTTATGATGATGGCAATGGCAATATATTGTATTGATAAACATATCAGAAAGGAAAATGTTGTAATTTTCACAAGATCTCTGAAAAGGAAGTCAAAAATAGATAAAATTGATTCTTTTGTATAGTATAACAAAAGCAAAATAAACTATATAAAAACAATTAAAAGAGAATACCCTTGAGAAAAGTCCCAAGGGCAGAGATGGTAAGAGTGTGTGGGGGTGAGCTGGGTGGCCCGAGATCAAACCCCAGCAGTGGTAATTTTTAATTATTTTTTTATATATGTTGTGAAAGATATAAATTTTATTATAATGATATAAATTCTTAGTGTGTGGGGGTGAGCTGTGTAGGTCAAAGTTTCTATACGAAGGTAGTACATCCTATGACCCAAACATGGGTTGTGTGGAAAATGGATCATACAAAAAAATTTCTGATAACGAATGTCCATATCTGTGAATGTATACTTGCTACCAGTAGTTAGCAACAATTGTTTCTCTGCAATCAAATTTCAGCTATTTTCATAGATTTTGATTGCTGCACAATGATCAACATTTACTTGTAGGGAAACATAGATGTTTCAAATTTTAAGCGCGTGCTAATAGTTGATATACATCATCACTCCATTCCATTCAAACTAAAAGAAAACTGACAGAAAGAGAAGTGCCGTTGCACTACGCCAATTACAGTTGAACATAAGGGGCTCATCATATAAACCAATAAGAGAGAAATACTCACAGCATAAGGTAATGAAAATTTCATATCTAATATACTTTTGTACTCCGTATTATGCAAACATATAAGGTTTAATGTTTAAAATGGTTATTATTTTTGTAAAAAACAGTTTAATTATGTTGCAGCCTTAATGTTGCCTTTTAGAACTGTATGATGACTACAACTTTTGTAGACCCTTTGTTTGCATGTGATCGTCATGGTTATGTTTCAGAATATTTGATCATATGTGCAATAAACCAAACATGTATTGGATCAATATTGGGCTAGACAAGCGACTGGGCATTAGTAAAATTGCCTCTGTGCGACCTTGAACCAGAAACTGAATGGGAGATTGAGTTGAGACTGCAACCTTCACTTGACATGCTAAAGATAAAAGATAAGAAGGATAGAGGAATTCTTATGATCCAGGTATGCATTATATCACAAAGTACATGCAATTTATTTATATGAGAATGATCCAAAACAAATGCAGATTTCCTTTTTTTGATATTAATGATGTGAAAAACTTCAAATATACAACTCAATTTAGAGTTCCTTTTAAAAACTCAAATGGCTGCTTTAGTTGGTCTAATACCGCTCTTTATCAAAAAGTGTTAATAATCAATACTTCAAAATGTTGGACTGGACTCATTTGTATTAACGTTTTTCTAGACTTTTGCGGGGCTGTAAACAAACAAATAGGAAAATACGTAAAGGGCAAGACACAAAGGTATAGTAAGGTGAGAGTAATCCAAACTACCAAAGCCACCAGTATGTCTCCTAAGGCTTTCTGGTCGAGATTCTTAAATATTGATAATGGTAAAAGTACACATCTATCCTATCTATTATAAGAAGATTAAAGCTTTTACACACATTTTTTTTGTCTTAAGATAAACTATATAATCATTTTTTACATTAATCTTCACTTTTTTACAAGTGAGATGTTTTGCATGATTGAAGCTACAGCTGCATGTGTCCAACATTCGGGTAGGAAAAAAAAAAAAAAAAAAAAAAAAAAAAAAAAAAAAAAAAACATGCATAAAGTTAGTCAAATTGAAATACAAAACTCAGCACAACAATTAACATAAATTGGACTATTTAGGAAAATGGAATTTGTAAGTCAAAATTACAGCAAATATTTGTTATAAAACAATATTTAAGAAAACAACTTGGTAAATTATTTTTATTAAATATATTTTAAAATTAAGAAAATAACTTGGTAAATTATTTTTAATAGACTTTTAAAAACATATTTAAGAAAAGATTGTTATCCAAAAATATAAGAGATAATCTAATGAAAAAATATCGTTGGATAAAAATTAAAATTATGTATAAAACTTTCATATGAGATTCACGGCTCAATGTACAGCTACTAACATGTCAAATCGTCCATATGAGAACATGGCTTCACATAATATTCTCTCTGAATTAGCAGTAAAACAACCAAAACCAAGAGGAAGACCACCCATATATACAACCGAAACAGGTATTCAATTATATAAAACAACTATATGTTTATTCATCTAAAACTGTACAATTAATTAATATGTGTATGTATATGTTTGAATCTGTAACAGTAAGACGTCCAAGTGAAAACATATCAACGGATTCATCTTCAAGTAAGATAATAGAATGGTCATACGTTATCAAATATCCCACATCTTCAAGTTAAACCTATCACAATCCAAATACTCCTAATCAAGAATGTTACTAAAAATTATATATAGCTAACCCTTTATTACTTCAAGATGCAACCAAGTTAAAAAGCAAAAATTATCAGTTTTTAAAAATGCATCTATCAATATAAATAGACAAATATTGAATGAGAAACTTACAATTGCTGATGATGAGTCTTCAAATATGAATGTGTTATAAGATTTGTACTTTGTAAAAGCTTCCATTCTTTGTTTAATGTAAACAAGTAGGTCTTTTGATGTTGATTGTAGACAAGTATGTAGTGTTTTAATTTCTTCAAATTGGGGATAGTAGTGTGATTTCATCTATGTCATCTGCTGCTTAGTAAATAAAGTTTAATATAATTAAGAATTTAGGTTGTAATTTCTTATACTCGGGTTAGGAA
Organism: Artemisia argyi; assembly: GCA_030686995.1. Taxonomy (NCBI): domain Eukaryota; kingdom Viridiplantae; phylum Streptophyta; class Magnoliopsida; order Asterales; family Asteraceae; genus Artemisia; species Artemisia argyi. The sequence continues at coordinate 33,767,083 of CM060698.1, forward strand.
TTATTAGTTATATGCATGTTCACTCTTTCTTTTATGATAATGTATGCTTAAAATAATAATTTGCAAATACAAATTTTGTAAATGTACATTGTTATCTTTCTCATAGATGACAATAATGATATACGGATACGCCGCCCGGGCAAGCAACAAAGGGAAACAACATCAACGATTGGAACTTCAAGTAAGATACCAATTCGACATTCATTTAATATATCTATTTATGAAGAAAGATAATCCAAATACATTTATGTATATTATTAAATATCTAATGTGTTTCTTTTTTAACAGCTATGAAGAATGATCTACTTCCCCGTCGTCCGGGGAGGCCGCCTAAAAATAAAACAACAAACGGTTAGTATCATTCAAATTGAAAATTACATCTGCAAATACTTTTTTATTTTATTTTATATCTTTCAATTTCGTAAGTTATGTTTTTTGTATTCAGTAACAACGGATGCAACACCTAATGTTGAATGCAATCAATCATTGAGACAATCATGTTGAATGCATAAATCGTTATTCAAACAACCTGATAATCATACACGTCTAAATAACGGAGATGTGACACATCGAGAATCATTTGTTGGGATATCAAAAGGTAAAAACAAAAGAATATCTATTAAAAAACAATATGAGATATCGTATTATGCAAATTAATGAATGTGTATACTGTCGTATTCTTTATATTTTCATATTATATTGACCTTGGAGATCCGGTTTTTGAATGTGAATCTTGCCACGCATTATTATGGAATGCAGAAAGTATGGTAGGAAATACACATTCAACAACACAAGAATATTCCCTTTTGTTGCGGTAGAGGCAAAATCACATTAGAAGATGAGGTGGAGCGGCCGCTAAAACTATTGATGGATCTTATTAATGGAGACCACCCAAAAAGTGGTATGTTCATTGAGAATATCAGGCGCTATAATTCAATGTTTGTATTCACATCTATTGGGGCAAAACTAGACATGTCAGTCACTGACGGACGGGGCCGTACTGTTACCGGATTCAGGGGAAAAATTACCACAGAATGGGTACTTTACTACCCGAACGAGGAAAAGCACCAAAATTCGTACAACAATATATTTATGATAAACAAAACGAAATACAACACCATATTGATGGTGTCAGGTAACAAGTTTAAATTACTTAATTATTTAAATTATTACATTAATTTCAAAAGTTAATACATTGCACTTTTTAAATTTTTAAATACAGCGACGAAACATCATCTTCCACCAAAAACAATGTCATTGACCACCAGCTAACGGTTGAGTTGCGTGACATGCTTGATGAAATCAATCCGTTAGTGTCCCAATTCAGAATGGCTGGTGAACGGTTTGTAAAAGAACCTGAAGAAAATAGATATAAGTTAAGACTAATTGGTACAAGAGAACATGATGGAAGAGAGTATAATCTCCCAACAGCAGACGAGGTCGCTGCTCTAATTGTTGGAGACTTTGATTCTGCGACTAATAAGAGAGACATAATCCTTCACATGCAAGAAGGGCGACTTAGGCGAATCAGTGAGCTACACCCTTCGTACCTAGCACTCCAGTACCCATTGTTGTTCCCATATGCTGAAGATGGTTATCAGACCGACATATATCACTCTGGAATAACAGACAAAACAACAACAAACAAGAAAACAAGAGTACAATAAGAGAATATTTTGCATACCGTTTGCATGAAAGACCAAATATTTTCTCAATGGTACTAAAGGCACGAAGGCTATGTCAACAATTTATTGTCGATGCATACACCATGGTTGAATCTGAAAGGATGTCGTACATTAAAAACCAACAAAAAGACCTAAGATCCGAGACTTTTGCAAGGTTAGCTATATTAGCAGAAGATGAAAACTCAGGAGTCAAGCTAAGAGGGAAAAAGGTTGTGTTGCCATCATCGTTTATAGGTAGTCCAAGGTATATGATGCAAAACTATTTAGACGCAATGACAATTTGTAAGGTTTATGGATACCCGGATCTGTTCATAACATTCACATGCAACCCAAATTAGCCGGAGATTTAACGTTTTGTGGTTGAAAGAGGGTTGAATTCTGACGATAGACCTGATGCAATTACACGAGTTTTTAAACAAAAACTCGATAGCCTTATGAAGGAATTCAAAGATAAGCATTACTTTGGGCACCTAAAATGAGGTAAATTATTTCCCAATTATCATTGCAACCATAATCAGTAAATGACTAAAAGTAAATAATATAATACAAATGAAATAATGTTTTCCTTGCAGCGGTTTACATGGTTGAATTCCAAAAGAGAGGACTTCCTCATGCACACATTTTGCTATTTTTGGAAAATAAAGATAAAATAACACAACCATCACAGATTGACCGTATTATTTTGGCAGAAATACCAGACAAAAATGAAGATCCAGAATTGTATAAAATCGTTACAGACAACATGATGCATGGTCCGTGTGGCGCACAAAATCCAAGTTGTCCGTGCACGGTCAAGAACAAGTGTACAAAGAAGTTCCCAAAATAGTTTAACGACCAAACATTCATTGATGAGAGCGGGTATGCGATTTATAAAAGAAGTAATGAAGGAAGCACAATAAAGAAAAACGGATCTGAATTGGACAATGGATATGTCGTACCATACAATCCGGGATTGCTCAGAAAATTTCAATCACATATTAACGTTGAATGGTGGAACTAAGTCGGTTCAATTAAATATTTATTCAAGTATATTAATAAGGGACCAGACAGATCGACAATAGGGTTGGAAGATAAAGATGTTGATGAAATAAAAGAATATTACGATTGTAGGTATCTTTCAGCATGTGAAGCGGCATGGAGAATCTATGGATTCGACATACACTACAGGTTCCCACCCGTCGAAAGATTATCGTTCCACTTAGAAGGAGAACAATCTATAATATTTGAGGCCACAGAAAGTATTGATTTTGCATTGGAAAAAGCATCGATTAATGAAACAAAGTTTGTTTCGTGGATGGATTAGAACAAAGAAAACACAGACGCAGAGAACCTACTTTACCATGAGTTTCCAAAGTATTATGTATGGTAGCAAGAAGAAAGAATATGGGCAAAAAGACAAAAAGGCACAGCAATTGGTCGTGCACATCATGTACCTCCTTCATATGGAGAATTATTTTATTTACAAATACTGCTTAACAAGGTTAAGGGAGCTAAAGATTGGATTGATTTCAAGACATTTGAGGATGTTGTCTATCCGACATATAAAGACGCCTGTCAAGCACGTGGTCTTTTAGAAGATGATAAGGAATATATCGACGGTTTAATGGAAGCCAGCTTGTGGGGTTCAGGATATTACCTACGTAAATTTTATGTCATGCTACTTATGACAGATAGCATGTCAAGGCCAGAGGTTGTTTACAGCAAAACATGGGAAGTATTGGCGGCTGATGTTGAAAGTATCGAACGGAAAAAAAGAAATGACCCAGGTATTAAATTAAATATATTAACTACATACATATTTGTTAAATTCATGTTTATGCATTCAAGTAAATCTAAAATGGAGATGGTTGAAAACATTATGCAACTCATCAACTGTCAAGTGACATTTATTACTTTACTTCTCTTTTTTTTCCAGATTTGATTCTTACAGATGAGGAGAAAAAGAATATTTGTCTAACATATATTGAGCACATGTTTCTATGTAACAACAAAAGCTTAAAACAAATTCAAAACATGCCGCTACTAAATGAATTGATGACAATGGCCAATTACAACAGATTGGTGTATGATGAGTTGAAATACAACAAAGATGAGTTAAGAAGGCAACATGAAGATCTCTACAAAACACTTACAGATGAACAGAAAAATATATATCAAACTTTAATGGAAGTTGTTCATCGAGACAAAGGAGGAATGTTCTTTGTTTACGGATACGGAGGAACAGGTAAAACTTATCTTTACAAAACCTTATTTGCCGCAATAAGATCAAGAGGTGAAATAGTGTTAAATGTTGCATCAAGTGGTATCGAATCACTTTTGTTAGAAGGAGGAAGAACAACACATTCTAGGTTTGCTATTCCTATAAACGTGGCTGATGATTCCGTGTGTCATATTCCAGGAGATAGTGACTTGGCTGATTTAATCCGAATGTGTAAATTGATAATTTGGGATGAGGCACCAATGACACACAGACACTGTTACGAAGCATTTGATAGGACATTGCGAGACATTTGCAGGACAGACACATTTGAACCTTCACAACAGGTTTTTAGAGGTAAAGTAGTCCTTTTTGGTGGAGATTTCCGTCAAATATTACCGGTCGTTACAAATGGATCCAGACATGATGTCGTACATGCATCAATAAATGCTTCATACTTGTGGCAACATTGCAACGTCATGCATTTGACTATCAACATGAGACTAAAAAAGGGTTCAATCAGTTCAGAAAGAAAAGAAATACAAGAGTTTGCAGATTGGATATTGGATATTTGCGATGGAAAAATAGGAGGTAACAATGACGGAGAAGCACCTGTTGACTTCCCTGATGATATGTTAATCCCAGATTCTAATGATCATATTGGTAAGATTATTGAAGAAACATACCCAGATCTGAAAGACAACCTTTACAATCCTAAATTCTTCTAAGAAAAATCAATTCTTGCACCAACCCATGAGCTTGTGGATATGGTAAACGATCGCATGCTCAAGCTAATACTTGGAGAAGAAAAGACGTACGACAGTTCAGACTCAGTAGGTGTTATTGATATGGACGCAGATTTTAATGAATCACTGTACACCGATGATTTTCTTAATAGCATCCGAATTGCTGGTCTACCACAACATTCTCTAAAATTTAAAATAGGCGCTCCAATCATGTGCATGAGAAACATAGACCAGAGAGGAGGATTATGCAACGGTACAAGGTAACAATTTCTAAGGATGGGTGTAAATGCAATTGAAGCAAGGATTATTTCAGGCGGTTGTGTAGGAGATATTTGCGCAATCCCACTTGTGTTAGAGTTTCATTGTGTTTTGCAATGACTATCAACAAAAGCCAAGGACAAACTCTAACACAAGTGGGATTGTTTCTTCAAAGACCGGTATTCTCTCATGGGCAACTCTACGTAGCAGTATCAAGAGTCACAAGTAGAAAAGGATTAAAGATTTTATGTTGTGAACTTGTGATGAAGAAGGGAATTACGCCAAGTCAACAACAAATGTGGTCTATAAAGAAGCTTTATATAGAATTTAATTAAAAAATAATACTATACAATGGTACATTATTTAATAAGTCTTTGTTATTACTATTTGGATTCCACCAGTGAGCAGGCTAAACCTTGCACAAACCATGTATCACTTCATCAATGCCAGCACCAGGTTTCGTTCGGGTAAGGCTAACCAAATATCATGTGTGTTTTTGACGTATGTCAGATTTTGACGTAAGTGTCATACGATGAAAAACATCTTAATCATACCAGATAATTCATCATATTAATATTCATAAAAGTTATATTACAAGCATACCAGATACTTAGTACTTACAATCATACCATAAACATACTACGTTCAACCATACCATGTACTAACTACTAACACAACCTAAAAGATAAAATATAGATTTTACTAATTCTGTTAAAACCAACAAAACAGATTCCCAAAAGCATTCATAATTAACAGTCATGTCTTAACACACGTGGAATACCGGAACAGAATCTTCATCACCATTGTTCCCCTCAACTGTGCGAATATATTTAAACCTAAGCATTTTGTAGTAATCAAACTCACATTCTTCAGCAAACTCCTTCCACATTCCAAATGCATTAACATGATTCGTCCTGCTTGGGTTTTCTGAGTGAGGATCCATGCGCAAACTCATTTCATACTCAATGTCTTTATGAATCATTAACACCTTACGATGCGTATGCATCGGATGATGATAGAGAAAACTGGCTGGAATTGCCTGTCAAAATTCAAAATATGATTTTCAGATGTTAACAATACTAATGCAATTTCCAAAAAAAACACTTACCCGTTAAACATACTTAATAACATTAACCTAAAACATTAATTTAATTCAAACAATTATGTGTTCAGCAGTTTCCCTGGTGACAGTCATAAAAATATAATAAACTAACATCAAAAATTTTATTTGTAACCAAATTATTACTGATCTCGAAAATTCTAAGTTACTTATAAACATATTCATTGGCGAATTTTAAACCAACGAAACTAATTGACATATCTTTTAATAATTATTATTTATTTCAATGGAATTGCAACACTTACAAGTCTCTGCTTGTCTATTGTCGAATTATACGGCTTATAGAACGTATCAATCCTTTCACCAAAGTGATCAAGGTGACCTGGCCAAAAACGTATATGCTGCAGCCTTTCATCATCTGCAAAAATACATTCCACAATTATTATACGTACATTGATCTATCCATATATAAATCAATAAAAATCCAGCTCATAAACTTTATCTAAATTATTAGATCATACCTTTTTCAGAATGATACAAAGGTCGTTGTACTTTTGCAATGCATGTCAAACCATTAAAATCAGGAATAGTTACTTGAGTCCCATCTGGGTTAAATGCCATTAAGTGCAAACGATTGTTCCGTTCTTTAGTAAACGCAACAACCATGCCTGCTTCTAGACCAAGACCACCTACCATTTCATTCTAGTCTTCCTCCCTCATCCGATACTTAAATTTACCACTTTGTGCACCTGTTTCAACATAGTTAACACGTACATTGAACTCCTCCACTACATTTGCACGTATAGTTATTCTCGCATCATGATTCAATCTTGTTAAGAACTCAGGAGGAAATTCCTTTACACCAAAATTATCATAATAAACATTAACACATTATAAAACAAATAAGTATTAGATGAAATACTTAATGTTTAAAAATTTTAAAAATTTAGTTCTAACATCTACCTGATCATAGTCAGCATAAGGCCACACACGAGTCACAATCCTTTCTGGGCGTCCCCTTTCTCCAGGATAAAAACCATTTTCATAACCAAAATCATCATAACATGTCATGTAAAAAGTATCGTCACCCTGCTTTATAAAGTGCAGCAATCGAGACCCACGAACGTTTTCATCACAGAATTGTTTCCACCTAATGCCTGTTATCCTAATTGGTCTCCCATTTGGAGTAACCAGCTGACATTCAAAACGATAGCCCGCCTTGCTTGTCACATATGCATGTTTGGTCCCATTGTAAAACTCTTAACGAAACAGTTGTGGAAGGTTCTGCATTCAATATTCATACAATATTAATGAGACTAATATGTTTTAACATAACTTCAATATATAACTACCAAATACCTATTTCTTTGGTTTACCTGTGACTCTGGGTAGTTAGTTTGGTCCAAAAACACAATGAATTCCAGTGCCATCTTTCTACATAATGAACAAAAATAAACAACTTAAAATAACATATAACCAACTATTCCAATCAAACACAATTAACATGCTGTTAAATACAGAATAGTTGTAGGGATTAAGCATTCTAAATTTCAAAATGTACACCCACCGTATTTATTCAAAACTGAACAACTATACATCAGGTCAAAAAAATACTAAAACACAAAACTAATTCTATACCATAAATACCTACGTTGAGCACCATATTGTGTGTCTTTATATACCTTAGTTAGATGAGCTTGTGTGAGTTTTAGTTGCTTATTGAGTAAATTTTGCAACAAGAATAACATAATTGAAATGGAATATCCGGTTTCACTGACATTCGCACTAACGTACATGAAATCTTTGTTATAAACACTTCAAACCAATTTAGTTAGCCAAAATGGCTAAGGATGGGATGATTAGTTTCAAAAACTACTCAACAACCTACAAACTAGAACTTTATATGAAAATAAGCTAGCAATAACTGAATTGCACATGAAATAAGGTAACACACACAAGGTGGTATACTAAATAAGCTAGGAGTAGGTAATAAGCAAATCCAATCCCAACCTGTCAAACAGGCCTGATCAGTCTAGGTTGCATGCCAAAAGTAAGCTATGGCCAAAAGCTCTTAAGCTCAAGATGAGCCTGGAAATGGCAAGCCAGTCAACTGAGCTTTCCAGAATGCCAACAAGCTCAAGGTGACCTTCAATAATAAGCTAGACAATGGCTTATTAAATCAGTCTGATGAAACACATGTCTGTGGTGCAGGGCATATACATGTTCAAACAGCCAAGTTCAAGCCCTGATTAAGCTAGCTAGGAAAAATCAAAAAATTATAATATATATATATATATATATATATATATATATATATATATATATATATATATATATATATATATATATATATATATATATATATATATATATATGACAACACAAGCTGGCAAAGTATAAATCACATAAAGTTTCAAACCAAAACTCCTAATAAAGAGTGAATTAAAAATCAACCTGTTTCTGACTAATTTGAACTTTTGACTTATTTAAAATTTATGAGTACTTTGACTATTATACCCTTTGATTGATCATAAGTGACTGAGAAAGTTGTTTTAAGTTAAATTGCAACTAAATTAAGCTATTGTAATAGTTAATCTACCTATACCCTTAATATCAGTGGATAGTTTCATTCAGGGAGAGCCTGATGGTCTAATAAAATCAAACTGATGTGGGTGTGATTCAGGAACTGTAAACAACTAAAGGTTGAAGTTTTTCGTTTTAAGGACAAAGCTCAAATGCGTATCTGAAAAGTGTTCTAAAACAGAGTTCCTAAATCCAACAAATAACCCTGAAAATCAGGAAGTGGCTGAGACAAATACATGTATCGGTCGTGTATTTAGGGAGTGAAAAGAAAAGGGTGTGAGTCAGGGAACTATGAACTCAGTAAGTGGTAATATGACTCACAAGCTGATGATTCGTGCAAATTAAGTGAGTGAAGGTAGTTTTTTCAGGCAAAGGTTTAACTTAGGGAGAAATAAGTTTCAGGGGACTGATATAAGTTATAAGAAAATGGTTCTTGTGGTTTGAGATAACAGAAAGAGAAATATGAATATTTAAGCTAAGCCTCAACATAAGCTTCAAAATGAAAACGCCATGAAGAGTAGTTGAACTACTTGCCAAAACGTTAAAGATGTCAACAACATGAAACAACATGGACAATAACAAATCACCATCACTCTAAATCCAAAAAAAAAATCACGGCTACACACAAGACAAAAAAATCCATTTACAACTAATCATATACCCTCGACCAACACATCAACCATAGCAAAACAAAACACAATTAATTCCTAATCATATCAAACAGCCACAACAGATA